>JASKOT010000046.1:0-94701 GCA_032158125.1 Papiliotrema nemorosa
CCCGCCCGCCCCCCCCCCCCCCCCCCCCCCCCCCCCCCCCCCCCCCCCCCCCCCCCCCCCAGCAAGTGCCACTCTCCCCAAATCTGAAACAAGCGATGAGCTCCGTCATACTGTTCTACTCACCATACAACAATACACATCACATCTAGTCGAGCAACTCGGAGATCACGACAAGAAGACGAGGAGGAGAATGATCAGATTATAATATACATGGAAAGAGGACATTCCAACATTGAAGCAGCCATGTCTACCACCGACCGGCCTCCTACACCGGGTACGACCACCCGCTTGCCGGCCGGTACGACCACTGCGAATTTAGGAACAGGAGGTGTTCGACGACCTAGTCCTGTAGCGCCTTACTTTCCTCATTCCGATACGGCCACTTTTCGCGATTTGTTATTGTTTGAAGAGAGGTTGAAGATGAATGCCGAGATGTTGAGGAGGAGACGGAGGAGGTATAATGGTGCGTCCCCCCTTTCTCCTGCAGCTCTGTACCCTCGCCTTGGCGTCTCTATGACGGGCGATGAGGATTCTGTACAATATGATGCGAGATACGTGGATTTTCTCCCTTGGGCTTGATTCTTGTCGAGGTGGGTGTCGGCTGACAATAGCATTTCTATGGACTTTTATCCTTACTCTCGCATGGTTACTCCATCGATGGCTGTTCATTCCTCCCCAGGTACGTTTCATTCTGTGTTCCTTCAAGAGGTCACGATGGGAACTATGGCTTATTATTCAGAACCACATGACGATGCGCGCTGTACAGGCTTCTCTGGCCGTGGTAGTCATCACTCTGTTCTTATTCTTCGCCAGTGGAATGTACGAAGAGAAGATCCGATACGCTCATGCGTGAGTGTCACTTTAGACGGATCATTCAAAATGGTCATCGCTGAATAGCAGGTACATTAATCACTCGAATAAAGCTCTTCGACCCCTCAACATGCACCTCAACATGCGTCGTCCCCCTCCGTCCTTTCCCATCCCATTTATCCGTACCTCCCCCACACCCTCGACTCCTGCACCCGGAGCGCCCCACAAGGCCCTGTCAAATCGACGTCAAAGTGCATCAGGATCCACATCCACAGTGTTGGCTACCATCCCACCATCTTCCAACCCCCGGGGAGAACTCATCTTTTCCTCTCGGGTGGATAAATCATTTAGAGAAGGGTATGAGCGGTATCGGGCTGCTTTCGAACGTCGTCGAGAGGAAAAAGCGAGAGAAGAAGCCAGACGCAATGCGAGGTGGTTCAGGCGTCGGGTCAGTCCCGCTGGTGTGACTGTGTCGGGAACGGGAACGCCCACTCCACCAGCCAGTAGACGAGGGACACCTCCGCCCAGTCTCAGAGGAAGAACGCCGAGTCCGGGAGTTGGAAGCAGGCTCAGAAACAGTGTCGATATGGGTCGGACGTCTTCGACAGAGGGTTCGAGAGAAAAAGATGGACAGGGGGTCAAGGAGAAGAGGGAAAGAGCCGAGAGTTATAGTTTCGTCTGGAGCAGAGAAGAGAATATACCCAGGCGTGCTCCGTAGCAAACATGTAGGAATGCAGTTGACCTTGTTGCATGAAGTTACGGAAAGGTGTATTGCTATTTGTCGGGACCCCGAGAAGGGTACTATTCGTCAGCGGCTGGAACATGAAATTCCGAGTAAAGAATCGCAATGACAGAAGAGTAGAATTATGGATCAGGTATAGGTGTTTTATCGATCATAGCAGCGCTAACAGCAACAGCCTTCTAGTTGATATGTGTGATAGGTGTGTGTATCATCATTAGACGAAAGGGTGGGAAAGGGAGCAACGTTTGTACGAGGTGAAGAACTCGAAATGAGACTCACCATATCCTCGCAGCGTGCCTCTCACACTACACTACTCGGTCAGGCGATGATGAACGATGGTGATGATAGAGTAAAGCAAGCAAGGGATAGTAAGAAAGTCAGAAAACTTTTCGCGAGTACTCGTTTTGATCCCGCTTGAAAACAACCACCTCCAATCCACAAGGTCCAATCTTGTAGATTGAGTCAATTCTAAAGGTCGGTCCTTAGATGACCGACAATCGCCATGAACCTTCGGATTTCGAGAGCTTGCCGCGCTTGACGACGTCCCCTCTGGTACGAGCATCCTCCCACTCATCCCAGATACCATCCCTCTTGGCGTGTCTTTCTTCTATCATCGCGCTCCACCTCTCTAAGAACTACCCATTGGCGGTGCCGGTGTGGCGATCGGTGGGACTCACACTCAATTGGTGAGTGGAGGTGAAGCCAAATCTATTATAGAGACGATCAAAATTGTCAGTGCGTATCTCCGCAACATCCGTTTAGGTCTCAACAGAACGGTCGATAGACAACTGCGATGGGATGAAAATCGAGCGACATGAGGTGAGCCATGAGCATTTTATCGGTCAATGTGATGTTGCGAGTTCACCGGCCGGAGCGATGATATTTGTCTACGGTTTGAGTCGAAGACGGGCATGTGATTTCAAACATACCTTGACGAGCTCGGTGGGCGGATATCCCCCATCCTCGAATTTGGGCCCAAATTGGACCTCCGCGATCATAGAGGGATCGATTGACAAGCCCAGAGACCATACTTTCCCCCCTGGTGACTTGTTTCTTCTGCGATTGACGCATGAAATTGTCCCTTTCGTCGGACCACCCTACGATTTTGTAACGAGCATTCTCGGCCCATTGATCTCGATGAGCATCGAGTATATCGACCCAATAAAGACGCGCGTCGTCCAGTTGGCCATTCTCCAGCTGAAGGCTTGCGAAAAAAAACTATACGTTGATCGGCAGAATACTTCAACAAAAGAGTTAAGACTTGCCCTCGTTCCTCCTTGGCCTCTTGGATCAGGTAATCTTGACCATGCTGCATTTGGACAACCTCTTCATGCTTGGCAGAGAAACCTTGAGACATTCCTAGAAGTTTGTAGTCATTGAGATTACGGGATGACTAGGGCTTCGTCAGCGCCAGTTGATATCCTTGGATGGGGAGGATACAGTGTTTGCAGGGGGTTCCAGGCCAACTTACGTAGTCGACGTGTCGATTCGAGCATGCATGTCAAAAATCAGTGGAGCTTCGGTCTGCCTTGATTGCAAAGGAGGTTCTCGATGGGATGATTGAATCGGCGACGAGTCATAGGTGTTTGATGGAGGCTTTCGCAGCATGGCAAGTGCACCCATGCCTCGCCTGAGACATGCCGTGGTGGGGAGGGGAAGGATGGCTCGGTATGGCTTGAGCATGGCTGGAGAGTAGTATAGAGAAAGAGCAGTTACATGATTCCGATGCTGAGTTGACAGACAGTCGACCCGGGGGGGGTCGTCTGATACACCAAGGAACAAGGAGCGCAACGAGAAGACGGAAGGGCGAGTGGGTGGTGCCGGGGGATTACAAAATCACAATCTCATTTTGTAATCACCCCCCACACCGATTTGTAATCAGCCGCTCGCCATTTTTGAAATGCCCGCGAGGGCGCCTGTAGAGCAGTTTACGTCATCATTCCATTCCCGCAGCAGATCCAGTGTTAATGACAGTCCATCAACCAGCCAACATCCTTGCATCGACATCACTACAAGTCGAGCAGAACGAAAGGGGAGCGTGTCCAGAGCAAATCCAACGCTCGAGGTGCTCAGAAGGGCTGTATAGACCGACTCGTTCATCAGACCCCGGTGAACGGGCATTTGGGCCATTTACAGACGGGACCAGTCTTTTTTTGGACTGCGGCGTATTCTTGTTATTCTTGTTCCCTCTCCTTCGGCACAGGCATCAACAATCCTTCTCCTACCATGGAACAAAGGTTCTAGACACATTGATACTGTCTTGTGGGGAAAAGCATCGATCACATCGACCAGCATCTGAGAAAACATCTCACAATCCGAACGACATTGACTACCTCTTTCCTTTGACGATCCCCTCGACTGTGTCCTACGCCGCACCTTTCATCGCCTGACCCTGGTCATCGCTTTCATTCAAGATGTCAGGGATCACAGTGTCAAACTCTGTTCACACAGACCTGGAAAAAGCCGGTACGACTCCGGCTAGATCATCGACATTCAATATGCTCGGCAACTTTGGAGGATACGCTTGTGCCAATGTCAGAACGAGCAGAAGGCGGTTTGGAAGTGTCTTGGCTGTGCTGGGTTTAGTGTGCACCGGTGTGATCTGGATCAATGCGTTTCCTTCTGGTTGGGAATACAGCCCTGCACGTGAGTACGACCAGCCGGTTGATAGATCACAGACTGACCCGGATAGTACGAACATCAGCGTCTGCATCGGAAGGTGACCTGTCTGGAGGGATTATGGACCTGGACGCGACAGTCGCTCCCGAGATGTCATCCCCATCAGCATCCATCGCCCACGGTATACCACCTAAGCAACCTCCCCTTACCGATCTCCAGAAATGGGGACTAGACTTATCTTCCGAACATCTACTCTCAGGCATCTCCCCTTGGCCGACTAATCCACCAATAGAAGAGGATGCTCAGCCGCTATCCTCTCTAGGACATTTTGCTGATAATCTCTACAAGCTCGGAGCTATCACTTTGCCGGAATATCACGCCCAACTCGCCGAGTTCATACATGTCGCCTTTCCCCGTGTTCTGCGGAAAGAGCTTGAGAACGCATTGGAGGCTTATACCACAGACGGAGCTGGTCGACAGGCATGGGATGTGCAGAAGATCATCTGGCAGACGGATAAGGATGAATCTAGGAAGGATGATAGGACGGTCAGGTCGTGGTCGGCTGGTCAGGCGCAGGGTCAGGGATGGCAGTATGAGATGGTCACCGACGCGTCAGTCGAACCAAAACCCTGGTTCCAGGAGGATCGCTGACGGGGCAGAAAAGCAGACAAGTATGTTGCGAAAATCTTGGGCGGAAGCCGGATGGCGGATCTCTGGAATCAGCTACCGCAAGGCATCCTGGTACGTTAGCCCTTCATCAGCTAGGACCAGCCTGACAATTACAGAAAGCAGACATGATCCGGTATCTCATGCTGTATCTTAAAGGCGGAATATACTCTGACACCGATACGACACTGCTCAAGGACCCGGCTCGATGGGGACAAGGTGCGAAGCTCTGGCGAGACGGCGCAGGATGGCTCGACTCTGCTTCTCTGGATCGACTGGAAGCGGGAGAAGAGGCAAGTCAGGTACTCCCGCCGCCCAGTATAGTGGTGGGTATCGAAGCAGATGTAGGGGACCGAGAAGACTGGTATGATTGGTGGCCTCGTCCTGTGAGTCTCCTTCTTGCTCTACCAAGTTTTCATCGACCAGGCATGAAGACTGATGGCAGATGCAAATCGTCCAATGGACCATGGCTTCTGCTCCGTTCCATCCTATCACACTCTCTGCTTTGCTTCGAATCCTCCACGCTACAGGGACGGCTATGGATTGGGCTCATACGCACGCCAAAGAGATCAAGCGATTAGACGATCTTGGCGAGTACGACAAGGCGACAGAGTTGCTCAAGGTCGACGTCCTCACTGTGCCCAAACATGGGGGTCCGGTTGGTGTTATGGACTGGACAGGACCTGGAGTATGGGCCGACGCCGTGTTGAGGTGAGGCTTACGATGTGATCTGTACCTTGAACCCGTCTCGTGCTCATGTTTCAGCCATCTCAGAGTCAAGTATGGTCTGCTTTGGACTGATCTCCGTGGGATCAGGGAACCTCTACGCGTGGGTGATGTGGTGATTTTGCCTGGTAAGTCAATAATCCGATTGTAGAGTGCGAGCTAACGGAGGAGTCACCGGCTTCTCACCCGGAGTGGGCAACTTTGGCGCAGAAAACGCCTGGGGTAGGTGACGAAGAAGTCCATCATGCTTGTACTGATCTCTCAGATGCGCAAGCTATGGTCGAGCATTCTTTCAGGGGATCTTGGAAGTTGGAGGATAGAAGTCATGGGATGTAGCGCGATCAGTGGGAGACGCATATATATCCATTGCTGAATAGAATAAATATAGACGGGTGAGCCTCATGCTCCCAGTTGTACACATCATTGAGTGTCTCACCATCAAATGCATATACGCAGGAGAACACAGTCCACCTTCATGGTCAAGGAGTGTTTTACTGGAATAGAGAGGGGAAACGATGACGTCAGATGGTCCCCCCCTTGACCACTTCTCTGTCTGACAATATATAAACCCCCCGTTCAACTACCTCGACCCATCTAATCTCACCCATTTACATCCCACCATGGCAGCTCAACAGCAAGGATCGACGAGGAAGAGGCAATCTCGTCTCTCTCAAGGACAGGATGCGCTCTCGGAATCAGCAAAGAGACAAGTCGGAGAGGTAACCCATGTCGCTTCGACCGCTCTGACAAGCGGAACCTGGGCTTACCCATTGCTCGTGAGTTGGTTTTTGCTGTCCCGGAGTGGACAGTGACTGATGAGTAGGGTATATTCTACCTCATTTCTCGTGAGGTTCCCGCCTTGACCATCCTCACACGAGCTGACACGTAGACCCATCACTGGTCAAACCCATTCTACCCTCTCTGGTCAAAGGTGGAGCAGTCAGCGTGGCCATCCTCGCCGCTCTGTTCTTTTTCACCTACCTCCCTCAAGTGGCCGTCTTGGCATTCGTCTCTGGACCTCTGGGTATGCCCACCCCTTGGTCCCTGCGTTTCGTCACCCTGCTAAGACTATAGCATTCATTGCGGCCGTACCGCTCGTGTTGGGTGAAGCATATGTCGTCATCAACTTTTTCATGCGAAACTTCATCTTTGGACAAGTCACCGTGGACCTCTTTGACATGGTGAGCCGACTTGATTACCCGCTGAGATGAATTCCTGGGAGTGGCAGCTGACCTACAGGTTCTAGTGCAGAAGGGGCACCAGGCGCTGGTCGAGCGAGGTCGACAAGTCTCTTCTAGCGGCGGAACAAGCAAACAACTTGGTCGACTCTTGACCAAACCCCTCTCGAGGTTCAGTACCGTGCGTCTTTCTATTGTGCGCAAGGAGGGGAAAAGCTGATGGGACAGGATAACATTGTCAGATATCTTCTCACTCTTCCCTTGAACTTCATCCCCGTCGTCGGTACCGCGTTCTTCCTCGGATACAACGGTCAGTCCTCCATACTGCCTCCATGGTCAACTTAGCTGACAATGCTTAGGTCTGAAAGCCGGACCTGGTTACCATGCCCGATACTTCCAATTGAAAGGGTATGACAAGGAGAAGCGACATTCTGCAATCTCCAAGCGACGGGGAGAGTACACTGCGTGGGTGTATCCAATCTTACATGGGATCAGCCTCACTAACGCTCAGGTTCGGTACGATGGCCATGGTTCTCAACCTTGTACCCATTGCCTCTATCCTCTTCTCTTGTAAGTCGAGAGCTATCGAAAGAGACAGGATGCAAAGTGCAGAGCTGATAGTAGTCACCACTGCTATTGGAGCTGCCATGTGGGCAGCTGATATTGAAGGCAAGAAGCCTATCAACCCCGTTGCGGAGATTCAAGCGGGCGTTCAAGGTCAATCAAAGGGATCGGATGAGGCTGCAGAGGTCGTCATGTCGTCAGACAGCAAGAAGGAGCTTTGAGCGCGAGACACATCCGGGAGATGAAGATGCCGCGACGATGTCTATCGATAAAGCTGGCTAGGTTTATTCGCAATCGCTAGCCAAGCCTGATGCCAGCGGATGTCACCAGGCTTTACGAGGGACTCTACTGATTTGATAGTCTCGACCAATGCATATGAGAGGATGATCGGAACGAGAATGGTTTACGATTGATAAAATAGCTGACTAACCGACCGATCGACTGCAAGCCCGATGACTGCGTCGTGTACGAGCTCTCTCGACTAATCGGAGCGCATTGCAATGTTAAACAATGGCACCAACAAGAAGTCTGATCCAGAAGATCTCTCAGACCCGTCTCCCCTGGGGAAATGATCAAGAGCTCCCCTTCGAGGAGGATGCGGAGTGTACAGCAACTCTGTATGGCCCATCTTCTTCACTAGACCCACTCCTTTGTACCCAGTCCCGTCATAATCTTTCCCTTCCTCAGTGTCTGTGGCAATAGGATCCACCTGAACGCGAAAGGTCTCGCTGTTGCTGGTGATGAGGTGGTCCCGAAGTTGGATATCCAGCTTTGGATTCTCCCGCTTGAACGCCACCTCAGCATCATGATACATACTGTTGTCCATGTTGATCATGTCGATGACGCTGAAATTGTCCGATATCTCCACCCCTGCAGATCTTCGGTTGGTCACAAATGTGTCGTCACTTTCCAAGTATGTCTTCAAGTCTGTCTCGATTCTATCCCGCACGCGACCATCATCGGACCTATCTGGGTGTTTGGCCTCCCACTGCTCGAGGTAATGATTCGTGGCCTCTGTGAAGAGCCTTTGCATTTTGTCCTCCTTGGTCTCCGCTGTATCTGTCGCCACTGAGGGGTCAGAGGTAGAAATTGATGGCAGTGTCGCTTGGCTGGGCTCTGACATCTCAGTCGAATGTGGTGTGTGTTTATGGTAATGAAACTGGATGTACAACGTGTGAAGAGTAGAGGTGTAAAGTGGACAAGGAAGGGGCGTCGCCCTCCGTGCAGACTTATATACGAGACTCAACGCTGATCAGAAGCATGATATTCCCTTCACCTGCGATCCTTTGATTCCTGCGGTTGAAGATATGAGCCAACTGACCCCGATCATCGTTTTGATTGGTGTGGTAAAACATGTTCGAGCTTTGAGCAATATAGGAGAGCGGTATCAAAGGCATTCAACATGGTCAGGAAGAGACTGCATGTGCAGTACATCTCTCTCTCATTTGCGGTATAATTAGCACGGCCTCGTCCATAGAGGTCACATCACACCTATACGCTGTGACTGACTGGCCTTGTCTTTGGAGACAACTCCCAGTCTATCTTTGCCAGTCCTGCGGGGAACACTCAGAACGGAACCTTCTGTCCCTCCTCATTCAGCCACTGTCCGCTATCTTTCGTAGTCCTCCAAGACTCAAACAATTTGATACTGATAGTCAGCTACGTCACTGAAAGAGATCGCACACGGCTTACAGCTTCTCCGCCGAGTCGTCAGGCGTCAAAGGTGCATTGGTACGACCATGAGGCGACTTGACCCATCCACTGTCTCATCAGCCTTTGTCCGGCATGCGGTCTTCAGAACGTCACTTACGGATGAACACAATTAACGATCGCCTCGTTCTGCGCATTAGGTCCCTGAGACTCACGTTGTACTTACCCTCATCTCTCTTGCCAGATGCATGCTCAAAGCGCTCAAAGCCGCTTTTGAGGCCGCATAGACGGGATTGAGACCAATTCGTCCCTCGTCGACCCGCCCTCCCACATCTCTCCAGTCCACTTCATGCTCCCCTGTGTGGACCATATATTCATGATGATCGGTACATTGACCGCTCCGCTCGTTCGCTCATAATGCGGCGCGGTGGTAGGCGGAGACGAAGGGATATCTTTGACGTGAGAGTAAGGCGTATCAGACATGGAGGAGGAGATAGAGGAGAGATCTGTAGTTGGGAAGTTACACGTCTTCGGAGGTGCGTTCGAAGGCGCTCGAAGGAGGTTGGCGGAGTGCAGTCCACATGCGAGGAGCATGGGTCCAACGGAGTTGGATAACACTTTCGAACGAAGGTTGACAGCTGCTGAAAATGCCGGTAGTCGTTCAGGAGAGGCTTTCGCCTCGGCTGCAAAATCAGGGCTCTTCGCAAATCACTGGGATCAGTCATACCTGCATTGTTGATCCTACAGGTCAGCAGTGTTTGAGGTACTCGGGGACTGACTCACAACACATTGATACCATCAGGTGCGATCTGGGCGATGTCCTTCACGCAACCCTGTGATCAGTCACAAAGTGGATCCATAGGCCCACCTCTACGCTCTGCGGATCGCCAGCTATCGGGTTGAGAACCCGGAACACCCTTCCCTTGTGCTTAGACACTAGCTCTCGTAGCGCTTCATCGGACCCACCTCTCGTCACGCCGATGATGAGAGGGTATTTCTCCTGTGGTCTGGCTATGAGATGGCGGATGAGTGCTGATCCAATATTACCATTGGCTCCCTATCTGTCAGGCTGTCCTTCCGTCTGATCAAACCCACAGTCACAAGCACTGCCGACATGCTGTATGTGTCCAAATTGACATCGGTCAACACTTCGTATGCCCATCACATCGCTGATCCAAATCTTCGGGCTAACGGCCTTCGCATGTCGATCACACGAGGTGTGTCATTAATGAGCACGTTTCCTGAGGTCCATGTTAGATATCGGATTGGTAAGAGCACGTATGGCAAGGCGATACGGGCAGAGTCTGATAGATGCATGCATACGTGCGGCCTGGATTCCTCGAGCGAGATTATAGCATTCCAAAGCTGAAACTCGCCGAGATTTTGTTCCGATACGCGTTTCAGCTATTGTGCGACGCATGCAACGACCTTCAGACCATCACATGCATGCACGATCAACTAGCAGGATGTACACAAATGCAACACCGGCTCACACCACCTTGACTTCGTCCTTAGCCAGACCCACCTTCCGCAAGAACAAAGATGTAACAGGCCTGGGCGCCCAACAACACGCCACAAGGAGCCAGATCGACTCTCGAACCGCGGTCAGGAGCCCGACGGATGTTCACCTTGTCGTATGTACGAAAAAGGAGAGGCAGCCATCTATTGCCGCTGCGAGTTGGTGCGAGACCTGGAACAGCGCACCAGCGAGCAAGAAGGCTGGCTCACCATCAACCGAAACGTCCACATCATTGTGCCCTCGAGCATGATCGCCTGAAACATCGAGAGATTGTACAGTAACCTGTGCCTAATCATCTGTATCGTGTGAGGAGTTCTCAGTTTCCAGGCTGCAAGTCTCTCCGCATTGATATCAGCGCTTTGCCCTCTGTAGATCGGTCGAGGCGACTTCTGGATTGGGAGTTCATTTTCAGCGGGTCAACGTAGAGAGAGAGGTTGTTCAATGTTCTGATTGCTGACTTGCTCAGCATTACTCGTCACCGTGTTTAGATGCATCGAGGTCGAGGGAGGGATGTTTGTGATAACACTGGGGACAAGGGTCAACAAACGGCAGCGGCCGGATCGGTTCTTTGAGTGGCGACATCCGACGGCGTCGGTGTTAAGAGCAACTTGATGATTTGCCACTTCCAGTCTGGGTGATGCTTCCGGCGATATCTCATAACGCCGACATTTGCCACCCATTCTGCGGTGGGTGCCACACTCGCACGCTGGGCATCCCCTCTGCGCCTGCTCGGGTTGCTGGGTGGTGCTGATTGTCTGAAGATTGCTACCAAAAGCCCTTTCCTCTTCTATCCTTCAAGTAAACATCACCCAAAATGGCTCAACGTGTCACCCTCCGAAAGCGACAGCCTTACAACACCTCGTCCAACAGGAGGAAGGTCGTCAAGACCCCTGGTGGAAAGCTCGTCGTTCACCACATCAAGAAGCTCGCTGTGAGTATCGAATGTCAACTTGAGGATAGCGCTTCGGAAGGAGGACAGGAGGGGTTTGAGAATGTATCGCAAGGACACGGTGCAGGATAAGGGCAGGACATTGGTGGAATGTTGGGCATATGGCGCTCTCGTGATGGACGGAAGTGGTTTGAGGAATGTTGAAGGATATTTTGCAGATGGGATCGGACGAATGCTTCGGGAGACGGGATGATATGCTGACTATGTCCAGTCTTCGCCAAAATGTGGTGACTGTGGTGACGCTCTTGCCGGTGTGAGTCATCTGTGTATCGTTGCAAAAGGATTCTATTGATGATCAGATCCCCGCTCTCCGTCCCCGACAATGTTAGTTTTCATGCTAGGCTCTGGCAGATGCAGGATCAGGATGCTGATGATTACAGACGCTACTCTTTCCAAGCGAGAGAAGACCGTCAACCGAGCCTACGGTGGATCAGTCTGTGCTCCTTGCGTCCGACAGCGGTGAGTCTGCATCAACATGTATGAAAACTCTTGACTGATCGCATTTTCCTCTTACCAACTCTCGCTCTTAATCTGATCAACCCTCATTACGCTCTCATTCCGATCATCCTTATCGTCACGACATCTCCTTGCTCTTTCCCTCACGCCTCTCTCCATTTCTCGACTCATCAATCACCACTTTCCACCATCAGAATCACCCGAGCTTTCCTTATCGAGGAGGCTACCATCGTCAAGCGAGTGCTCAAGGCCAAGGCCGCTGCTTCCAAGAAGTAGAGAGTGGATCAGGACCAACAACGTACATATCATGACGAGGGGCTCTGCAGTTTGAGAGATGTATTCCGTTTCGGCCACCACAGAGCTTCTCCTTGGACTGTTGCGATGGGGTTCGCTCGACGATTTGAGGATGAGGGTGAATGAGACTTACAGCTGACTCGAAATGGATGAGTGTGGTCATAGGATTGTGGTACAATCGAAGCAATGGAAGAGGTGTGTAAGGAATAGGTCGAGAGGGTGATCATCAGGTGGACATCGGCGCATATGGCCACGGCAGGATATGTGCGCCTGGCTCCCTGACCTCGACGCTCGACATTGATTGAAGGTCCAAGATGTCTTATTCAGCTCATCAGTTGGATTGTGTGATGGGGGAAGCCGATACACTGTAGCCGTACTAACTCAACATTCAACGCGCTTCCCTCAAGCCGGCGGTACGCTTGGCGAGCCGGTGTAACAATTGTCCTGCTAATCAAGAACCGGCAGACACCCTTGTTCCTCGCGATCTCCCCACTCGCCATCAATCGTACGATTATATTCCTGCTCAGTGATCGTACTCCACTTAAAAACATCAAAATGATCAGCGGTGACCACCCTGAAACACCTTCTGGATGATTGTACTTCCCCTGGTCCGCTTCGAAAACTTCCATGTTCGGCTGGACTTCCCTCAATATCCCGTTCCTTCCAAGTAAGTATTGAACCTAGAGCCTTCGGACCTCGGCACGATCAGCAAGATTCACGTTATGGCCGTCCGTCCGTCCATCAAAAGTACCAATGTGAGTCACCTCGACTGGACTCCGAAGTCTTCGCCACTAAGCCGGCACCTCGATGCTCAACCATACACACACAAGGATCGGCGGGCGCGTCCTCGGTCAAGACGCGCTCAAGGTATGGTACGATACTTTTGGACGCTTTGCATGGAAGCAAGCATGATATCCTTGACATTCTACTTTCGTATGTTCTTTCTATCGCCCACCATGTCGTGCCTCCTCCCGATCCATCACGACACGAACCACCTTGGAAATTGTCTCGCCATCTTTGGCAGATTGATCGTTGGTCCGGCTCGCGCTCGGCGCTCCGACGATGACCCTCACTTGATATCGATTGGACCCAGAAAGGCAATGTCAGGAGTAAACGGCAGAGCACCGCGGTCGATACCTCCACATCGGAACCAATCACAGGCGCCTAACACCTTCTCTCGCATCGTGCCTAGCCTTATCGATCTTTTCTTTCCGGTCGAGAAGGGCGATCTTCCGCCCTTACTGCGCCCATGTGATGCCGTCATTGTGTTCCGTCGGCATCGTCAGATAATCAGTTCAACAACGCTGCTACCCAACTCAACGCTCGAGCCTCAGCTTGGATGTGATGCTCCAGATGTGCTTGATGGCGAGAACGAGGTACGGGTTGACTCATCATCAAGGCTTTTTGTCCGGCTTACCAGTTTTGGCAAAGTATCGACGACGAGCAGGAACTGGGTGAGTTATAAAGCCTATCCCACTTTCCTTCTCCCTTCTTCCTCGCCGACACCTCCTTCTCTCTACACACACACAAGCACACTACCTTGGATCTTGATGATCTCTCTGCGCTGATCCTCCCTAAAGAGTGTCTTCCGATAACATCTGGGTGCCACTATCGTTCAGAGAACCCCTACGCTCGCTCAACGACCTCTCTTCTACCCTCTCGTCGCACCTCCTTCTTCGTTCCCTCTTCCGCCTCCCTGTCCTTCTTGTGCGTCTGGTGTATCCTTCTTCATCTGGCACGTCTGCTGATCAGACAGCTTGAATATGGCGGAAGGAGCAGCTCTCGACTGGAGCGAATATCTCACCTTTCCAGAGGATCAAGTCCAGGCCATTCCTTCGTCTTCCTCGACGTGCCAAATCTTCGGCCACACCCACACATCTTACGTAGCACATGCCCCCACGCCATCAGTCCCTTCTATCAATCTGCAGACCGTCATGATTTCGTCCTTGACCGGTTGCGAGGATTCTGGGTTGTCTCATACGGCTGCGCCGACGTTCGTACTCCCCTCGTTCTCTCACCACCACATCTCCTTCGACCGACATGCATCTACCTCCGCTGCTTTCGCCTTTGACAGCAACAACCTGCTGTACCCTGCCCATCAGACCCTCGAAGGGGCATTGGACGATGATCCAATCTCTTCCTCCACAGTGGCGACCTTTCCCTCGACTCAATTCTCTTCTACCTACATCTCGCCCAGCGTCGTCTCGGAATCATCGACAGATTCGATCCGTCCAGTTGTGATCCAGGTTCCCCAGTTCATACCACTTTCTACGACTGCCTCGTCAGCGTCTGTCAATACACTGCCGGCACACTGGAAAGCCTCTAGCGACGTCACCTCTTGGTCGAGAATCAAAGGTCCGGGCCATCTTTCCCTCGACTTCCTTCCTCCGTTGCAACACCACGACAGGTCTTCCATCCATCATATACCACCTTCCATCGACGAGCTTGTCGCGGTCAATCGTCATCTTGACCCAAATTACGAAGTACAGTCAGGTAATGCGCTGTGTCCCTCGACGCTCCCTATACCTTCACCGTCAATTGGTCTCTCACCTGGAGTTTCCGAATCATGCAGCCATACCGACAGCGATCACATTGAAAGAGAGTACACGCCTTGGAGATACCCTTCCACCCCGCTTGCTCCTGGGATGACGGCTATCGATGCCGACATGGAAGGAGAACCAGTCGAAGCTCAGGTCAGCTTCGCAACAGCCAAGGGAGAAGCAAAATCCTCCCCCGTCAATGTGTTCTTCCCTACCAAAGCATCGAAGCACTCGTCAGACACGCCGTGCAAGGAGCATGACGAGAAGGACATAGGATCCTCGGCCAAGCCCCTCTCCACTCTGCATGATCCAACTATTCCCCGATTCGGCAAACCACACTTGGAAGTGTCGATCGAGGAAGAAGGCCAAGCAGATCTTTTGCTTGCTGTTGCCGAGCCGAGGAAGTTTGCACTAGAGCACATGTGGGAGGATATGGAGGCATGGACCAAGTATCGTGACGATAGAGACCGACCTCGAGTCTTCCCCAAGCACTCACCCATTGCATCCTCCTCTTCAACAGCGACTAGCCCTGTCCACGTAGAGGAGCAATCGAGCCAGATCGAAGATACGACTGTCATTTATCCGGCTAGGCACATCACACCGCCGATCACACCTCCAAAGCCAATAAGGATAACACAGACACCCAGATCTCCGGCGTCGCAAAGTGTGGCAGGTTCGGCTGCGCCGGCCTTTCTTCCGGACACACCCAAGAAGAAGCGATCTCCCAGGAAGACCAAAACTCCCAGGAAGTACATTCGGCTGGTGTTTCCCGCAACGGCGGGCTTTTTGGAGAATGTTCATCCTGAGATCGACGCTATCTTCCACGATGATACCGAAGATGCGGTGTCACCCGATAAGCAGTACGCAGCTCGAAAGATGAGACACGATGAGAAGATCTTCCAGTGAGTGTGATGGACATAGCCTATCTGTAGTGTGCTGACCGATAGCATGGTGGCCAGCGGAAAGTACGCTGCATACTTGGACTGGAACTCAGAGGGAGATGCCATCATCATTCCGGACGTCTCTGCTGTGCGTTCTCTCTGATTCGATGAGCTTCCTCGTAGTCGCTGACCGTCAGTTTGAGATGCATAGTGAGCTGCCAAATCATTCTCCTGTCGCATGTGTGTGGTCTGATGTATCCAGTCATGCCCATCTACTTCACCTCGAAGGATTTCAAGTCATTCCTGAGGCAATGCTCCAAGTATGTTCGCTTCTAACTCGAGGCGCTGATACCAGCATGGGCATCAGTCGAGAAAGACATGGTAGAGGGTGCGTCACCTGCCGTTCTGATGTGGCTCATATGCCTAACGATACATAGCTTCTCGCTCAAACACGAGATGCTCCTAAAAAGCAACGACTACTTGTTCGAATACATTAGTCGACTGGATGTCGATGTATGTGATCTTCAGACTACTGCCGAGCGATGCTGACTATGCCAGCGACAGTGGGTGATTTCGGGTCTCTTGCCGGCACCTCGTCGGGTGCGATTTGTACAATCCTCGCCAGCCCTTCGACCACCCGGTATCACCGATCCCAAAGCGGTTCCGAGCTCCGCAGATGGCAATGATCGAGGTGATACCTCGCCCGTCAACAAATCTCGGACCAAGAGAAAGCCCGCAGGCGAATATTCGCCTGGCGCAAATACCATCAAAAAGGTTCGAAGCGCTCCGACTTTGCGACCAAGCAAACTCTGAACATCACTTGTTCGCTCGCCAGCTCTTCACATCTGCTCCGGCTGTCAAACAAGCCTGTCATACATGTCTCCATATCCGTGTCCGCTACTTGTCTACGCGCCCTCGGAGCTCTTCAGACCTCTTGCAGAGGCTGGAAGGACCCAACAACGTCGCCTATGTTTACGACCATGTCTCCCTTCTGTCAATTCACGCTCTCTTACGACTCCACCCCGATCTCGGTTTTCGCCTCGCATAGATTGCAGGGATATGTCGGATCAATGGAAAACGAACATCACGATACACTGCCATGTGTCTTGTATCGCTAGTTTGCATTTTGGGTCATTTTCGGTATGATCTCTCTGATACTATCTCCCTCGCTGCCGACCGCGTCGCGGATTTCGAGGATGGATATCTGCACATCATGCATTGCATCTCACTGTACATATACTTCTATTCCGCTGCGTTCCGCGACGTCTTCATCAACTTGTAGTTTTCTTTCGATGAATGCTAACCGTATTCAAAAATTAGCTTAAACTGAGCTCCGTCTCGCCTCGAAGAAGCGGAAAGGGCTGTCTATCCTGCTCGCTTCTCCTTCTTTTTCCGATGACGCTCATCGCTGCGGTATCTATCGAGGTGGCAGGGCCATTACTAGCCCTTCCTCCCGAGTCTGACTCATCCTCGAAAGTGGTATGACTCGATGTTTCTGGGCTGGTGCGCAGGTCTTTTGACCACGGTCTCCCCCCAAACGCACTCATGGCCGGCTCCAATTCTGAGCCCACCTCATTACTGTCGCCTAACACGGAGCACGATGATTTCACTAACGCTAACTTGTCGAGCCATTTCTCACTTTCTCGATGCAGGGATCTCGTCGTCGCGGTCTTAGAGATCAGCCGTATCGCCAGAATGGACCGGCGCAAGTTGCGTAACCTGTTCTCGAGAGCTGACCGCGAGATAGGTGAGATTTCGGCCAAGGAGGTAATGGCATGCAAGTCGTCTGAAGCATTGATTAATATGGAACGGAACTCCATGGCGGCTTCCGTCAATTCCACACGTGCCGAAGTTGGCGATGAGGGAGGATCTGTCGGCTCAATGCGCCTCATCGTTCGCGTCCACTCGTCAATCTGTCTGCGACGAGCTTCGCTTCCGAGGGGGAACGCATCTCCGAGATATCGCTTCAACTGTAGATCAACCTCCCTGACCCGAGTGACAAAGCCTAGGAGGATGAGCGCACGTTGCGACCGTCCCGGTGGAGTGGAGGGAAGAACTCACTATCTCCCTCCCCAATCTGCAAAGGTTGTATAGAACCACTTTTCCCATCACCTCGTGTGCATGAATCTTCGTAACATGCTTCCTGAGCACACAGAAGACAGTGGGATGCAAAGTCAGTAGCATGGGAGAGGCTGCGCTCATCCATTTTGTCCGATTGAGGAGGGCCGAGGAAATAGCCGATAGTGTTGGACCGAGGTCTGGTCATCGCGGACATTCTGGCTCACATCTTGGATGAATACTGGATACATGCGGCTTATGTAGGTCAGCAAGAACAGCAGAGAAGTTTAGACTTTCAAGCAGACGAGGTTTACGAAACGCGAGGACAAGGGAGGGCTGGAATTTGAAACGCGTCGGAGGAGTATTCGGCATGAGAGGCAGATTCGACGCCTTCGATGAGCTCGGTATAAAGAGGCAGCGCACGGTGTATCATGCACTGCGGTGCTAAGTGCTCCACTTTGGAGGAAGCACTCCTGTCGAGTCTTGAACCTGAAACATCTGTTCTCTTGGGTTCGTCGATTCTTCACCCCAGAAGCAAGGGAGAAAAGATGCACCATGTTCCAGAAAGGTTGCGGTTCTGCGGTGCTCCTCCGCGTATGGATAGCCGTACCAAGGAGTGGGGGGTCAGAGTAAGGGGAAGCCGCAACATGAACAGATCAAGAGCATCATGCAGCCCTCCTTTCGAACCCTTTCCAAACCTTGAGATACTTTTTATCAGACTGGGCTGGAGGATGGGATATCCCGAAGCCCTCCGTGCCGAAGGTGGATGTGTGCTGAGCCCATTGTCTGTGACAACCGCATGAGTAAAGGATCCGCTTAATTGGAGGCATGAGACGTGAGCGAAGGAGATCGGATGGACATGAGGTAAACCATCACAAAGACTGCGTTGCGATCACAAGGGACATCGCGCATCTGACCTGACCGTACACTCCTGACCATCGGAGCTTGCACTGTGCGAGCGATGGACGTATCAGCTTTGTCTTACAGACTCTAGACTCTTGTGAGGGCAGAGGCGCTGATCGATGTGCGATGACCCCTGACGAAAGCCGCCACAGAGTCGACAGTTTGTGCGCAGACATGACGGCAGTCCCCTCCGCGTAATCCACATGACTGCAGCTGACGCAGCTGACCATAATTGCATCTCTCCTCCGCCGCTTGCTCCGGACAGTACTCGTAGGGATAAAGCCCATAATGTACTCGTACAAAATTGTTCGGATCAGAGAGAGTATGTCATTCGGATCATACAAACCTTTCTCGACCCTGTCTACCTTTTCGAGCTAGATAGATTATCATCTGCCCCTGATTCGTATGCGTGCAATTTATTTCCAGGCCTAATCGCTTGGCTCTCCCTCTCTTGGGCTTTATCGTTGTTCTTCGTACGCTGAACTACCTCTACTTCCCCATCGCTCAAGACCGAGGAGATGTCTGACGGCACATGGAGAGAGTACGGCTCGATCTTAACGATCCACCGATTACAGTCGGGCGATGATCGAGATAGCAATATATCGTGTAGCATGAGTCCTTTAGACATGAGATCTTCCCCGCTAATGCACACAACACTCATTCGCATCTGACAAGATCTTCAGATCCTCGGGTGTCTGTGTCACCATATCGTCGCGTCCATCCTATTGTGAGGATATTCCGCTTCTGACGCTCGAAGCTTCGCGTTCAAGAGGATCAGAGGTGTATAACTTCCCGAGGCCACTCGAAGCGAAAGGTCTGCATAGATATACCACTAAAGCAGTCCGGACCTCTCTAGCACTCCAACACGACCTGGACGATCGTCGAGAAAAGAGTGGAAAGAACATGGGGTTCTTTGACAATTTGAGACACTGGGATAAGTGTAAGGTGTATCGATATGTCTTGTTGCTTGCGCTCAGTCTGGCGGGAGATGGATGGTGAGTCACCCGTTGCTCATCACGCCTCCCCTTGATGATTGCACGTGTGGTGTGTGTGTGTGCTCACGTGAAGGTCATATGAATCATCGGTGATCGCGTCGATCATCCAGATGCCCGCTTGGATCCAGCATCTAGGCTACGAGACGGCTATCCCGGAGCAAGTCATTCTTCTCACGCGCCGAAAGGGACTGATCGGGGTAGTAAGCAGAACCAATGGATCGGCCCCGTCTACTCGCTAGGACAGTTGGTCGGCGGTCTGTTCGCGGCATTCTTCTTGGATACGTTTGGACGGAAAATCACCTTGACACTAGGGGCGATTCTCATGGAATTGTCGACTGCGTTATTGGTATGGAGTCCCAATTTCGGAACGGTCATTGCTGCTCGAATCATTGAGGGTCTATCTATCGGATTCTTGTTGCTTGGATACCAGGTTAGCTCGACATTAGACGTCGATAGGCTGATAGTCAGATCTACGCTGTAGAAATCGCTGCAAAGGAGGATCGAGGCTTCGTCTCGTCGTTCTCTTTGATGACTGGGAACTTTTTCGGTCTCCTCGCTGTAAGTGTATACGCCTAGATTTGGAGAGATGCTGATGGCTCAGTCCGGATTGATCTTTGCTATTTCCTACTCGACAAGCAATGCTGGTTGGCGTGCGGCTTTGGCGGTCACGTTTATTCCCGCTACTATACTCCTCCCTGTCCTCCCTTGGGTGCCAGAATCTCGTGAGCACCGACCGAGACGATCCGATCGGCTTGACACTGAGCCCAGCGCGGTATCTGTTCGAGAAAGGAAAAGACGAGGAATGTCGAAGGGTTCTCTCGAAACTACACGGGGGCAAAGAGGAGGACGGGCGGATTGTCCTCACAGAGGCAGCGGAGATCGAGTACGAGGCGATGCGAGCTGGTACGTCTGCAGGTCAATCATAGTGAGGTCGATCTCATTCCCAGCGATCACTTGGGATCAAGAACACGGACAGGACAAATGGGCGGCTTTGTGGAACTCCAAGGCTGCACGATATCGATCTTTCGTTGCTTGCTCTAGTCAATCCTGGTGGGGTGAGTGTTGGCCTCTCTCACTGTTTACTTCGTCGCTGACTCACATAGCCTGGAACGGCGGGTCCATCTTCACCTACTACTACACAATCGTCTTTACCAATGCGGGAATCACCGATCCTCACGTTCAATTCGGTATATCTGCCATTCAGAACGCTTCGTGGTGTGTAGGCGGTATTGTAGGAGGCTACATGTTGGATATCTGGGGAAGAAGGACCAATTACTTGATTGGAACGGGACAAGCGTTCATCTGCTTGATCATCCAAGGATCTATCACTTTGGGAGTCTTTGATAAAGGGAAATCAAACCATGCCGCCGGAGCGGGATTCGTTTCGGTCTATATCATACAGTGGTTTCTCTGGGTCACATTTTTCTCTCCCGGTGAGTAAAGCGGAATTTTTGACGCTGACAATCAGTCGTCAACATGCTCCCGGCCGAGGTGTACTCTGCGGGTTTGCGAGCGAGAGGTTACGCCATCGCCAACATCTTTTCGATGGGAGTTGGGTTTGCTACACAATACTCTGCCCTGCCGATGTACAGGCATATGCACGGTTGGGTCTGGATCTTCTTCGCGGGATGTATGCTCTTTGCGTTTACCGTCATTTATCTGACGTACCCGGAGACCAAAGGTCAGGCTCCGCTTGTTTGCTACGGGGGCGAATGCTGATACGCCTAGGTATCACTCTTGAGGAAGTTGAAGCGGTGTTCGGTACAGGTGCCGGACAGAGAGTCAAGGCCGTGCTAGGCAAATCTTCAGCTATTGACCCGAGAACACCGTAAGTCATTCTCTGTATTCGAGCGGCATCGTTTGACGGAGTAGCATCCATTTCAGAGCGCGAGAGGATGTCGAGGATATTGAGGCGGACAAGGGCGACGACCACAAAGCTCGCAATGCCATCCTTGAAGCCGAGTAGTCAGAGGATTCTTGATTGAAAGCAGTCACATCTACTATTCGACAAGCTATAATAGGGGATGTAGTGGTGCCCCCGGTGTTTGCGGTATTGCGTAACTCGCAGTAAGATCCTATGAAGCCCCATTGCCAGATGCAGTTTCACGTCATGCACTCTCCCTTTTGTCGTTCACCCAAACACCTCATGGTCTCTGCATATGTTCTCCGGTGTCACACAGCCACCGAGGCATATCAGATATCAGAAGGGGATTTGTTTGTCTTTCTGTTGATTTTGCCACCGACGGCGCGTCGAATGGGGTGGGTGGGTGGCGAATGGGAAATATTGCCACTTTGGGAGAAATCAACCCCTTCACCCCCCCTTCCCCCCCTCTCCCTTGCGTTCCTATGCAAACACACCCTCGACCTCGCATCTTCATCCCTCATCCTCATCGACCTCGACTTGTCCTGTATACATCGACTCTATCGGCTCGAGAGCCTACCCACACTCTTTACCTGACTGTAGACCAACTCTTATACACATTCGTTTACTCCGCAACAAATCGATATAATCACCTGGATCAGACTGGAACTCCTCGTCGCCCCGCCTCCCTATCCTGCTCTGCACACCGCGTTGGATCGTCCATCCCTTGAGCTCTCAGACTTCGTCATCGTTCAACCTCTGCATCAAATAGCCATCATGCCAGTGACCAGCACTCGACTATAGCAACACTCACCATACATCTGCAATCACCATCGTAGTGAGTCATACCCTCTGCCACCTCCAGGCCCACAACTGACCAAGCCTTCAGTCGAAACTATAATACGAGCCGGTTTATCTTTCCTAGCTTCCCTAGTACCAACATGTCGATCAGTGCCTCTGCGCCGACCGAACTCTTCCAAACTCCACCAGCATCTTACCCTCTTCCCGCTTCTCCCCCTCCAATCGCTCCCGCTGCCCGAAAACCTCGACCGCCACTCGAAAGTGCCAAAACTGTCCTATCAGCCGAACTGTTCCAACGACGTCATGCACTTGAATTCGCCCACCTTCACTCTGACGCCGACAACAATGACTTGAAAGCCGAACAAGCTCTACTGGAGTATGAAAGAAGAATAGGGCGGATGAAACGGCAGAGTAGGGCGGTCAGCGCCGGTGGTATGGTTGTCAAGAAGAGCGCGAGTGGTAGAGCGCTGTCCTTTGATGCTGCCGCCGGACGAGGTCGAGCCGGACGAAAACCTCTCAGTCTTATCGAGAAGAATGAGTGCAACGTCAGGTCGAAACCGGCGGATATTGGTTTGGGTATCGACATTCTCAAGAATCCGCCAAAACGAGCTTCCCTCGTACAAAACAGGAGACCGCAAAGTCTTCAATCTTCTATGATGCGTCCCACTTCGCAGAGGCAATCGAAGCATATTCCCGAGGAACAAGCCTTGGAGGTCCTGGTCGAGCGTGATCCATCCCCGCCACCAGAGACCAACTCTTCAGAGGGTGACAAGTCGATTGCCCCGTCGACCTATTCTTGGGCGACCAGCTTTTCTGGCGAGACCTCTGATCTTCGTACAGCGGCCCACTATGTACCTAGTCGTGCCGACACGCCAGAGCTGGAGGCTGCTGCTCCGGTCGACTCCCCTATTCGCAAGGAACAACGTAAACAACGTATAAAGGCGATTGCCCACACTGTCCGTCAACTCGAAGGTGTCGGCTCCCGGGATATGGAAGACCCAACTTTCTATAGTGTCCTCGCCAAAGCCTGGTATGAGCGATTCGATGATAAACAAAAAGCCGTTCTCCACACGCCCAACAACCTCGCTCCCACACCGGAATATGCCGACGAAAGTAACAATAGCCCGGCCATGCCTCGATTACCTGCCCTGGTGTCCGGACCTTCTCCCGACCAGTGGGCGTCTCCACCAGACCCAGAGTTCAAGACGCCCATCCAGGGTTACGAATCTCATCCAGCTCAACATGACTACCCTCGACCGCGATCGAACACTACCTCCTTCAAATCCGACTCTGTGAGGTACTCGTATGCCTCGACTTTGCATGATCTCGCCCTCGAAGGTATGACGCAGGGATCCAAGCTCATGCGCGAAAAGGCATGGCTAAAGCGAGCTAGCACTGTCGGAACACCATGGGGAGGCGAGTTCGATGGCCCTCCTCCTCTTCGGCCGATTACACCTGAAGACCAAGATATCAGCCTAGTAACGTCTTCGCTCGACTCCCCCTTTGAATACGACCAGGCCCGGTTCCTCCGCAGGATCGAAGTCCCAGTCACTCGTCAGCGCGTAGTCTCTGATGAGAAGCAACCGCTCGACTCTCCCAGCAGAATACCTGCCCAGGGCGAAGCTGGCCCGTCTCAGTGGGGTGTTGGCTTTGTCAATGCGTGGTGGGACTCGACACCTGTACCATCGCGAAACGCCTCTATGCGACGCAGCAGCAGATATGGAGCACACAACGAGGATTTTCAAATCGGGGAGGACGGTACTATACCCCCATACCAGAAGAACAAGAAGAGTTCGATCACTCAGATCCCCACATCCACCGTCCTCGAACCCGACACTTCCGCCGCGACCCTCACTACGACCACTCGACATCCCTCCTTGAGCCCGTCGGACCAAATATTCATCGAAGCTTTGCTCCGAGTCCCCTCTCGACGTCGGTCACTGGTCCAGCCCAACAGGCGCATGCAACTGCGGACAAGGCAGTCTCGTCATCGACGAGCAAGGAGCGATCCCCCGCCCATCGCAGTCATGGGGCAGACAAGAAGAGACTTCATCGAATCAGTATACTTGAACCACTTCCTACCGAAATTAATGCCGACCCACTCGATCACCTCCTCTCCCCTTCCTCCAGCTCCTCCTCCCTCGTATCAACCTTCCGAGGGTCAAGCACCCATCACGCCGATCACACCGATCAGCGCCGTGCACGCGACTCAATCTCAGTCCCTAACCGACAAGGCGCCAGCGGTGGAAGTGGCGGATTCGGTGGAGGATGGTTCGATTGGATTGGACAATTGGTCGCCCCGATCGATATCCCCATTGCCGACGCCACCCCTACACAGCGACATGTCCCACTCCCCGACACGTCGAGCATCGTCGGCGATACACCTCGGTCTGCCGGTACCGCCTCCTCGAGACATTCGGGGTATTCTCAGCGGACCGTCAGATCTGATGATACGGTCACATCCTGTACTGAATGTTCCGGCCGCACAGTCGGATACCGACGAGATGGAAGAGATCCTCGAAATGGTCGAGACGGATCATTTGGGTCAGACTCATGGTACTCACAAATTCCTCGAACCTGGTCATCTGGCTCAATGGATTCCGAAGATGAGACCCACAATCAACACGTCCAACCTTCCGGACGACGAAGCAATGTCGATGACGGACGACGAGGACCTGCCACCCCCAGTGACACGAGTTCGATCGAGCTCGTTACCCCACAATTCAGGCCTTTGGTCTTACCGGCCCGGCACGCCCGACACGCTCAACACTCTCGATACAGCCTCTCAAACTCATCTACCACGAGCAGAGGTAGTGTTCTCACCGACAGAGACGGACTCGGTGATGGGCGGATCGGTATCTCTTCCGTCCAGTCCTCGATTGGAGCGCATGTCGAGATCGCCAAACGATAATTACGTGTCGACAAGTGCTCGACGAGCGGCACGTAAGAGCAGATTGAGGTACTCTTGCTACGATACTGAAGCATTTACACCTCCCGAACAGACCAAAGCGAGAAAAATCTCCAAATGGTTATTCTATGTCGGGTTTGTATTCCCACTCTTATGGCTGGTCGGCTCGTGGCCTATGGCCCCGGAGACTATCGGAGACGCAGAGAAAGGAACTAGAGCGGAATACATGTTGCAGAGGAGGATAGACGCCATGGCATGGTGGAGACGATGGTCGTTCCATCCAGACCCGTATGTCGAGCGATGCCGATGGGCAGCGGGTGTCACGATACCCGTGTGTATCGTGGCTGGAGTCATCATCGCCATCATACTCACCGTGGCTTTCTAAGGCTGTAAACTCGCGAGGAAGAGAAGGAGAAGGCATATTTACGCATCGCAAGAAATCTCATGGACATTTTCATACGTTTCGGCTCTGGACTTTTTGGGTGTTAGTGGGTCATTGTCCAAGGCATATCTTATCATATCATACCACACCATACCAATACAATATTACAACATACCATATCGATAACGTTCTTCCATATTCACGCAAATGCAACAAGCTTCTCAATTAACACCATGCGCTAGCTTGTCTCGAAGCAGCAGATTGATCGCAACTTGTACAGCTGCCCCGCCGTCAGTCTGCGAGGAGTTTGTTCCCTCCGTCTCCCCAAATTTGCTACATTGTTCGAGACATTGACGAGCGATAGAACCCTCTGATCGGAACCCGACAACGGGATGTCTTTCAGGTGACGACGCTTTGAATGATGCTGTTGTGCGACTGCCCTCGCTGATGGATTAATGCACTGGTCAAGCCACTTCGTCCTGATGTTGTGGTGATGTAGGGTTGCTTGTGGCTCAGGATCGATAATCCCCGGAAGCGTCAAGGCGATCAGCGCAACATTCCGTGTGGTCAGCATGATGGCAATGCGAATTGGTCAAAGACCCCTTGAACCCCGTGATATGCTGAAAGAAGCTGCATCGGTGCGAATGTATATAGTCAACACCAAACAAGCCTCGACCAGACTGAACGATGGAAGACCGGGACGTATCCTGAAAAACCAAATCGTCCAAGCCCGGAAAAAAGGAGATCTCCTACACGATCCGAATACCCATTCCCATTTCGTCTTGTTGTCTTCGTTACAAAATTCGAATAGAGAGATGTTTATCCAGACTTTCCGGCAGGTTGAGGGTTGCTATTCCATCAGCTCTCATTCACGTGCACTGTGAGGAAGAGGAGGGGAGGGGAGAGGTATCAGATAGGAGCGAAAGACTATTTAGATGCTAGTGTGTCGATCATGATTTGATCTGATTGAACTATGCTTGATTTTGGTTGATCATCATACAAAGTGTGTATCGCCCGTAGGCGTTGTCAAAGAGGAAGGTGGGGATAAGAGGGTGGTGGACGTTTTGACAGGGGGAGTATTGTAAGAGGTAGAAAGGTAGAGTGAGAGAATTCCTACGTACACCTTTCGCTTTCCTCCGGGAGCAAGAGTAACGTTGACGAATCGTCGGTTGTACTGGGCTCTCTTCTCTGAAAACGTCAGCACTGTCCAAAACCAATGCGATCCAGTTCTGAATGACAACGCGAGACACCAGCTCGCACTCTGTCATTGTCTCCCATACTGGGATTGGAATGGTGATGCAGAGATTCCACTCACTTGCTCGTCCCTTAGGTTGCTTCTTCTTCTCCTGCTTCTCGACTTTAGGAGCCTAGGGCATCAGCACCGTGACCAGATGTATGGCATTTGAGGAAGTCTCGATCGATTTTCGTCCCAGCGCCACGTCGGATCCCTCTCTCTGTGTCATCCTTCTCAAATGTCTGCACAGCTCTTCCAGTCGATCATCCATTTCCCTCCGTATCCTCACTGTCCAGTGTCCCTCCTGTGTAGCGACGAAAATCGATCGAGATTATGTTTCCACCTTGACGGAAAACGCCTACTCACTTGAGATCGAACTTTACCCGCTCGAGCGAGGGAACCGTGAACCTTACCCATGTTGACTGAAACGTGAGCTATGCACTCTCCGTGCTCGATTTGTATACTCACATTAGTGTTGATGTAGAAGAAGGTGCAGTAGAGGTGCAAAATGGACGAAGCAGGGGGTGGGGGGCAGAGTGGGTGGCAAACCATTTCGACCAAACTGTTGGGCAGTCTCGGCGTTTCGGCGTTTTGGTAGCATGCTCTCGGGGGATAAGAGATGTGGCAAGGTGAGACTCACGGTGCCCCGGATCCGAATGACTTTGATGTATTGGAATGATAAGATCCCCTTGAAGCGATCCAGCAGACGATATCGGGTCTGGCATCTCGAGAGCATGGCGAGTAATGGTCAGGCGCAAGGCGCGGAGTCATTGGAAAATTCTGAGGCAGCGTTTAGACGTGTAGCATACCTGGGTCCGCCGGGGACATACGGCAATCAGGTGAGCTACCGTATACAGATCATTGCGACAACTAACAAACATCAAGGCAGCCAATGCATTTCTGCCATACACAGGAGACCAGACGGAGCTTATCCCTTGTCCGACCATCACATGTAAGCTAGCCTGGACACAGCCTGTGCTACAGCTCACGGCCAGCTATCTACACGACTCCCTCGGAGTACCTCGTCATGCCGCTACAGAACACCATCCACGGCCCAGTCATCGAGACTCTGGATTGTCTGCTGGGCACCAACGCAGAAGCCGGACCTAGTACCCCTTGTCGAGGTCTTGAGTCCTACGAGTTGGATGAACCGGTGATCATCGGAGATCTGGATCTACCTATCCGGCATTGTCTAGTAGCCAAAGCGGGAGTCACAATCGAGGAGATTAAATGGGTCAGATCGCATGAACAGGTCGGTCATTATCTTTCCTATCGGTTTTTCAGCGCTGAAAATATTTCAGGCCCTGGGTCAATCATCAAAATTCTTGTCGGAGCGTCTGCCCCTTGCCAAAATTGAACAATGGGCCTCAACTGCAGGGGCGGCGTTGTCGTTACTTGACCCGAGCACGTATCCCGCAGAAGGTGGAGCAGGAGCAGCAATATGCTCGGAAGCTGTAGTTGAACTCTACCCAGGCAGACTGGAGGTGATATATGAAGGCACACAGAGTATAGCGAGTGAGCATCGCCTGCCTCGGACCTGCAGATTGATCTGGTGGCTAAATGACAGATAATTATACCCGATTCCTCTTATTGAGCCGTATACGACAACCGGTATCCTCTCAACCTCCACAGAGCGGCTCATCCTTCTTCGTCACGGACCATCTGGAAGATATATCCTCACTGAACAACAAGTCGACTCTACGAGCGATACATTCTCGCCCGGCCTCAATTCACGGGTCCGTTCACGCCGAGATATCTAATGGGTCCGCGAGATCAGGTTTTTACCCTCTGCGATACCTCGTGGAGACCTCGGCGGCAGGGACTTCAGGCGGTGCACGTCATATTGGTCAAACACATTTACATGTGTCCTTGCCATAACGATAATCTGGTGAAAACCGACCTAACGCCTCTGTCCTGCGATGACCACCGACAGCGATCATCCAAAAAAGCCTCCCAAGCCTCGGAGCGCAGCGCCCGACTGTCATCACGAGACGAGATGAAGGAGAAAAGGAACGTCAGTCTTGTGAACACCTCCCATCGGTTTCTCAAGGACGATATGTCAACCCCGGATGACAACCCCATGCATTGTCCATTGTCCCGGTATCCCCGTCATAGATCTTTTAGGAGAGCACTATGGAGCGGTGGCTGCTCATGACGACCCTAGTAGCACTGTTTGATGCAAGGTTGCATCCGTACACGTCGGCGGCGATATCCGAAAGATGATATCAACACAATCACATGTTCGTAAATGTCCTATGAGTTACCGTTGATTCAGCTTGACCTTGAGATCTGTTAGATTCGCCTCATGGCGCCACCATGGGCTCATCGGAGCGATTCTATAGGAGGATATAACGGCACTGCACCGTCAAATTATGGTGCAAGGGGTCGAGAAAGAGATGATCCTACCAGCCGGCGAGACGGTCCCGCTAACCCCTATACCTCGTAAGCTGTACTTCTGGCACTGTTATCGTCTCCATCTGGGAGAGATTGTCAGTCATCAATCAGAGCTAAATAGCAGAAGGGACAATGCCCCACCCGAACCGGGACAAATCATCTCGCCATCCCCTCCTTCCATCTCGTTGACCTCTCGACCGTCGTTCTCGTCGACCGACCGACGTTTAGGTAGCGATTCTTTCGATACTAGACCACGAGATCGGAATGACCGCAACAACACGACATCATATCATGGACGAGGTAATAGGTCAAGGTCTAGGTCAAGGTCCCGAGATCGTGAGCGTGATGGGGCGAGAGGATCAGTGGGACGTAGATCACCTTCACCCCGACGCAGATCACCTCCTCCGGCATCAAGAAGGAGGTCACCAGGAGGCAGACGACGGTCCTTCTCGCCCCAGAGTCGAGCTACTTCGCCTGGTCCGATATCGCCCAGAAGAAGATCTAGGTCGCCTAAACAAATCCAACATGATAGTACCCTCGTTCGGGACCTCGACGCGTTTTCCAAGTATGTATCACCTCGACCCTACTTCTCGCACTACTCCCCTCTGCATCACTCTCAGACATCGACGTTCTGTGGGGAAGAAGCTATGAGCTGACGCTCAGCGCGATGCACTTGGCTCTGATAGCTACCAACACCCATGCCCTCGCCAAAGCCCACCTAGCCCGTCTCCAATCCTTCCCCTCGTCATCCACCTCGCCTATCCTACTAGAAGCCTCCAAGACTGTTCACACCGCCGAAGGGGAGCTCAGAGAAAGGGTTCACGACATGCGCGATGCTTTCGCCAGCTTGACCAAACGATTTACGGGGACAGAAAAGCAGGTGCAAAGACCATCACCGTTTTCTGGGCCAGAAGTGGATTCGATCAAAGATCGATTGACAAAGCTGGAAGATGTGACGGCGACTTTCAACATGTCGAAGAACCAGTACTTAGTCGGACAAGACGTAACGGCCAGGTTGGATAATGGGGTGGACCCAAATCGACCCATATCGGCCTTTCAACCCCGACAAGCTGTTGTACCCTATCCTGGACTACCCAATTCGGCACCACCAGATTTTCCACCCGAGCCTATGTCCGTAGACCATCTTACTCCGCTGCCTACAGGAGACGTATCGATGGAAGGAGACGAACCCCGAACCGAGATCGAAGGCAAGAGGTATCGAGCCAGGCAACTACTGAAAGATGTGCTGGAGAGAATGGAGAAAGTTGAAGAGGACAAGAGGGCAATGATGGATCGATGTGATGATCTTGAGAATATCTTGTGGGAGAATATCGATCAGGATATGCCGCAAATGTCTTGGGAACGCCTCGAGGCTTCACGTATCGAAACGAGAGACTTGCCTCCTCGTAAACGATCGAGGAGAGGAAGAAGGGGAGCGCAGAAACAACAGCAGAGGCAGCTGATACAGCAATCAAGTGCGGAAACCGGTCATTCCGCTACGGACGGCGAGGTCCCGGAAGAGGGAGAAGAAGCGGTCGAAGAGATCGAGGCAGTGCAGCAAGCTGGAACATCGCGAGAAGAGGCTATAGAGGTGGAAGATGGCGAAGTGGAAGATTGGGACGTGCTGGAAACGACCAGAGATCCCACTGGAGCATTACGAGGAGTGGCCGGTCAACGTGTTGAACCCAGCAAATTCACCCTGGAAGAACCGATAGTAAAGCAAGAAGAGGTCGACACGCTTCGTAACAAAGTGTCAAAGCTCGAGACCGAGCTAAAGTCTTTCTGGGAACATCAAAAGGAGCGAGAGGGAAAGATCGTCCAAGCTTGTGTGGGAGTCATGTCGGGACTCATCGAGGCTTACGTCAAGGCTGTGAGTACATGCTCTCCGTCGAAATGGGCAGACATGCAGCGTCTGATGTATAGGAGTTCCACAAGGTAGCAGCCAAAAATCGCTGGGGCTCATCACCAGTGGTCCCCTCTCCTACCCTTCCCCCTGCTCCAGCCATTCGAAACAACGGGTCGGTGAATGCAGCCCCGGTGATGGAGATAGCGAAACGATCCCCCTCAGTTGCTGCTCCTCAATCGCGGACGACATCACAACCGCCAAGCTCATCTGTCCCTGCTCGGCTATCGTCCGCTGGACCTCTGGCTCATCATGGCTCCTCGCCGTACCAGGCGGGATCCTCACTCCCCATTCCGACCATTCCGCAACAGGCTCAGGAGTTTCGCCCATACAGCCCTGTAACTGCCACTATGCAGGGATCTGTATCTGGCGGTTCGTATCAACAACAGGTCAACCCCATTTTCCATAGTCCAGCTCTCGGACAGAACAATGTCTTCCGGTCACACCTTTCCAATGTGCCCGAAGGACAGGGTTTCACCACATCTATGGCTTCCGGACCAACACCGAGCTCTGCTGGATCGAACAACTTGATGTCAACTACAGGTTATCCAATTGTAACCGACCCAACGCCCCAGTCGACGGATGGTACTCGATATTCACAGAATCAACCTACTCTGCAGCAGCAAATGGCGCATGCTTTCCTACCTGGTCAGCAGGTGCAGTCGGGACAAAGCTTACAACATACTCCGATCAATCTGCCGCCATCGAACCCTCACCCGAGCTATCAAACAATGCAGCAAGGGTTCCTGCAACCCATAGATCAGTACATCCCGCCAACCCATTTCACCTCGCAGACTACGATTTCACCGATGCAGCAAGCCCAAACTTCGAATGGGGTCGCTCAATCGAGTCCCTTCCAGACGACCAATAGTACCGGACCGGTGGTTGACATCCCGGTGGCCAGCTCGACTTACCCTCCTCAGCCATATGAAACGGTATCGAGAGTGGATCGTCAGCAGGAACAGCAGTATCATGTAGCTCTCGCACGACAGCAGCAGAATCGATCGCAAACAGCATCAGCTCCTGCATCAGACGTGAATCACGCGAACGAGTCGACTGAGCAGCCTGTGGTGGTAGAGGGGGCTAGTGGGGATGTGGTCATGGAGGATCAGGGTCAAGCTGGCGATGCCGGATTCACAGGGTAAGGCCTGGCATAAAGTGAACTGGAAGCTGTCTGATGCATGTGTGCGTTGTCTGAAACATGCGCCTTCTGCACACTGCCCGTGGACGACGTGAGCTGAAACTCCACGTGGTTGGACAGGATAATGCCACAGATCGGCATCATCGGTGTTAAGAGATTTTGCCACCCACTGGTCGAAACTTAACGCCGATGCCTCCCTTAGTCCCCCTGCCGTCGTCCCTCGCCTTATTAAATTTTGATTCCGCTTTCCCCCCTCTGCGTGAGCGTCTCTGGTCTCTCTGCTGCTCGCTGCGTCGCTGCCTGGTTCGAGGTGTATACACAACTTTTATAGATTTCCTCATCCTTCAAGTCAGGTCGACAGTAGTAAAATGGTAAGTGTATCTCCATGCCAATCGCATCGCAGAGAGGAAGACGGTGGATGTGGATGGTACGATTGTGAAGGGACAGAAGGCAGGCAGGATGGACGTAGGGAGTTTAGAAAGAGGAGGAGGTCATGTCTTGAGCGGTGTCTTGGTGGTCGACGTCGTATGAAGATGATACTGACTTTATCAGGCTCCTACCAAGAAGGTTAGTGTTAATTCATCGGAGAGACATGAGGATCAGGAAGGGTTTGGGTCAAAGAGGGTCTGTCTGGGACATTTCGACAAAAGACGATCATACGACTTGCAGCTGCGGATAACGTATCGATGTCGACAGTCTTCAGTGAGGACCGCCTCGATGCTGTTGGAGTACTATCTGAAAGGGGGGATGCAGGACACGATCGCGAGCAAGAAATGAGGGGAGTAACGACTCAAGGAAAGGAGTCTGTCTGGTCGACACGATACGCTGTACCCGTTCTATTCCCACCTGCCATTCCCATCATCGCCATCGCTATCATCCCCTCGATTACGCCATGCGGCCTTTCGAATAACTTTACGCCCTCGCCAAAACAGTCCGACCGACCTCTTTGACCCAAACCTAGACCCAAACTCATTTATCCTTTTTCGACTTCCACCCTCTGTAAGGAGCGGAGACTGACAATTTAGACCCCCAAGACCCGATCGGCGCTGCACGATGTTGTGACTCGTGAATACACCATTCACGTCCACAAGCGAGTCCACGACCTTTCTTTCAAAAAGAGTCAGTCGAAATTCCTCCCCCCTAATCCTACCGACTTTTACTTGCCCATACATCATTACCCCCATCTTCTTTTTTCCCTGCTGACACCCTGCAGAGGCACCAAAAGCCGTCAAGGCCGTTGTTGAGTTTGCCCAAAAGTCGATGGGTGTCAAGGACGTCCGAATCTCCCCTGGACTCAACCAGGCCATCTGGTCTCGAGGTGTCCGATCCCCACCCAAGCGAATCCGAGTCCGATTGGAGCGAAAGCGAAATGATGACGAGGGAGCAAAGGAGAAGCTCTACGTCGTCGCCAGCGTCGTCGAGGGTGTCACCAGCTTCAAGGTGAGACCACACGCTTTACATTTTAGAACTAGGCTAATATGTAGGGTCTCCAGACCGTTGTTGTTGAGGGTGACGAGTAAATTCTGTCCGGTTTACGATATGGATGGATAGGAGAGCATTGAGAGTATCTTCGTGGGCTTTTGCTGGACACGAACCTTGATTGCTCTTCTGGAGGGTTTGGATCTCTGTGTAGGCTACGTACGGAGATGCCATGAATCATAGCATGACACGACTGTTTGCTGGAGTACTAATGCTACCCGGACTTCCGCCGCAAGGCACTACCTGTCTCGACCAGCACAATACAGTGGGATCCGCATCGCGTATCTCAACATTTGAGCACTCAAGACTCGCCATCTCAAGAAGAAAGACTGATGAATTTCCCCAAGGCAGAGCCCGAAACTCCCTCCCCTCCATCAGGCCACGACTCGGATCTCTGTTCAATAGCTCAAATCGGGGAGTGAGGCTTGCGGAGGAGGTCAGTGAGAAGAGCCACACGGGAGATAGACTAAGCTGGGGCCGTGTAGCATCAAATTGGACATAATCATCAAGTCATGAATAGGAGATTGACTACTCGAGAAGAGCTTGGCCGAATTTGCGAGAGCATTTGAACTCTGATTCGAGGCATGGTCGATCGGAACAACAGCGATGGGAGAATGCAAAGCACCATTCGGGCCGAAAATCGTGATACGGATCTCCGCAGTGAGCCTTCTTTACCGCGCTTAGGGAGGTGTCACAGTCATCATAGTACTATTCAGGGCGCTCTGTGAGATCCCATCCGTCTCGACTATATGCATGATGTCGAGACAAACGGCGTGATCGAGGGGGTGGCATGAATGGGACGGAAGACGGATCTTGGGGGGAAGTTGGGCGGAGGACCGAAAATCAGGCCAAGACCCAAAGATTTCGATAAGTCATGGTCGATCTGACTCTAGAGTACCGGCCGGTGAGGATAAAAGCTATATAGATCTCTGTCGATGCACTCTCGTTAGCCCAATCTATCAATCCGGGATTCCTCGACATCTCTGATCAGTTCATCTCGACGCGTACTATCCAGTATGAGCTCGACAGATCATTATAATCCCTCGCTCGAGGCCAAGGCGGTCGAAGAGGAACGTTTGGCAGAAGAGCGAAAGGTGGTCAGGAAGATCGATACTATACTCCTGCCCATCTTGATGCTCACCTTGGGTCTGCAATACTATGACAAGGCAGTTTTGGGTAGTGCAGCGGTGTTTGGTATCTTGGAGGATTTCGTGAGTGACCAGTCTGTGACATCCACAAGAACTGATATCTAGGACTTGATCAAGACTGTAAACGGGAAGCCTGATACTTCTCGATACTCCACCGTCTCTGCTTCGGTGGGTAGAGGAGCACCACCTCGGATCTGTCCTGACACCTAGTTTTACTATGGCTACATCGTCTCCGTCCTCCCTTGGGCGCTCGTCTTTGCCCGATATCCCTTGGCCAAAACCACCGCGATCTGCGTCTTCTTCTGGGGTCTCGTTTGCATCCTCACAGTCCTGTGTCACAACTACCACGGCGCCCTCATCCAACGTATCTTCCTCGGATTGACCGAATCAGCCGTCCCGCCTGCTTTCGTTGCAGTCACGAATTTATGGTACAAGCCATACGAACAGGCAACGCGGATGGGGATGTGGTACTCCGCCTACGGACTGGCGAATATGAGTAGTGGACTGATCAACTTTGGGCTGGGACACGCCAAGATTGCCCATCCGTGGAAAGTCATGTGAGTCGGACGGGATGCATGCGGAGTGAGGGATAACGGCTGATGGAAGGTATTACTTTGGTGGAGGAGCCACGATGGCTTGGGCTTTTGTCATTTGGCTTGTTCTGCCCGACTCGCCCTTAACCCCTGGGAGGTTCTTCAACGAGCGAGAAAAGGAGATTTTAGCCAGGAGGTTCTACGAATCGGCAGCGGTGAGGGATAGACAGCCGTTTAGGTGGTATCAGTTTGTGGAGGCTTTGGTGGATGTCAAGACTTGGATCTACCTTCTCATGGGAGCAGCCATCTATGTGAGTGGGACCCCTCTCTTCCCAGTCGCTCTTTTGCACGTGTCGAAATGGTGCAACGTGATCCTCATGCTTAGGCTTGCAACTCTGCTATCACGGCGTTCGGAGCACGAATTATCAAATCATGGGGGTTCAACTCTCTGCAGACCATCGCTCTTCTTATCCCTGGCGGAGCTTCCACCTGTGTTGCTATCTGGTTCTTCGCCTATTTTGCCGACAAGATCAAAGACTCAAGGACTTGGTTATTGCCTCTTTCGTGTATTCCCGTTTGGGTCGGAGCGGTAGTCATCTGGGCTGCACCATTACATCCCCGAGCTGGGCCACTCATCGGTTTCTACATGATTGCTGTGAGGACTTACCACTCTCTTCGTTTCTCAGCTGATCAGCAGTCTTTTGGTGCACCTTATGTCCTCCTTCTCACTGTCGCTACCAACAACGTGTCCGGAGCGACCAAGAAAGCCACGGTAAACGGGGCAATCTGGATAGGCTACAATGTCGGCAATATCGCTTCGTCTTATTCTGTCATTGCGTCGGAGGTCACTATCAAGTATCGATCAGCTTGGATCACCGTGCTCGCGTGTATGGCTTTCACTTCCATCGCATCCTTTGTCCTGCGATGGATGTACATCCGAGAGAACAAGAGGCGGGACGCGTTAGCAAGCAAGGGATCGGCCCCCCAGACAGTCGCAGACACTCCTGCGGGTGAGATGGAAAAGGTACTGGAAAGCGGAGAGGTTGAAAGAGGTCAAAGGGGTCATGGTGACCTGACCGACAAGGAGCGACCAGAATTTAGGTATACGCTATAGACGGAGCAAGTATGAGAGGACTGCAGGTAGATGACCTTCAAGATGGACTTATAATGCTTTTCATTTCTTCATCTCAGCGATGCTGATCTATCGGGATCCCGGGCATGCTACATGGGCTCACGCTTGGCAGTACGAGTTGGCAGTGGTACGATGACTCGAGTGAACCGAGTTGAGCGCGAATGTTTTTCGAAGTTCGTCGAATCGAAAACAATCGTCGTACGAGATTTTCGTCCTTCTATACATCAAGCATCCATCATTACATCGAGTCCTTCGCTCTCTGGTATTTCCCTACAAGATGGCTGTTGAGAAGAGAAGCTCGTCGGCTGCGCGAAAGCAGTCCTCGTCGACTATGACCAAATGGACCATGCGATCTGTCGTGGTCGGGATGTTGGTCCTGGTCTGTTCCTACCTCAACAGTATCAATGTGAGTCCTACCGTGTGGAGATGTTGCTCTGGCGTCACATTTGTGGAATACTGACATGTAGGATCGATTCTACATCATGACTCCCGAGTCATTGAACCAATCTTTCCAGAAATCCCTCGAGATCACCCGAGCCCACGCTTCCTCTGCTCCCCAAAATACCACTCTGCTCATTTCAACCCTCATCGACACTCTTATAGCCGATCACCCGGATGCTATCTTTGCCAAAGATTTCCAGAACCCCACCGAATGGGTGTTCAACAATGCTGGTGGAGCCATGGGAAGCATGTTCATCATTCATGCTAGTATCACCGAATATCTGATCGTCTTCGGAACGGCCATCGGGACAGAGGGACATAGTGGTCGACATACTGCCGACGACTATTTCCATATTCTTCAAGGACGACAGACGGCTTATGAGGCTGGAGCATTGATGAGGGAGGTGTACAATGTTGGAGATGTGCATCATATGAAGCGGGGGGTGATCAAGCAGTACGCGATGGAGCCGGAGAGTTGGGCTTTGGAGTATGCTAGAGGTGGGTCATAGCTCTGCAAAGAGGCGAAGCTGATGTGTAGGCTGGATCCCACTCATGTTGCCCTTCGGGTTCGCCGACAGCTTGTCATCCACCTTGGACTTCCAGACCATGTACCACACCGCCAGACTCACCGGTCGACATATGATCAAGAACCTGCTCAAGGGGAAGATATAAGACGCTGGTCGAGAAATGCTTGGGAGCTGTAGGGGACTAGATGCGATACGCCAGACACAATGCATGGACAATCCTAAGGCTCCACGACACCCCACATACCAACACAGAATCAAGACCGTTATCGAGCAGCTGGAATACCAGAGTGACTGACAGATATCGGTCACAGTGATTGCGCTGACCACACTGATCACTCATCGTCCATGTTTGAGTGGACTGATTCATCGCCGCCCTGAAGCTTCCGCTTCTTCTTCGATACTTGGTCAAGATCCGAATCGGCGTCCTCGTCCTCAGAATCTGTTGAAATCTCATTCTCTTCGACAAACCCCGACGGCGCCTCGACTCCGGTTCTTCTGTTTATAAGTATGATATTCACACCAGCGACTCACCCCTGTGGCTGGAAAGGGTCGCTTGGCAAGAGAAATTGCCAAAAGTGCAATTCTGTGCTGCTGTTCCCCGGATCGCCGGGGGCAGCGGAGTGCAGAGCGGGCTGAACGCTTGAGAATTGTGGTGGGCCCCTCGCTGTGCAACAAGACCCGGCGTGACAGCCAGGTCGAGCAGTGTGAGTGAAAGCTTGTGAAGAATAGGTTTTAACGGTTGTCTCACCCCATGCGATTGTGCGCTCCCCTCCGATCTCGCTGGCCAATCTTTTGACTAGACTTTGAATAGCTTGATCGGAGAGACCCATCTCTGTGTACCGATCAAGTTCAGTCTTGCCGTCCTCCGTCAGAGTGAAGAGGAGACCCTCTTTAATCACGCCCACAGCGTAACCTTCATACCCGGCGGGGCACACTCGGCCTCGTAGATCCGAAGTGATTGAACGGTACCATACCGTCAGATCCTCGACGCTCCTGGCGTCCCCGTTCGCAAGCCAAGCCATCTTCTGGTTTGCCACTGTATTTTCCAAGTACTCGTTGCGAGCTGCGGAAAGGTCTGCGTTTACAGCCTCGGACATCGCAGTGACACTCTTCTCGATCGGTTTGCCCAGAATTCTTCGGGACTCGTGATACCATGGGGAATTGATTGTTTGCTCGATTAGTTTGGGGATGTTTGATTGGAAATCTGCTAGGGCGTAGCTGTAGAATGTATCGACACTATTATGTGGCGCGACCCGAGAGCGAGCATTCGCAAAGCTATCATTGATCAAGTGCGAGATGTGTTCTTTAACGATACTTTGGGCTTCTTCAAGAGTCAGCTTATCGCCGACCGCATCTGGGGCGGGATCGATAGCAGAATCAGATATTGTGATCTGTAAGTGCGTTGTTATATGGGCTGAGAGCTCTGTCTCTTGGATGTAATAGTGTCTGTAAACGCAAGTGGGGGTGGAGTAAAACAGAAAAGAAGAGCTCGCGTCCAGCTGGGCTATGTATATACCAGTCGCAGGCGATCAGTTTGGAACGCCCCATTGGTCCTCGACCGAGCATCACGGATGCCGTCCCTTTCATCGTCAAGGAGTCGAAGCCCGTGTCGTTGACATTCACGAATTCATGTTTCTTGTGCTCTAAAACACTTTCTACAAGTACTGCATTTTGGAGATGGCGAAAGGAAAGCGTATCACTCTTGTCCAGCTCTACCAATTTGGTAGTCAGAGGGAGATGATCGTGTTTCACTTCAATGCGAGGAGTGCATGTTTCGAGAGGGCCAGGTGGGTGCAGCTGACCTTGCACACCCATAAAGCCCTGTGGTCTTGACTGTATTGAGGGGCGGGGATCAAGCAGTACTGTAGCTTTGCTCTGTGCCCAGGGAAGGTACGGCACACAACTCATGGTTAGATTATCAGACAGAACAAGAACATCTCGAAGGGACATGCTCGATGCTCACTCAGACTACCTGGCCGCGCCAGGTTCGGAGTAAACGCATACAGTGCAACTCTTCGAATCGACCTTCATCCAACATATGCACACCACTCGTATGGAACTGTGGACCGATGGCCTGTTCTGCGGGTGAACAGGACCCTCGGGAATATGACAATCACCTTCACTGCGGAACCTCACCGCTGGATGCCTTAAGACACATCTGCACTCATCGGATGCCGATTGTCGCTCTCATTTCCGTCAACCTGGCTGTCCTCAGAGTCTGTATCCAATCTGGGGTGTACTTGCTACAATCTGCATCGGCTGGTACAAGCTACGTATACCACTCACTCCGCCATAGTAAGAGCCCTTACCACCGCCTGATACTCGCAAAAGGCTCCTTTCGCTTGTTTCGCTTGGAGGGTTCGGAAGCGGTACGCCTTTGCTCAATCCCCTTGAAGCCGCTCACGTTGGGGTTGAATTGTCAACTGGGGAAATACCGCATCGAACTCGACAACGACCCCGAGGCAATCCGGGAGAAAGTTTTGGAGATCAGCGATGAGATCAGACGGGAAAAGAGTATTCACACCGTCCCGTCCTTAGGGGTGACGTTGGTTCCTCTCGGGTTAGTAGAGACGTGTGAGCTACGGGGTACTGTATGCATGCTCGCTCACCATTCTTCCCGAGCGCCTCTCAACGGAGTCTCATAATTAGCCTCATACTCTCTTCTCAACTTCTCATCGCGGACAGCCCCTGATAGCTCATTGGTGAAAGCTCAGTCCTCAGCGGGACCCTCAACGTCCCCGTTGACTGGCTCCTCGTGAAAATCATCACGGTCGTGTTCATCAAAATGTCCCTCGAAGAGCAATGGTCCAATGTTGATTGAGGGACTGACTGTCAGTGAAAGGATCCGACAAGGTCTCAGAAGAATGATTTGGGTTAAACTCACAGGGGGCTGGGCCAAGCTACCGGCATATTCATTATCTGCGCTGTTCGGGGACCGGTGCTCCAATCGTTGTAATTGAAGGTTGGGGTGGAGCTCTCGTAGCGTCATTGGTGTACAGCCAATTCAACGTCAATCTGGAATCGCGAACCTTCGTCAACATGCCGATCGATCTCTGTCTGCCCGTCGGAATTGACAATGAATAGAGCACCCCACTTGCTTACGGCGAGATCGGTTCCTTCAAGGCCGTCAGCACAGAAAGGACTTTGTGTAGAGGCACCAGATTTGGGCTTGAAGACGACCTTCAGGTCGCTGGGATTTCGATTCTCTCCAAGAGAGCTTCAGAGCTGGGATAGTGACCTCACTTCTTGAGAATGGCGGTAATCCTCGTCAGAGGCGGCTTCATCTGCCTCTATAGCACCCTTCATCGCGGCATAGGTCTTCTCAATAGGTCGTCCTGCATCTTGACGAGTCTTGTAATACGCCTCAAAATTTCCAGCGTAATCTTGAACACTCTTGTAGCCACGGTCAAACTTCCTCAGGAACGCTTGGGAGATATCCAAGCCAGTGGCTTCATCGCTGGCATTTCGCACGACGTCCGTCATCCATTGTTCAGCGTTGTCCTTGAATGCATCATAAAAGACCGTCAGCAAATCGTCCTGCGTGAGGCTTGCCGGGATGGTGGCTGTTAAATTCGAAGGGGCAGTCTCCATACGACACATATTGGCTGTTGACAAGAGGGAAGACAATCAGAAGATCTGTTAAAATGATAGGTAAAAAAGTGAAACCACTGGGGTCAACCTGATCGGATCACCCTTCTTATATACTGCCCATTTTCCAGGTGAGAAGCAGGGGTCATACACTTGCTATCTTCTTGGCCACTATTAAGGATGCCTCCCTTGATGAGCATCAATCTGTAAGCTGCTTCATATCAGTGGGTGACACACTAGACCAGGAGGGATGTTCGATCAAAGGTGTCCACGCATTGGAACACACGCTGCGCCGTCACCTCTGGTTGCCCTTGTCAAAGGTCGGTCAATTTTGCTACATGTAGCACATGTAGCATACAGACAACGAAAGATGTCGTCATTCGAATGTAAGCTATGAGCTCTGAGTGATGCTACGTGTTTTGAATCTCCCTGCTTTCCCCTCGCTTCTCCAGCTGAGCACACCGCCACGCTTCGCCTCGTGCCGATGCGATCCTACATTCCTGACAGATCGAGTCATATATTTTCATGTAGAAAGAAGGCATTTGGTAATCAGAAGATGGTCGACTCGCTTGACATGAATGGAGCTGCATGACGTATCAGCCAGACTCTACTGCTCATCTTGTATCTCATCATCATCACTGCCTTCTGTGTCTTCTGTGTCGAGACACGTCGTTGACGCTTCTCCTGGAACGAACAGGCTCGAAGGCAGTTCACTGGCCGGGATCTGAATGACCCCGAGTCCCAACACTTCATCCTTACCAAACTCCAGGGTTTTCGTCCTGCCCCCAGCAGGAATGAGCTCTGAGCGATTCTTGTAGGAGACATCCGTCACTGAAACTGTACTGAGACCCTCAATTGGTACCGCAGAGACGGTGATCAGGCGGATCTGAGCTGGACGTGCGTTCTGCTGTCGCTCATCTTGAGTCTTGGCTTCAACGTGGTTCGAAAAGAAGGACCAAGCGCAGATCTGAGCATCTCGAACGAGACTGTCGCGACTTGCTCTTTCGTGACGATCGGCTCCTTGGTGGCAATGCTACATTCTTGCATCCTGGCTGCGATCTTCTTGATGGCTGTCGCCTCGCTGTCCGGGGCCCCTACCAACAAGGACTGAAGTTGGGTGCTTGGGACGTCCCACACACTGCCCTTGCAGTGATCAGTGTCTCTGAGTGTGATGATTGTGGAAGATTCCTGTGTGAGACCGACCATTCGAGGTGTAGAGATCGTATCTGATTCTGAGGTGGGACGGGTCACGTCGAGGTCCGATTCGTTAGGTGACATTCTTGCACGCTCTGTCGTGGGTCGAAGAGGGAGCAGGCTGCGCCTTTTCCACTTATGAGCCTTCAGGTTAGAGCTCAAACATCTTCAAACATCTACTTGAAAACGATGCGGACAAAGGAAAGACGTACGATCCTCCCTTCATGGGTTGGCGTCATGTCTCCCAGTTTGGCCATATCCGGTCTCTCTGTTCACCGACGTTGCGACCAATTGCGCAAGCACCATCATCAGGTGGTCAAAAAAGATGAAGTAAGAGCTGGTGGTGTGCGATTGTGGAAATGGTGCAGAGGCAGCTCATCCGGCAAAGCTTGCTAAGCAAGCCCTCAAAAGATGGTAGATCACGCCATGCGTTTACCTCTTCGCGACCTGCTCGCACAGATAAAGACCGCGTTGGGCGGACAAACGACTAGAATCCGTCCGAGTCAAGCTCATCATCGCACCCATTACAATCAGCGACAATAGTCAGACTGAGTCAGCCGACGACATTTCCGCCTTGAAGGAACGATTGCAAGCTCTTCAAGTCGAAAAGAAGGATACGCTTCATCTCCCTCCCGACAATACCCTGCGCCGATATCAGAAAGCCGGAATCGACTTGTCAAACGGTTACCCATACTTCCCCCCAAAGCCAGACTTTGTACAAGATGTACCCAAGATACGAACGGATCTGCGAGAGTATGTAGATCCCGGTACGCGAGCCGACAAGGAGAAAAAGGCTTTGTTCGGCGCGGCCAAGGAGGTCAAGGATCTTACTAGGCATATCGGGGTAAGTCTTGCGGAACGCGGCAGCCTGGCAGCTGCTGATATGGCAGACCGAGATCGTCGGTCTGCAGCTGAGAGATCTGACCGATCAACAGAAAGATGAGCTAGCGTTGCTAGTCGCCGAACGATCTATAGTTTGTAGGTGGTTCTGTGTCGAGGTCTGCAACGTACTGTACGCTCACGTCCAGTCTTCCGGGACCAAGACCTCTCGCCTCAGGAGCAACAGGAGCTTGGACTCTATCTAGGTCATGGCGAGATCGAGCGACACCCTCAAGCCCCTCAAGTTCCCGGTTTGGGTGGAGGGGTTTCTTTGATCTGGGAACAAGGTCGACGAGACGGCTTTGGCAAAGGTCGATCTTTCCGTGTGCCATATGGAGGAGGACAATTCGGTTGGCACACCGATCTGGTCCATGAGGGTGAGCTAAGCCTGGACTACGTACAGTATGTGGCATAGTGCTGATACGCCTTATAGCCTACCCGCCCGGGTACACCCACTTGCATCAGGACACTGTGCCCGATTTCGGAGGCGACACCCTCTGGGCATCTGGATATGCGGCCTATGACAAGTTGTCTCCGGCATTCAAGAAGCTTCTCGATGGCTTGAACGGTATATACCGATCGGCACACAAGTACAAGGATCAGAACGATCCAGAGGGGGACAAGACCTTCGTCACGCGGGTTCACCCTCTGGTTCGAACGCATCCAGTCACCGGCTGGAAGGCCTTATGGGTCAATCAAGCTATGACTGTCGGTATCGAGGGCTTCGACAAGGCCGAGTCTGACCTTCTCCTTGGTTACTTGTTCAACGTTTTCGAGAGGTCCACGGACATCCAGCTACGATGGCACTGGACACCTGGAACGTCGGCCATCTGGGACAACAGATCGACCATTCATACCGTGTCATATGATTATGATGGAGAAAGGCACGGTACAAGGGTTTCTTCCTTGGCGGAGAGGCCGTTCTTCGACCCCGCGTCAAAGTCTCGAGCAGAAGCTTTGGAACTCAAAGGCTGGATCGATACTCAGGATTATTCGAGGTATTAGGGACAAGAAGGAGGCAGAAATTTGGTATCGGGTAACTTGTCGAGATCTATGCATGTACATGCCTGTGATTCAACATCATACCTCGACCATCACAGAATTGATGGTATTCGTCGTGAGGTAATGCAACAATCCAAAAGCTCGGGCCTATTCATGTGTTACAGTCACTTCACGGCCTTGATCCTCTAAGAGTACCGAAAGCACCTTCCCTTATAGTCGTATAGTTGCACTTGATCCAGACTCACAGCCTCTCTTTCCTTACAACTTAAATTCGTCAGACCTTTCCTGTCTGTGTTCCGCCGCAATACCATCGTCACGACCTCCTTCCTTAGCCTCCGCCACACTCTTCCTTCTTACATCCCGATCGTGTAAGAGACCAATGGTCACACTCAAGATCAGCGCGGCTGCCGCAAAACCGCCGTTGACGTAATTGCCAGTGGTGATATACGGCTGTTTCCAAGTCGGAAAGGTGAAGATGGGGATCCAAGCGGTGAAAATGTACGCAAAGGCATTCATCATTGCCCCAACGTATGCTCTCTTCTCTGGATCATGTCGAGATGTCTCGTTGACAAAGGTCCAAGTCACTCCGGCTGCTATGTTCATCAAAGCAGCGAGGTAATATAGCACCCAACGTTGTGCTCGTTTGGCTGGATGGACAGGGGTAGAGGCGAGAGCAATCGGAAAGATGATACCCATTGTCGAGGCGAAAGCCATGATTGGCCATCGAGCGGAACCTGGTAGTGCGTCGGATATCCAGGCGGCTGTGAGGGCGCCAATTATCGAGATGAGGTTGATCTGGATGTCAGGTCTAGCCAAGTGAACTCAAACTGAGCGCACGCCTAGTGGTATAATGTTGATCTCGGTGACGGAGAAGACCTGGTGCGTTTTAGAATTGTACGACTTGACCCAGAAAATCATAGAGCCTGTAGTCTGGCCCAACTGAGCAGCAAAAAGGAAATACGCTGGGACTGTCGACAAGTCAGCCGTAGACGCCGATTCCCGATTGTCGGGGACGTACAAAGCCAAACGTGCCAGGTTTTGTGCCAACGGACAATGTCTCTCCATTTGAAGAGACCAGTGTATATCTTCCTTTCGGATGGCATACGCTCGCGGGCAAGATCCACTTCTTGTTGCGAGAAAAGCCTGAGGGTAAGCTATGACGATCCCTCTTCCGCACTCGAATCCGGCGTCAGTCTTACTCACCAATTAGGCTTGGCTCTAGCGGGTAGCTGAGGCATCGCAAAAACGGTCCATAAAGCACAAGGGAATGAGATCGCTCCGCATACACTAGATAGACGTCAGGGGCTATCTCTGTGAAGGGTAAAACACCTACATGAACATCCATCTCCAGCCTTCTAACCCATTCTTGCCATTCAAGCCCGAGAACACAGCAGCCATCAGAAACCCACTGAAGAATGGGCCGACTTGAGTGAAGACCTGAATAATGGTGTTTCTCCTTGCCAGCTCGTGAGGCTTGTAGTAGCTAGAACAGACATACATGACCGCGGGAAAATGTCCCGCCTCGAACAACCCCACGCTGCACATCAGCGCTCATTCGACGAATCTTGTACAGGAGCGTGTCTCACAGGAAGCGCAAGGCATAGAGAGTCTTGACATTCTTTACTGCAGCCGTTGCGAAAGTAAGAGCGGTCCAAGCGAACTCCAGAAAGGCAATATAATACGGAGCCTTGACACGAGTCAGAATGAGGTTGGATGGGATTTGCCCAATGACATATGCGGCGGACCACAACGCATTGGCATAGTTGAGCTCATTGCCGTACATGTTCAAGTCTTCCTTCATACCCGAATTGAAGGCATTAGTAATGTTCACTCTGGCTCTTTAGCTTTCCCACAAAGGAGAGAGTCAGCCGGGACTCACTGGTCCATGTACCGGATCATCACACCTAACGCCGCAGAGGAGATCAGGGTCAAGTCGAGTTTGGTGAGGAATCTAGCCTCTTCGGAGGGTACGTCAAGAGCTGCACATATTAACCCATATTATTTGCGAGGCGTTGAGCGATGGCGTTAGACCGTACTTACTTGACCATAGGTGAGATCTCCAACCCCGTTTGATCGAGCGATCATCCACCAGAATGGGTACATTTGCTGTCTCCTTCTCGGGCGTCGATGTCATGCCGGATAGCGAACAGACTGGTCACTGGGAGGGTCGGGAGCAGCTCTCGAGATCAATAACGAGACCTATATATATATGCGGGCAACCTTCGACTTGTAAGAGCCTTCTTTTCGGGTCAATTCTTTCGGAGACTTGGCATTACAGATATCCCGCAGTGCGTCACGTCAGAGTCTGCTGGGATGGTGTCAACTCAGATGGGATTTGCATCTTTCATCAGAGCAAAAGGAAGGTTTGCGTCAAAGTGGAGGTACGAACACTTGACATACTGTAAGCTCGCGAACAAAGGCCCAATTGCGACATTGGGATCGCGCAATGTCATTAAGTCTTCCCTCCAACCTCTTGAGTGCGCATGTTGGCTGGACTGACCGTGTCCCGAAAAGCCATCGGGATAGCTGAGAGTAAGCAGAGGTACTGTTGGGAAAAGCGATGAGGAGATGACTCGTGATAATGTGTGCAGTATGAGGTGATTTCACCATCGGTTTCATCCGAATCAGAAGAGGATTACGACGAGCGAGCAGCCAGGTTCTTGACTAACGTCTCAATTACTACGAGTATCCGCTTGCAGAACAGCGAGGAGCCGTTTTCTGTGTGAATCCTCCCTACCTTGAGAGCAGTACCAGCTACGCTGGACACTCCCTTACGGGGAAACGAGGCGATCAAACGAACAGTGGACATCCCCGTTCTTGTACTAGATCCCTCCACGAAATATCTTCACCTGTGGACTGCTTCACCCAAGCCTGTTCCATGATGTCGTTGATGACTCGGGGCGGTATAGACCCCTTCCACATGCACCGTTGCGCGAAACCGCGATATCGATCGTGCAAGTGTGCTTTCGCCTGACTGCCGACAATCTACGCGGTGAGCTGACATTTGTCCAACAATCTTCGTCACCTACCAGCTGAGGGCAAAGCAAACCGATCTCAGATCCGGCAGCTGCATGTCAGTACCGACCGGCCAACGGCTATGTGCACACTGACGCGTCTTCTCCATCCAGTCGATAAGATCCGCGCAGAGAAGCTGAACTCGAGGATGGTCCCACGGTTTCTTGAAGATATCGCGGGCTACAAGCATGTGAATGACGACTCGGTAGCACTCGTGGCCTATTTGAGTCCTTTCTTAACATTTCAGCGCTGAAAGCGCACCCAGGTCAAGGGCTTACCTGTCTGGCCTTTTTGGAACTTGGTGTTCCACTGGACTTGGTTTCGCAGTTGGGCTTCTATGGTCGAGCACTCGGAATGAAGCTCGATCTGCATCATGTGCAATTCTTCGTCTTCTGGATCCCGTCTCATAGCCGCGACAATTGTGTCATGCTCCATGACCAGTGAGTGGACACGTAGATAGAGTAAAAATAGCTCTTTCCGCTGAACATCAGACATGGGCACGCAGGGTACAGTGCACTCACAACGCCGACGACAGACTCCAGCACGTCTTGGGATCGTTCTTCCCAGATATGCCTGGCATCCTTGTTTGGGAAAAGACTGTTAATGTCAATTTGTTTCCCGCTGACAACCGCGTGCATGCCGGTGTAAAGGGAGTGCAAAGCGGAGACCGCGGGTAGGAGAGTATCTTGACGAGGGGTTTTGATTTTCTCCAGCATGGTGGCTGTGCGTCGTATGAAAGATGCCATGACTTCGGCATCCCCACGAAGAATCTAGCTCGTCAGCTGGGGAATACAGCTTGACCGAGACTCACGCCAGACAGCGTCAGCAGAACCATTGTTGCCGCATTTAATTCTTCATCGAAACCATCCTGTTTTGCACTTGCTATTCGCAAAAGGTGGATTGCCTGAGACCGGTGATCCGCCGCTAACTCGGCATAATGCAAAGCTTTTTCCGTGTCACCGACTTTCCCTGCCCAATTTGACAGGTGTATGGCGCTGACACACAGGACGGAATGCATCAAAGCAGTCTGGTTGTCCTCTGTGGCTTTGTCGGCTAACTGAGCGAAAAAGGCGCTTGCGGAGGCTGCAATCAGAAACATCACCTTGATTGGTCCAATCGATGAGCTCACTTGGAGACACACGGACTACCATTGTGGTAGAGGCAAAGGTGGAAAAATGCTCCAGCAATGTTCCTGAACCCTCTGTAGAGACTGGTCGAGATGTCCACGAAGACGAGTCGACAAAAGAGGACCATAATGACGAATCACAAGCAAGAGGAACGGAGAGCAGGGCGGAGGATGGACGGACATATGAACCAGCGGTGAGTGGTGAAGTGGTCGGAAGGGGCACGACAGGTTGAGTGAGAGGACCGAAGAATGTCTCCCAGAAGTTGTCACTAGGCGTTGTCAGCGCAGAACAGGCATTCTCGTGTGATTGGCGGAATGATTTACTTGAAGACCGCTTCCCCGTTCGTAGCATCCCTCAAACCGTCAGTAGTTGGCTGGATCACAGTCGGAACAATGGTAGAGACCTGAGACGCTGTATCGTCTCGTCCTGGATGTGTTCCGTATCCGTTCAAGTGTCCTTGATGTTCCGGTCCTCCAGATATATGGGTGTGACTGTCTTTGGCCGCGTTCAACATCCAAGAAGGATATCCCGCCGGCCCATTATTGGTCGTATTGCTGACTGGAGGTCTACTAGCGATGGCGGTGTACGAAGTGAGTCCGCTTAGACCACTGGAAGGCGGGGCGTAGGGAAGCAGCGGTCGAAGTGGCCTTCTCTCCTGTATCCGATCTTCTGTACGTATCTCGGAGGATGTCGTACGACTAGGTGTGTCGAGCGAAGGGTCAATAGATGGCTCTACTGATTTCGAAGGCGTCATTTCGCCAGTGGGGTACTCGCAGTGACGGTGGAATGAGACACATCGACCGCACTTAGGTTGAGCTTCGTCACACTGAAGCTCAGCATAAAGTCATCGGATCTGCCTGCCTTGCTCGATGACAACTTGACGCACCTTCTTTTTCAGCTTTCTGCATGCCGCACAGCCGCCCCTTGAGCGCGTGAAGCAGGTCCTCTTCCTCTTGCGCTGGTCTCCTGGGATTACACCTGGACTTTCAATGTGAGTTGATCCTGGGGAAGGTGTTGGCGAAGGCGACATGATCAAAAGCGCCGAAAGTGGGTGATAGGGGGTTTAGATAGGGCGCAAGAATGTCGGAATGGACGGAAGAGCGCGTAAAACTCGGATCCGAAAACAGGTTGTTTTGATCTAAGCGACGGAGATCCACCCTGCCTGATACTATGCATAGCCTATCTTCGCAGCGTCTTACGTCCTCATGTGCATGTGCACCATGATAGTGGACTCTGCTGTCCTTTCTTTTTGCATTATATTGCAGTCGGCGTAGCAGAGTTGGGCTCACTTAGCAGTCGTGTCGGCTAAGCGGGAGCAACTGTGAGCTTGACGGCGACGAAGATTTCAGAAAAGTCAACAGCGACAACGGGGCAACACCTGCTCCATCATCGTTCACCACTTTGACAGAAACATTAATGGCTTTGCCGAGAACTCTCAGGACCATCAGATTGATCTCATCTTCTCATCAATTACCGCTCGCTGAAGCTTCTATAAGTCACACCACAATGTCAACTCCCCTACCCCCTTCGGATCGACCTCGTAAACATCCTCGTCGAAATGGCCCTCGACCGCCAAAGAAGCCCCTCTCGTCAGCCGCAAACCCTGGTCAGAGTGATAGAGCTCCTTCTGCGCAGATGAAACGAGCGTCTCAACCACAAATGAGCACTGCGTCCACTCCCGCAGCCTCCACGCCAGGCGTTGAAGTCGGTCAGACTCGATTCGCAGATATCCCAGGACTATCTCCCGACCTTCTTCAAGCTATCCCATACGAGTACTGTACAGAGGCAAGTAGCTTCATTAGCATATTAACAATCAGCTGACCATCAGGTGCAAGCAGAGACACTCCCGGTCATCATGGCCAACCATGATGTCCTAGCTCAAGCCAAAACGGGAACCGGCAAAACCCTCGCTTTCCTCATCCCGTCCATCCAACGTCTCATCCATGGCAAACCACCTGCTCGTGGACAAATCTCAATCCTGATAATCTCACCAACTCGAGAGCTTGCTCAACAAATATCGAAAGAGGCTGAAGGGGTCTTGAACAAGTTGGCGGGCAAAGTGGGGGGGAGGAAATATGGGGTCCTGACTGTTGTGGGAGGAACAAACGTCAAGACGGATATGAAGAGGCTGGAGAATGGCAATGTAGACCTATTGGTCGGTACGCCGGGGAGATTGATTGATTTGCTGGACAACAGCCCATTGAAGGGGCAACTATCGCGATTGAGTGGGTTGATAATGGGCTCACAGGATGTTCACCGACGCAACAGATTCTTTCATTCTGGACGAGGCTGACCGACTGCTCGATCAAGGTTTCCGAAGAGAGCTTGCGAAGATTATCCAATCTTTACCTGATCCCCGGAGCGTCCCTCGTCAGACCCTCCTCTTCTCCGCGACCATCCCAGACTCGGTCATGGGCATCGCCAAAGACGCCTTGAAACCTGATCACAAGTTTATTTCAACCATCAAGGAGGACGATGTCAACGTGCACCAGCATGTCAAACAGGAGTTGATCGTTGTGGAGCAGGCCCAACTCCTGCCCGCTACACTGGGTGCTATTGAACGTGAAGCCATCAAGAACCCCTCGTACAAGGGTAAGCAATCATTTCACTCTTGGATCGGAGAGGTAAGCTGACAGTCAGTGATGGTGTTCTTACCTACCGCCCGTGCTGCCGCATTGTTCCACGATGTCTTCACCCAGGTTGGAGCCTTCCAATCATGGGAGATTCACTCGAGGATGTCTCAGTCGGCCAGAACCAAGACTACCGAGGCGTTCCGGGTTGCCAAACGGGGAGTGTTATTCTCTTCAGATGTGACAGCACGAGGAATCGATATCAAAGACGTCACAGCTGTCATTCAAGCCGGTGTGCCCGCCAATGCCGAGCAGTGTGAGTAATCCTGCTCGCTGATCAATGTAAAAGCTCATGGCAGACATTCATCGATTAGGACGAACCGCTCGCGCTGGAGCAGAGGGGCACGGGGTCCTCATCCTTACCCCTCCCGAGACTTTCTTCCTGAAAGATAAAGTGATCCGAGACCTCACTCTGCACTCCATCCCCGCTGGTGCCTCAGACGAGGTAGCTCAATGGCAATCTCAAGTCGACAAGGCGATGGATCGAGTAGACCAGGAATCCAAGGCACAAGCGTATAGGGCATGGTTGGGATACTACAAGGCTTTGTTGAAGGCGATGGGATGGACATCGGCGCAGTTGGTCCAGGAGGCCAACAAGTACTCGAGCGAAACGTTGAGGTATGGCAAGGTGCCGCCAGGTATCGAGAGGAAAACGATTGGCAAGATGGGTCTGAAGGGTGTTCCTGGATTGAACATCACCTCGGGGAACTAGGCTTCTGACAATGCAGGTGATATAGGTGTTAGAGTGGATAGATTGAGATAGAGCGCCGAATGGCGGCAAGACAGACGAGCAAGGCAGAGAAAATTCAAATGATCTTTGACGAGAAGCTTCGCAATGCCCACTATATGGTAAAACGTTTGATCTGGTTGTATCTATGCATGTCTCTTCTCATAGTATGGTTTGTTTCCTCTATAAAGTCTCCTTCTACGCCCATTTGCCAAGCACACTCATGGCGATCAGTCCGACAACTACCGACCCCAGCGCCACGACAATCTTCAACGGCTTCGCATCTCTCAGCGGTCCCTCTGTGAAGTCACTGCTCAACAGTTTGAAGGCGGTGTAGAGCAGAATTCCCGCAGAGATCGAGTTGAGTATACCCACACTCAACAGACTAGCCTTTCCATTCTGGCTGAAAGACTTTCTGACTCCAATCCCAATGGCAATCCCAATAGGCGTGATGAAGGTGAAGGCGCCGCCCATGACCAACGCTCGGGCTTTCGAGATCCAAGTCAAGAGCGCGATCCTGGCTCCTAGCGCGAGACCCTCGAAGAATTGGTGAAAGACAATGACGATGAGCAGAGTCGTCCATCCGTTTCCTGATCCTGCACCCAGCGTCACACCAATCATGATTGAGTGGAAGATGATGCCTAATTCTAGGAGGAGGACTTGCCAGTTCTGTTCAGCGGCAAATGCAGCGTCCATATGGTGCCCATGCGCGTCGTCCATCTCCGCTGTGGATTCTACGGTAGGTGAATGTCGAGGTCCTTTCTCACCATCGGGCGAGAGAGGCATAATGTTGTGTGTAGTGCGATGAGCGACTCGAGAACCGATGAAATCCAAGAGGAACGTTATAAAGGCCGCAGCCATAGAGATAGCCGGTGCGGTGGATTCGTATGCCAAGTGACCTATACATTCATTTTGAAACATGACGAAACCGTGAAAGAGGAGGTGGATGAACGCAGTGGAGATGATAATTCCAGTCCCGAAGTGCCGTGCGACAAAGAATACATTACCCCACCAGCCTGTCTCTCGACCGAATTGCGCGGCAGAGACAGGTGAAGAATGACGAGCGGTAGTTTGGGAATCAGAATCGAGGGTTTGTTTTCGGAACCAGCCTGAGACGAGGGGGATGAGGACTCCCAGACCGGAAGTGACGAGCACGATGAAAACGGATCCAATGTGAAGGGGCATATTGTAGTCTTCGAGGAGGATTCGACCACAGGCAAGATCTTCAGCAGAGCAGTCTCCGTGGCTATAAAGTCAGCTTCGACTCACGCGGTTCCATGAAAGATGGACCGGAAGTGACTTACGTGTGTCCAACGTGGATGATGCATTCTCCAGTCTCGTCGGCACCTTGAGCAGCAGCAAGCTCAGCCTCAGAGTCGAAACAATCCCAGTGATCTTCGTCTATACTTTAGCCAGGTGTCTGTTCTTCCAGCGGAAGAGACTTACGGGCCATACAATAAGGACTCTCGGTGGGCGAGGCAGCAGCGGGTGCAGCGGAAGTTGCGGTAGGGGTGTACCCCGCGGCAGGCCCTTCACAATGGTAGTGGTCCCCGTGCAGCGAGCATCCTACGCTTTCCGTCGGCGGAGGAGCGATGGAAGTCGTTTCCGAGGCTGCAGTGATGGTGGCTGAAGCTCGACCAGAACAGTGCCAATGGTCGATGTGAAGGACGCATCCGGTGGATTCGGTGGGTGCAGGTGGGACCTCGGGCGGGAGTGACGAGGTCTGCGCAAGAGTAAGGGGGATTAAGGCGAGGAAAGCAATGGAAGATGCGGGTCTCATCTTGGGTCGAATGGATTACACGCGGTGTCAGTCGACTGCTGAGTTGACAATCTGTTCGACTTTTGAGATGCGGGCCTTTATGTATCGCTGAGAGGCCGTTTTTATTTTGCCAGTACTGCCTTACTTGTCGAGACGGGACACGAAGATGAGTACCCTCTGCCCTATGTAAGCGATGGTGTCAGTCTCGCGGAGGTGAAAGTTTTCCTGCTGGCGAAGAATCTGTCAGTGAACAGCACCTCCATGCGGTACAGAGTAAGATTCATTGAAAGTCCATCTTGGCATGTCCGTCCTTGGCACGCATCCTCAAATTGGACCGTCAGCATATCGGTGATCAGATAGGCAGTCATTCGGGGTAGCGATGTAGTCGAAGGTCAGGACTGATGGATTGTCTTGGCGAAAAAGGTTGGATCAGAGTACCCGCACGGACATGAGATTCTGGTCGACCGGGATGTCTTGCAAGCGTCTATTCCACGGCTTCAATGATTCGATTCAAAGGGGCGGTAGCATGCATGTAGGTGTGCCGGCAAGAAAGCCGGGGTGGATCTGGCGATTGCCCTTCGCTAATGCTTGATGTACCTTGCTTTTGAAGAACCCTGCGCCTGTCCCGCCACCACCACCATTACACACTAATCTCGGCCCACAGTCTCCTTCGTGCCTCCTTTTCTGCCTCTGCCTGCGGATGTGAATAGTTCAATCATCAGTCTCTTGTTCCGAGGAGGAATGAGGATTCTTGGCATGCGGTATGTCACTCGAATTCGTTTCTCCGACCACCATCCGAGGTGGAGTCGAGCTCGATCCTCGACGGGATCAACGATGAATGAGGACCTCACGAGTGGTCTTCTAAGTCAAAGTCTTTCGAAGAGACATATATAAGGTATTTTCACTCGTACAGCTCGACACTCATCGCCTTTCAGAATACCTACTTGACCTTCACACAAAGATCCCCTTTGACTAAAATGATCGCTGCTCTTTCTTCTTTGGCCCTTCTCGCCGTCGGAGCTACCGCTTCGCCGATCTCTCTTGTTCCCCGAGATTTGGTAGCGTACAACGACAAAGTCACCATCCACGAGAGCTGTAATGCTACTCAACGACGAATGCTCGAACAAGCCTTGGAGTGAGTAAAATTTCCCTTCACACTCCAGTTTGTTCAATCCGAATCCCACAAATGTGTCCCAGGCTGACTTCCCAGTGATACTTGGGAAGTAGCCACTTTCGCCAAGGAATACACCCAAACCAACGGTCCATCAGACCCAGCCTTCCAACTCTACTTTGGAACTGACAACTCGTCTTACTCAACCGTCCTCGGAATCTGGGACTCTCTCCTCCACTCCAACAAACAAAATGTCCTCTTGCGATGCGACGATATCGATGGCAACTGCCACCAACCGGGATGGAGGGGTCACTGGCGAGGCGAGAATGGGTCGACCGAGACTGTCATTTGCGATGCGAGTTATACCGACCGAAAGTATAACACGGCATTCTGCATGTTCGGCTTCGAACTTGCGACCGTCAAGCCGAGTTACTACTGGAGTATCGATTTGATTCACCGACTGTTCCACGTCCCCACCATCACCAACGGTCTTGTTGATCACTTGTGAGTTTCGCTTTGGCTTCCCTCGACGGAGCTGACGAGTAGTGCTGAGGACCTGGACGAGGTGGTCGAGCTCGCTGCCCACAACGGTACTTATGCAGCTATCGACTCCAACGCTCTCCAATACTTTGCCGCTCGTAAGTGATCTCGAAATGACACTGTATCGTCGCGCTTACATCCAGACGTCTACGCCAAAGAGGTCGCCAAGGGTGGAGATGCCTGCATCGGTACCATCGAACACGGTCACTCTCACTCCGATTCGGCCTCTCACGATGCTGCTTCTTCTGCTGCCGCGCCTACTTCCACCGAGGCCACCGCTCAAGGTGCTTCCGCCACCACTTCCGCTGCGGGTGAATGCCACACTCACTCGGATGGTGTCGTCCACTGCGCTTAAGAGACGACAACAAAGAGGGTCAGTCTATGATCCATCCCGTAGAAAGGTCTAGAAGCTCCGGTGGTCATATATCGTAGAAAGGTTAGATAGGTAGATCAGGTCAGATCGCTTCGATGCAACTTATAATGGTCATTGCTATCCTGCACTAAAGACATGCACGTTCCAGCGGCGGATTGTCTGCTTGAGATGAACCCTCGCAATTGGTAGTTGACGGACTCGAAATCGTAGGAGGGGTGCAGGCGATGTCAATGGGTCAGCGTGGGTCGATAAGTATATCCTGTGCATGCTGTGTCCCAAGTTGGTATTCCGTTGGTTTTCTTCATCTCCGCTCCCCGTTTAATGGTGGAACTGCCATGAGCACTCCTCAATGACAGTCTGAAGGGGAAGCACGACCTACCAATCGCAAGTCGGTGTGGATGTACACCAAGTCGTTCTCGTCTGCCGCCTTGATACACTCCTTATCCATGATACTGCCACTAGCAGCAGCAATGTAAGTCGTACCACTCCTCTTGGCTCGGTGGACGTTATCCGGGAAGGGGAAGAACGCATCACTGGAGCACACCACGCCCTTCAGCTCTTTGGCGTGAGCCTCCTTCTCCTCGGCCGTGAGTGCCTCGGGGACAGTCTCGAACAGTGACTCCCATTGAGCTCGTTCTCCGCCCTCGGCAGTGAACGCTTGTCCAGTGACGAAGAGGTCAATGGCGTTGGCCTTGTCGGCTCGCTTTGTACCCTTCTTGAAAGGCAAAGCGAGGACTCGAGGGTGATGCCTCAACCACCAGTTGTCGGCCTTGTCACCTGCCAATCGAGTGCAGTGGATTCGGGATTGTTGACCGGCCCCAAGACCGATGACGGTACCGTTGAGAGCGTAGCAGACCGAGTTGGATTGGGTGTATTTGAGAGCGAGGGTAGCTACAATCAAGTCGGTCACGGCGGACTCGGGGACCTGGTCATGAGCAATCTGCTGATACACTAAGTGAGCAGGCGTACGTTCTGGTTCTTAGTCACGACGTTCTTGAACAAAGATGCGTCAATCTTGACGTCGTTTCGTCGTTGTTGCAACGAGACGCCGTAGACTTGTCGAGTCTCAATGTCGGAAGGCTCGTACGAGGGGTCCATCTATCATTCAGCTGATAGTCTTATCTCCATGCACAGGGTGCACCCACCTGCAAGACACAGTACTTTCCGGCCTTCTTCTTCTTGAGGATCTCCAAAGCGGCATCGTCGTATCCAGGGGCAATCACACCGTCTGAGACTTCCCGCGAGATGATCTTGGCGGTCTGAGCGTCGACAGTGTGCGAGAGCGCGATGAAGTCACCGAAAGATGACATTCGGTCGGCACCTGATCATATCAGTTAACCAGACAAATCCGATAGGAATAGACTCACCACGAGCTCGGGCGTAAGCGCAAGCCAAAGGAGAGAGATCGGTCAGATCCTCAACTCCAAAGACCTTGGCTTCCCTCTCATCCAATGGCAGACCCACAGCGGCTCCAGCGGGCGAGACATGCTTGAACGAAGCGGCGGCAGGGAGTTGGAGCGCAGCGGCGAGCTCCTTGACAAGGGCCCAAGAGTTGAGAGCGTCGAGGAGGTTGATGTACCCCGGGCTTCCCGAGACGACTATGCGTTGAGCTTCTTTCCTTAAGAGAGTGAGTATACTCACCATTGATAGGCATCTGACCGTTCTCGACGAAAGCCTGGGCAGGCTTCTGATGAGGGTTGGCACCGTACCTCAGAGGCAACCTCTGGTATCCAACTCCAGCGGCCGCCTTGCTCTCCTCGGCGGTATCCAACGAAGCGTATTGCTTTCTGAAATAGTCTGAAATCGCAGAATCATATATTGCAGTCTGCTCAAACGCCTTCAAGGCCAAGCCTCGTCGGGTCTCCTCTGAAACCGCTCCCTTCTCCTTGAGCTCGGACACGACAGCGTCGTAATCGGAAGGCGAGCAGACAATGGAAGTTCGACCGTGATTCTTGGCTGCTGCTCGGAGAAGGGTGACTCCTCCGATATCAATCTCCTCGATAGCGCCGGCAAGGGTGCAGTCGGGTTTTTGGGTTTGAAGGACGAAGGGGTAGAGGTTGCAGACGACAAGGGTGATGGGTGAGATACCATTTTGCTCGAGATCGGCAAGGTCAGAGGGGATGGCTCGAGAGAGAATACCTAAGTATCAGACACGCACGGGTTAGACCTGGGTGGACGGGCGTACCTCCGTGAACAGCAGGGTGGAGGGTCTTGACTCGTCCACCGAGCATCTCAGGAGCCTTGGTGATGGAAGAAACATCCCTTTTGGTCAGTTTAAGACCACTCTCATGTACATGGTACAATCCGCTCACTCGATCTCGAGACCAGCCTCTCGGATGAGCTTGGCCGTTCCACCTGAACCGAGCAATCGGAATCCGAGCTCCTTGAGCGACTTGGCGAATGGCAGCAAGTCAGTCTTGTCGTAGACCGACAAAAGGGCTATCCAGTGAGCTCTGACCTTGCGTCAGGATATTGAATCGTGCATACCAATAGGTTGTGACATGGTGTTGTGTGTGGGGTTGTATAAAAAGTCGGAGATGAGAGCAACGTTCAACTTTTGACTTTTCAGGGGCGCAAGTGATAAGCGCTGAACACGATGCCACGTCATGGTTCATCGTCACGTCTCAATACGCTGCCTTTGTCCTTACATGCATGCATATGACATTCAATCAAATGCATGCAGACCTTTGCACCGTGCTCTTCAGGATGGTATGAGCTAGAAGCTATGCGGTATGACAGTCGCACAGGCCAGTGGACGCATGGGTTGTGGCTGATTAGATAACTGAAAGAACCGAACTCAAGCGAAAACGAGGGAAGCATGCGTAGCTATCCATGTCGATCTCAAACTACACCGTCTAGACTGTCGCCATGCAAGCTCGCACGAGGGAGAAACCCATCTCGACGGCCGTAAAGAGCGTTTGAGATGGAACACTCTGATCTTCCCGATGGGTGCCTTGACCCGCCCCTTTGACCTTCCAGCTTATTCTCCTATCAAACCCTTCCATCCCGCTACCAGTGCATGAACATGTATCAGAAGCCCATGATACGTCTCACCAGGGTTCAAGATCGTCATCGATGTCGACAGATACATCGACACTCGCGCAGGCAAGCCAAGACTTTCGCCAATACATTGATGGGAAGGGCAGTGTTTGATGGGAGGGGATCAGTCATGCGGAAAGGAACGGGACAAGAGGTCAAGACCTTTTCATCCCTTCGATCTCATCCTTTTGCCGCTCTTCGAATGGTATAATCAAGGACAAGAGCATCCAGTCAAATTGAACAGGTGTGTACAGTGTTTGGTTCTGGCTCATATTGCAAAGACGGCTGGACGAGAAATCAGGCTGGTCCATCTTTGACCCGACCCCTCCTGTGTCGACTCTTCCTCCTTTCGCTCATCACTCGGCTAGAAAGAATCAAGATACAATCTCGCAAAGGCCGGTTGAGACCGAATCACATCCTCACCTTCATCACCCGGGCTATCGCGATTTTATCGATTACGTCGGGCTGACCGGATCACCATGACAACCAAACCTGGCGCATCGCATTTTATCCATTCCGGCTTTGTCGACCTCGCCTCTCTGATCGCTTCGACCCCTTCGCGACTAGTCAGCAGTTCGAGGGTATGGGCAAACCCTTCTGCGGGGTACAACCCTATCCCTGCTTCACCTAATGGTCTTCCAGCCAAAGAAGCAGAACCGGTGAGACCAAGGGGCGTACCGGCTGGCAGGGGTGGGAAATCCGGTGCGGTCGGAAGAGGGGGTAGAGGTGCAGGTGGTGTAGGACGATCTGGCGAGTTGAGGAGGAGAAAGGTGGATAAGAAGATGATTGGACCTCCGACTGATTTTCGGTGAGATATGATGTCTTGAGGGAGAGAGAGAGTGCTACGCTGACGACAGACACATCTTCCATGCATCAACATTCGAGGAAGCTACAGAGCTGCTATTGAGATGGTCCATCGAAGGAGTTGATGACAAGCTGGGAGGTGAGCTTTCCCCTTTTCAAAACGAGCAGGAACATGTCACGCTGATGGTAGACCCCGCATGGGCAAATCCCATCAAAGAGCTCGTTAAAGCTCGAGCAAAGGAACAGCAAGCGAGAGCAGTAGCTGCTGTTGTGGAGGCGACCTATCGGCACAAAATCGCGGGGTATCCAGCGTTGTGAGTTCGACATCTCTAGCGCGGAGCTGATAATAGGAACCCACCGGGACAGCTGCACGTCGTGAACGGTCTTCCGTCATCTATCTACTCGACGACAAACACGTCGCTCACCCCAGTATCACCTCTGAGCGGCCCCACGGCTGGCCAGACAGCGCATGCTACAGGAAGAGGGTCCTCGATCTCCCCCTTGATCGCCAACGGGTCTACCCCTAATCTCATCGCCAACTTTCCCGCAGGTTACTTTGATGCTGCGACAAACTCATCGTCCAGCGCGGGCATAACCAGTCCACCAATCAGCCCGCTCATTAACCCTTTTGCGACTCCTACACCCCCTGCGCACGTCTCGTCGCCGACCAGCATGGCGCCGCTCAACCCAAAAGTCGTTCAGGGAGACTCGGCGGGTTTGGGCAAGAATGGTCTTCCTCTTGCTCGAAAGACCGCTCCGTTGGTGATCAAGAAGAAACCACTCCCTCCCTCGGGTACAGCTGCGGATCTTGACGGGAAGCCAGATGCAGTGTCCGGCGCCAAGGGTTCAGCGCCATCTACCCCTCGGAAGAAGATCAGTAAAGGTCCTTCGCCTACTGCCTCCCGAGCAGCTTCGTCCATACCTGGGAACGTTCCTTTCCGGGTAGTCAAGCCGTCCTTGGAGACGCTTGAGAAAGCCATGTCTATTGCGCTCTTCTTCGAGCAGTACTACCATTCCCTCTTACGACCTCAGCTTCGACCCCACTCGACCACGACTACGCCTGGCGTTCATGCTGGAAACTACGTTCTGAATCGAGCCCGACGTCTTGCGCAACTCGAGGCGACCTTTGCTCTGCCTGAGAATCGCTTCATGTCTGAAGCCGAGAAAGAGATTAGGCGGGAAGAACTGATCAAAGAGGAGAACATGATATTGCGGGAGAGAAGGAGGAGAGTCGATGTCAAGGCGTTTGAGATGGGCCGTGTGATTGGACATGGTGCTTTTGGGGTGGTGAAAATTGCGAGGGAGAGGCAGAGTGGGAGATTGGTAGCTATCAAGCAGCTCCGAAAGGTCGAGTAAGTTGTCTTGCCACATCGCCATTTCTGCACCCAGCTGAGGCACACAGCATGTTGCGCAAATCTCAGGAAGGGCACGTCAAGGCTGAAAAGGATGTGTTGGCGGCCGCAGCTTCCTTGTCCTCATCCTACTCGTCTTCTCGGATCGTCCAGCTATTCTACGCATTCCAAGATACCGATCACCTCTACCTCGTCTTGGAATATATGGGCGGGGGTGATCTACTGAATTTGTTGGTGGAACGGGATACATTCTCTGAATCCATGACTCGATTCTATGTGGCCGAGATGATTCTCGCCCTTCAGAAAACACATGCGTTGGGCTACGCTCATCGAGATATCAAACCCGACAACTTTCTCTTTGACCCGAATGGACATCTCAAAGTGTCCGATTTCGGGCTGGCGACCGATTTACATTGGGTTCACGATACGAACTATTACGAGGCGCAACGGCAGGCATTGTTGAGGAAACATGGGATTGACCTGGATATCGGAGGACAAGGGGCAACGGCGGGGAACAAGACGAGGAGGATGAAGAGGGAAGAAGTGGAGAGGATAATGGGGAAAGAATGGTTGGAGCAGGGTAGGGGAGTGTTGACTTGGCGAGATAAGAACAGGAAGAAGCTGGCTTATTCAGTATGCGGGTACGTGGTGTCCATGACTTCGCGGATGAGGCTGACGGGCAGGACGAATTCATACATGGGTATGTTGATGGGTCTCCTTGGGAGAGACGTACTGATCATGTAGCACCTGAAGTCATCCGGGGCCAAGGCTACGGCTTCAGCTGTGACTGGTGGTCGCTAGGCGTAATCAGTGAGCCACATCGTCCGCCACGTCTGCGAAATAGCTTATGATTAGTGTACGAGTCACTTTACGGCTATCCTCCCTTTGTCAGCTCTTCGAGACATATCACGAGACAGAAAATGTCAGTCACTTTGTGACGACGGAGCCTCGAGCTGATGCGCAGATTGAATTGGAAAACGACATTGAAATTCCCTACAAAACCACGGCTTTCCCCACAATGTCTCGATCTCATGACCCGACTCCTGTGTGAGCCTGAAGATCGGATCGGATCGAGTCCAGCTCAGGTGTCCGTCTTGTCCACCCATACCAGCAGAGCGGGAACGCTTGGGCAGGCGAGTGGGTTTGTCGGATTTGGCAAGGACGGGGCGGAGGATATCATGCGACATCCGTGGTTTGAGGGAGTTGACTGGGATAGTGCGTTCAGTCGAACACCCCTTGGACGCGTCGCTAATAGCTAGACTTGCACAAGGCAGAAGCGCCGTACCAGCCAGACTTGGATGGAGACGATGATACGCGCCATTTCGACGAGGACATCCCCGATCAAGTGAGTGCCCACCGCCTAGTCATCCCGAGGTGTTGTTGACAATCAAGCCATTGGCCCCTGCGGGCGGTGCTAATCCCGATGCTACGAAGGATCCATTGCTCCGTCATGCCAAGCACGGAGCGAACATTTTGCAGATCCGTAAAGAGCTCGCTTTCAAGGGATGGACGTTCAAAGCGCCCATCAGGAGCGGTTCAGAGTCGAGGTATGGCCATATGTCATACTTGTCTTCTGGAGGATCGAGCGAAGGCAGTGTGGAGACTATTGTAGGCCACGGGCAAGAGACGGGCGCGATGATCTTGGAGGGCCTGGATGGGAGTGGGGAAGCGTCAAGCAAGGGTGTGGGTACGGTGAGAGCCAGAGCGCTGAGCTTGTGATGGGTTTTGAATCGAGTGACACATCATACACGGAGTAGATTGGTCTTGACGAATGATGCCTTATGCTACACTATAATGACCATGACAATTGGTTGAGAGCACTTGGGCAGAGTGCAAGTGAGACTGCGGATCAAAAAAGATGAAAGGGGTTGTTTACGACGCGTTGCCCTTCATGTCGATCAAGGAAGACACTGTCCGTCCTTCTGACCTGCTCAACCCCGTGCCAAGGGAATTCCAGACCATGGATGGTCTTGCTCGGACTAACTTGCTATGCATCGACGCAGAGCATGAGCAGCCGATCTCCACGCGTCAAAGGGGAAGATGAACCCTGTTCCCCCCTCGCCAAACGCGTCGACGTTTCAACCGCTACCTCTTGGCCTTGTCGTGGTCTTGGCAACCCCCTCTTTGCTCCTTTCAAACGGGATGATCCCCCTTGATGCGACATTGAGAAGGGGGCTGAGGATGGGGCAAGGGGACGATGGACAGATGTATAATGGCTCGTCACCCCCTTCTTTTCCACCCTCACACCTCTCCATTCTCCTTGCCCGACCCTCCCTTTTACTCACTCAACCTGACCCCCAGAACACTCCAAGAGCTGGCTCTTAAAGTCTCATTCCCATACCCCTCACACTCTTTTCAACGCGCCATTTGTCTCCCCTTCCTTCCGCCTGACTGACCATGTCCGTCTTTACTTCTCTGGCTATGGTAGCCTGTATGGGCACTGCTGTGCAGGCCCATATGAGTCTATGGCACCCTTCCATGTTCCGCTTCAACGAGAACTACCAACCCGTCGTCCCTCTTGCCGGGCAATCTTTCAACGATTGGGTGAGTCTCACTTCCCATCGCAGCCCACTCAACCCTCACCATGATTTAGACTTGAACACCACTGATATGTAGTGGTTCCGGGGCGGACTCGACTCTCCCGGATCAGAAGTCATGTCTATCACTCCTGGTCAATCCCTGACTGTCGAGATTGCCTGCGACAAGTCCTCTACCACTTACGGCAACAACCCCTCTTCCGACGCTTGTCCTCGAGATTCCGGAGCGTATCACGCAGGCGGAACCACAGGCGATCAATCCGGCTGGTCCGGTAACAACGAGGACGCGCTACTCGGTTGTGCCCTTGCTATCGCTTACAAATCCGATGCGAAATCTGTCCAACCGGAAGATTTCACCGTCATGTCGGTAAACGAACGATGTGTCCGTCAACGAGATACAACATTTGAGATCCCGTCAAACCTCCCTGCATGTCCCGATGGCGAATGCACCTGTGCCTGGTTCTGGCAAGGCAAGAATTCAGCTTTGGAGATGTACATGACGGGATTCCGGTGTAATGTCGAAGGAGGAGTAGTCACTTCTGATCTGCCGAAACCTGTCCCTCCTCGACGTGGTCAGATTAGCGGTCCGACTCAACCCATGTACTGGGCTAATGAACCGACAAACTTGGATTACACGCCGACTTGGGAGACGAAGCCTTCCTACAACTCTGCGTTTGGTTGGAAGAATGGTGCGCAGACGTCGGCTTTCGGTGCGGGTGGTGGAGGTGGAGGAGGGGGAGGAGCCAACACGACTCGAGTGGAAGGCAACGCCCCGCAGCCTACTTCCTCGACATTCCAAGGTGGAGGAGACGACGATGAAGAAGGCGCAACCTCCACCTCATCCAGACGACGAGGCGGAGGTCGATGGAGATCCTCAACGGTCAATAATGGACAAGGCGAAGCGACATGGTACAACCACGCTGCGAGCCCGACGGGAGGTAGCGAGGCTCGACCTACCGGAGATACCGGCTCGGCAGGCTGCAAACGAGGTCTTCGAAGTCGAAAGAGATCGGCACACCGACGATCTCACCACTAGTTGGCTTCGTCGGGGGACCTTGAGGTGGAAGAGTGGGACAAGTTAGCGGTGGATGCGATTGATTCGCGTCTGGCCTTTGCGATACATCGCTTCAGGGCATCTTTGTACTTGATTCTTGCGTGGACGAGGCGGCAAGTTTTACGGACCCAACTGGTTGGGTCCGCATACTTATGCATATCGTACTGTATATGCCTCAATCCGTCGATAATAACTTGTCATGTTGCAAGGTCATCTACCAGATCCCGGAAACTCCCTCTTCTCACCTCAAGCCTAAGGTTGAAGGACAAGCTCACCACCCGCCGTTTGAGAGAGCTCACAGGACCCGTCGACGAGAGTGTAGCCCTCAAGACAGGCTTGCACATCGCATCGACCTCTGGCACAGCCTACGCCCCAAGCGTCAACACCCGGCAATGCGGTGCAGCTGATGACCGTTAGGAATCTCAAATTCTCAGTATGGACCACGACTCACTCGGTGCCGACGATAGCAGTCTGGTTCAAAACGACTTGATCCATCACATTGTTTTGATACTCCCCATACAGGCAACCTCCGCATGATTCTGCCCTATCAGCCGATCACAGTGAGCGTCATGACCACTAGTACACACCTAAATCTTCGTCCACTTCCAAGCACTGCGGTTGTCAGCCCCCTCCTCACAGAGACCCTGCAAATCGACACACCTCGTGATCCTCTGTACCGTACACGATGCACGCTTTCTGGCCAGACGGACACCGCGTGGCCACCTTGCGAGCTTGATTCATCCTCTTGTGATACAATGACGGGTTGGTAGGTGGCGTTCCGAAAGCCACCAGCCAGACATTCTCGGCAGAGCAATTGGCCGGGACGAGACTTGAGAGGTCCAAGGTGTAGTCGGAATACGCGACACATTGGAATCCGTTAAGATTGACACTCGGAACATATGCCAAGGCGTACGAGACGTATGGTCTCGTCGTGGTGCTCACGGAATTGTGAATGGTGTAGTATGGACATCCGTTGATTCCTGCTCCAGAAGTGATGGTTCCTCCACCCAAAGGACCGTATTACGGTTTCGCAGGGAAACAGCCAGCGAATTGAGACTAAACTGAAGAAGAAGTAGATTGTCCATCAAGCTATACTGTCAGATATAGCAGATCGAATGGGAAAAGTCGAGGCCTGTTGTATGGTCGTGCCCTATGTGGACTCACAGAAAGATCCGACGAGCGGCAATTGCCAAATGAGTCCACCCCAGGTGTTAGCATGCTTGCCGTGTATGCCCCAAAACCTGTTATAACGTCGTAGCTAGGGCTACAGAAACATTTTGAAGAGTCGACAATGAAGCCCGCGGCGTGGGACAAGGCGTTCTGGCCCAGACAGTAAGTCTATCTCGTTAGTCACCCTTGATGAAGATAGTTGCAAAGTGATGACAAACTGACTTGGCAGGCTCGACGATCGGCTTGGATTGTGAATCCTGCTCTAGTCGCGAAGAGATCGCCTTTCATACAACCCAGAAAACTGGCAGCTTGTGCCATCTGAGCGCTGATCAAGGCAGCGATGGCGAGAAGAGATGTCGTCTTCATGCTGTATCGTCGTGCGAGGTGCAAGAAGGGCGAGGTGTTCAAGGGCTTGTAGGGGGTAATCAAGGTCTCTGGATAAAACAGGAGGGTTTGTGAGGGATTGAGAGATGGTATAAATACAAATGCATCGCAGAGCTGGGTTCTATATATCAGTTATTGGACCACGAAGTGCTCCGCGCAGGAGAGCACAACCTGGGCAGATCAACAAAAGCGCTCTGGGTCGTTCAGGGTAGCCGACCGGATTCTCCGGACCTTCTCTACGACACAGGTCTGAGCCAGTGCAATGCCTTTGACTTGGCAGCCCTGAACGGGATCCAGAAGATTCAAAGAGGAGGTACGAGCGTTCCACCGGGAATCATGTCACATCCCGTCGGTTGGAATTGGTGGCGCAGGACGGATTTGTGGGAATCAAAACAAGCTAAGATCACTCTATCATGCATGTTTCGTCCCTCCTAGCTGAACATACAGCGACATCTAAATGATCGAAACATACTTATAAAGGACTGATGTAGCTCTGTCCGCATTCACCATCGACAAGCGTCCAGCCTTCGAGACACGCTCTAACCTCACATACCCCTTTGGAACAGCCTACTGCCCAAGTGTCAACTCCTGGCAACGCGGTACAACTGGATATCAGCTCTCGTCTGCCCAACGTTTTCTTGCGGGTGCAGTGTGAACAAGAATGGGAAGACTGACTCGATACCTGGAACGGCGGTTCCATTGATCCGTAATTCATCTACTGCGTCATTCTGGTATTCGCCATGAACGCATCCTCCACAAGATTCTAGCATGGGTCAGTGTCAAATGCCGCGGTCACATACCGGTCTTTGGGCACTTACCAAGCTCATCCGTGGTATCCAGGCACTATCACATCATCAGCCAAAGCTCCGCAAGTCCGAGAGAAAGCGATGAGCTCACCTCGTACTCTGTAGAATCGTAGTTGAGACACGCCTTTTGTCCGTGCGGACAGCGGTAGGTGCGCATGGCGGCTTGATTCGCCCGTTTATGGTACAAAGACGGGTTCAAAGGCGGTGTTCCAGCAGCTACGAGCCATGAATCAGGTGCCGAGCAATCTGCGGGGACCAAACCGCTCAAGTCCAATGTGGCAGAGGAATAGCCGTAACACAGGAACCTAGATGAATTCGACAAGGAACATAGGCAAAGGCGTATGACAGGCGTCCTGAGGCCTTGGCAGAATAGGCACATTGATTGATCGCGGTTCTGGGCGCAAGGTCTGTACCTCCCGGGGGCCTGTCAGAGAAACAGCCGGCAAATTGAGGAAACACGAGGCCACCTGAGGCTTGTCCGTCCAGCTGTCGTGGGTGAGCGGTCGATTCGCAAAAGCGATGGATAGAGCGGAAGACAGCTCAATTAATGGAGACGTACCATTAGATCTGAAGAAGCACAATTACCGAGAGGGTCGACACCAGGAGTCAAATAGGTCACGCCGTATTGACTTGGTGTAATGGTCGAGTAGCTTTGACTACAGACACATCGGAGGGTATCGGGTATATAGCCCGACGCCTGCCCCCCACCGGAAGTTCTGCAGTGATCCTGGAGCATCAGTATCGTTCCGCCTTCTCCCCGGGCGGCAATGGAGGAGGGAAACTAGTAGTCAAAGGGAACCCACTTCACTTGGCAAGCTTGTCGGCTCGTTTGATTGGTGTATTCCACTGGATACAGCGAAGAGAATCGAGCACCTTGTATGCAACCAAGGGAGCTGGCTGCCTGGGCTGTCGAGAGGAGGAGTATAGCACCCGCCGCGAAGAATCCGAATCCCGCTTTCATGATTATCGTCCTGGCTGTTGTATAGAAGGTGATCAGACGATGGCTTGAGAGAGAAAAAACGGGTCAAAGATGACAGTCGATGCCTCTTAGACTGATATCAGAACCGCCTTTTGAGGAGTCCAAAGCTTTGGGGTATTTGATAAACACACTGGCCCGTGCTCTCTTCCCGTAGCCAGAGCAGATGGTTGGCGTTACAGAAACATCACAATAGCACGCAGCTCAGGTCCGGAGCAGAATTTGAGTTTCGGTCTGGTGCGGTCAGACAGAGGTGACAGAACCGAAGGGCCCTCCCGCGGGAACATCCAACATTACCGACGGACGTCCATCAGTTCGGCATCGTGGCGGTCGTTTTCGCTGGAATCCAAACAAGAATTATTTGCTTTGTGAGGGAAGCTCAGGGCTTTTTCGCGTAACGCGTCTTGGCTCAGAGATGGTCGACGACGATCCCGGTCCGGCACGTTTGGGCGATTTTTCAGGCCTCTTTCAGGCAGCCAACCGGTGTGCAACCAACAAGTGGGCCTATGTTTTGGCTCGAGCCTGGCTAAGACCTCATAACATCTCGACGGCTCCTGCCGTGGAGCATTTTGACAGTCAAAATTGAAAGCACAATTTTACCGCCCGAACGCTCTATCCTCCAGATTCTAGCTTGTGCTGGAAAGTTCTACCGTGTACGAGACTGATCGACCATGTACTAGATCCTACACTGATCCATCACTCTTCCAATTCCAGTGCGTGACCAATCCATCTCATGCCTTGAACTCGTCGGGCCAGTCATCTCTGGGAGAATACCTTCCCCATCGGGTAAAAATAAAAAATAACAATCTGATTGTCGCTGACTCTATCCTTCACACCTCACTCGCTGCTTATACACACCTCTTCCGCACCTGTGATCCCCTCCCTATGCATCCTCACCACTGCCCATCTCTCTGAAAGGTATAAATACTGCTCATTCTCGGTCCATCTTGTCACTCACCCATCATTTCAAGAACAACTCCCATTCTATTCTGCCTAGCGGCTCTAGCTTTGGCTCTCTACTACCACACCATTCTACGTTTCGGCACGACCACTCTCCGCTCAGCGGTCAATCATATTACACCTCTACTCGAAAGACACACATCGACCACGACTTATACACCTGCCAAGATGTCTAGTCAGCTCAAATTCCAGTTCAGACCTTCTCAGACTCGTGGTGGAGGCAACCACGGTTGGTTAAAGGTGAGTCGTCCAGCTCGCTCCATCCGTCCCCTCGCCTTTCTTGAATCATGGTCATGAAGTGGGATCAGACACTGATGATAGACCCTCCACACATTCAGCTTTGCCGATTACTACTCTCCCGAGTTCACCAGCTTTGGTCATCTTCGAGTGATCAACGAAGATCGAGTTACAGTGAGCCCTCTTCTGTCCCTTCTCCCACCCTCACACCGCTGACTCGTATACAGCCCAAGCAAGGCTTCCCGACGCATCCTCATCGAGAGGCGGAGATTTTCAGCTACATTGTTTCTGGAGAATTATCCCACAAGGACAATATGGGCAATGTGGAGACTATGGTACGGGGAGATGTGCAGATGACCAGTGGAGGTACCGGTATCGCCCACAGCGAGTACAACGATCATAGCAGGTGAGTGTCGAATTCCTTTCACTTTTCAGGTGATTCGCGCTAACATGATAGTCAAGAAGTACACTTCTTACAAATCTGGGCGACGCCATACCAACGTGGTCTTAAACCGAAATACTACACTCGACACTTCACCGACGCGCAAAAGCTCGACTCCATCCTCCCCATTGTCGCTCCTGTCGGAGCTCCGGGCGTAACGGATGAAAGAGAAGGAGAAGGACCTACACCTGTTCATTCGCCCTTACACGCCTTTGTCAGTGTCGTCTCGCCCGAAAAGGTCCTTACGCACGCTCTGCACCAAACGTTGAAAGGAGACGGAGAAAAGTTGTTTTACGCTCAGTTGATCCAATCTTCGGGGTTCAACACTGGTCCAGCGAAGAAAGACGGCTCGACGGCGTTGATCAAGATCTCTTCGGGGCAGAGCAATGTTCAGCTGGGTGAAGGAGATGGAGTGTTTGTACGAGGCGGAAAGACGGGTGATGAGTTTAAGATTGAGAACCTGGGGGACAAACGAGGAGAGTTGATCTTGTTCGAGATGGACGCTTAGAAGCGATTCCCCCTCTCAACAGCGAACTTTCCTCGCTTGTGCCCTTTTTCCGAGCCGGTATATGGGTCCTTGCGTAGATACAGCCTCGTCGTAACGTAGCAGTCAGAAGTAATGCAGTCTATCATGTATACATATTGTCCGTTCGTGACCCATAACCAATAGGCCTACTTGCTCAACAACCTCCCATCGGCCAATAAAAACTCCTCGACAGCCACTTTGACCTTCTCTTCTGCTCCCGTGGCGTTCAGTCGTCCGATGACAACTCCGACCGAAACCTCTCCCGCTTTCTTGACAGCATCCCAAACATCTCCCTTGACGTCCGTCTCGATTTGCATCTGGCTCAACATGTCAAATATGGTCTGTCGGTGGTCGATCACCTCCAAAGATGGGGAAGAGCCAAGGGTGAGGGTGATACTCGAAGAAGTGGAGAATTTGCCGAGGTGAATCTTGCCATCGACCAATTTTGGCGTAGGCACCGATTCGAGCGAGTCAACTTGAAGACCTAGCTGGGATGGTTTTGCAGAAAGCAATCGGACAGACCAAGATCGTTCGTTGACCAAAGGATTCTCTGTCGCCCCGATAGTGAGGGTCCCACTGGCTTGGTCGTATCGAATCGGCGTGGTTGACAACTTGACATCCTCGATTCCGGCTCCTTCGCCGTCGTCCTCCACCAAGTCAAACGAACCATCCGCGCCTACTACGAGAAGAATCTCGATCGATTCCGGGTTCTTAGCTCCATTCTCAATCTCTGACCCATCTTGACCATCCAATGGGATGATAGAACCTTCCTTGGCGAAGACGGGATATTGGTCCAGCGTGCGGTGCACCACGAGTTCCCGATCACCATCATACACCATACCAGTAAAGATGTCGACCCATCTGCTTCCGGGTGGTAGCCATCCCTTTGCGCTTCCTAATTTCGTCTCGGGATCGCAGGCCGAAGTGATGGGGATGACCATCAACTGGCTTCCAAAGTTGAATTGGTTCTTGTGCTTGTACGCCTCGAGCAGCTTCGGGTAGTCATAATAGACCGGTTCAACCACATTTCTGCCCGTTGTTGAAGACAGAACAGCCATAGAGTAAAGGTATGGTATCAAACGGTGTCGGTATTGAAGCGATGCAGTGGAGACGGCCTGACAGTGTGGTGAGAATGCCCATGGTTCTCGCGTGTTGAATGGACTCTCGGAAGAGTGCAATCGTAGAATCGGGGAGAAACATCCCAGTTGAACCCAACGAGCCATGAGCTCGTCATTCTTGATACCGTGATAGTGACCTCCAATGTCGTTGGACCACCAGCCATACCCAATATTACTTGCTGTAGCAGTGAATTCAGGTTGGAATTCAAGACTTGCCCAACTGATGATGGTGTCCTGATTGATCAGTCTGCGCAGTAACATCGCAGAACCAACTTACACCGGAGAAACCGATGGGGTATCGATGACTACCAGGTCCACCGTATCGCGAAAAGGCGAACCTTCGATTGCCCTTGCGGCCGCTATCGAGGTAGTGGTAGTGGTTGAGGATCATCAATGGGTCAAAACCCGGTTTCTCCGAGAAGGGCCCTTGCTGCCAGTCCATCCACCACAGGTCGACACCTTCATCCTCGAGAGGGTGATGCAGGAGCTTGAAGTAGGCTTCCATGAATTCCTTGTTGGTCGATTCGAAAGGCAAAGGCTGGACATAAGTCTCCCTTTTCGTGTATGCAGGAGTATCTATAGCTTACGACACCGTTGCTCGAGTCTCGTTTGAGCACCTTGCAGATCTCCTCGTAAGCCGATTCGAAGGAACGGACCCCATCCGCCGGGTGCACGTTGAGAGAGACTTTCAGATCTCGATCATGCAGTTCTTTGAGGAACTTGACGTGATCCGGGAACAATTTCTTGTCCCATGTATACCCTGTCCATCCCGTACCGTATTCTGCGGGGACATCGATAAGGTGCCTGGAATCAGCGCTCATCTGCTCATGAACAAACGTAGAACCATACCAGTCAATGTCTATCACCCCGACCGAAAGGGGTATCTTCTCTTTCTTGAACCGATCCATTAAACCTACATACTCGTCGGCAGAGTACGCGTCTGCCATCAGCCTCGGTCCCTGTCTCGCTTGAATGGCTTGCTGGGTACTCACAGTACCTGGACCACCAATTACCTAGTGCCCATCGAGGTATCAACGGCGTCTTTCCCGACACATCGTAAAAGGCCTTGAGCGCTTCTCGATGATCCAGTCCATAAGCAAAGAGGTAGATGTCCGCCTTTCCAGGTTGTCGAGCTGCGACCCAACCATCTTCTCCGAACAACATCGTTTGGGAATCATCAATCACCGCGAGGCCGTACTGCCTGTTAGCACACTGATTCCCTGTCGAGAAGCAGACTCGCCTCTGACAGTATTCCGTCCTCGAGCTCTACTCTGCCGTCGATCCGGTCGAGCGTTCGGTATGTCCCTCCCAGGTTTGTCATTTTGAAATGTCGATCTCCATATCGGTACTCGTGCGTCCAGCCCTTATTGGCCCACCCTACCTCGTCAGTCTGTTCAAATACTGGAAGCTCCACCGACTCAATGCTGAGTCGGCGAATGAGCGATATGGCCCACTCACCTTTATCACGCAGCAAGACATGTAAACTGGTCGGAGCGAAATCTTTCCCTGTCCATAAAAGGTGAAACCTCGAAGTGATAATCTCCACCGCGCCTTGATCCTTCCTGATCACCTGAAATTTGGGTACAGGGAGATCTCTATTGATGGCGAAAGTACTGGCTCGATCTTCGAACACCCCATCAGGAGCAGATTCCAATCGGATCAGACCATCAGTGAGGATGGTGATCCTGGATGTTTTCGAGGTGATTTGCGACTCGACAGGAGCCAATGGAGTAGGCTTGAATGAGTCGTAATTTGGGAACATTGTGAACGTATGAAGGTGCGAATAGCATGTCGCCGGTGTGCATGGTCTACTCTTATATACATAGACCGATTTGAGTACGGGTGGAATGACTTCGGGGAAACTGTCCAGTGGAGGTTGCGAGAGGTTTCCCCGAGGTGGTCAAATCCCTTCTTGCACTCACGACCGCTACGCCCGTCGACAACCGGCAGCTAGCTGCTTCCTTGGCTTGATGATTATTGACACCGCCTATCGTGCCCGATGTGCACAGTGTCTCGGGTTTGAGTTGACATGAGAGGCATGAAGCGCGTGACCCCCTCGATAGTTTAGTCATTATTGTTCTCTCATACCCCGCTCTTGGGCGGCTCCGGATGAGGATGGCTGACGGGTACACGACCCTGCGGATTCCCCACAGTACCTGGACAGGACAAGCGCACAAGAGTGCGAGACCACAGAGAGGACCAAGGAGGCACAGTCGTACCGCGATGCGCCCCACTCCACTCTTCGGGCACTCTCAACCAATCACAATGCTCTTTCGGTCGAACATGGTCAGCCGGATAATTGCCAAGCGAACGCATCGGTAATCCCACTGTTGCGTTTACCACAGAGTTTCCATTGTTGAGACCGCTGAATGAGTTCGATGAGAGGTATATAAACTCTCCATTTGGAGGTACACGGGGCATCTATCGCCCCGCGCTCACTACGTCTCACTCACCCAACACACACTCTGGGACCATGGCTGCGCTAGTGCAACAACCTTCCAACGGTGATGGTGATATCAAGGCCATAGGTCTTGTTGCGCATCAAGAACATGAACATCACGGTGAAGCTATAAAAGAGAAGGACGATATTGCTATCGGTCACGAAGACCTCGAAAAGACTTTGACGCTTTGGCAAAATGTCAAGTTGTACAAAAAGGTGCGGTGCTCCTCGACCACCCTCCATACCCTGGGATAGAATCGGGAGAGGCTAGGCGGAATGAGTCTCGATACTGATGACAGTGTGTGTTCTGGGCCGTCGTCATGAGCGCCAGTCTGGTCATGGAGGGCTATGACAAGGCTTTGATCGGAAACTTCTGGGCCTTGCCAGCATTTGCGGAACGATATGGAATATACAATGCCGCCAACGATACCTGGCAGATCGAAGCCAAGTGGCAAGTGGCCATCAACCAAGCAGCCACCATCGGGTCTTTCTGTAAGCACCAGTCGATGTCGCTCCGAATGATGTTGTGCTGACCCGCCCAGTCGGACTGATCATTGGAGGTTGGCAAGTCGATCGATTCGGATACCGAAATGTCATGTTGGTCAACATGGCATTCATGATTCCCTCGGTTCTCATCGTTACTCTTGCTCCAAACAAGGTCGCTCTTCTCATGGGTCAACTCTTGTGTGGGTTTCCCTGGGGTGTCTTTGCCGCTCTCGCCCCAGCCTACTCGTCCGAGGTCTGTCCCGTTGGTCTTCGGGCGTACTTGACCACCTACGTGAACATGTGTTGGTGAGCGGACCTAGTAGTGATAGCAACAAGAGGTCACGCTGACTTCAGGGTGATGGGACAATTCCTCGCCGCTGCGGTCACCTACTCGATGGTCCAAAAAAGCGGTCAGATAGCTTACCGACTTCCCTTCGGTCTTCAGTCAGTCTCGGCTTCCTATGTCATCGTCGGATGTTACTGACATCTCAGACTCATGTGGCCTGTCATTCTCCTCCCCCTACTATGGTTCGCTCCGGAATCACCTTGGTGGCTGGTCCGAAAGGACCGATTGGACGAAGCCGAGCGTATTGTACGACGAATCACTGATCCCTCAATGCACGACGAAGCTCCGGGTGCAGTCGCCGCCATGGTCCGAACGAACAAACTCGAGTTGGAAGCTATGCAGGGCGAGCAACCTCGATGGATTGACTGTTTCAAGGGTGTCGATCTCCGACGAACTGAAATCTCGGCGATTGCATGGGCGGCGCAAGTCATGTCTGGAGGGTAAGCCTTTCGGCCTCGCTTCAAGTCTTCGTGCTTATTTGCTAGAAACTACACGATCGGATACTGCACCTATTTCTTCCGACAAGCTGGTTTGAAAACCAAGGACGCTTTCAAGGTGAGTATTGTCATTCTTGGCTGGCGAAGCTGAGAAAAGTTTGGATTGGGAGTCACCGCCATGGCTTTTGTCGGTACCGCACTTTCATGGATCATGATCCACCACTTTGGTCGTCGAACCATCTTCTTGAGCGGTATCACTTTCCTGGCAGCTCTTCATTACATTATCGGAGGCTTGGCAGTCGTCTCGGAGGGCGGGAATGGAAATGCTAAATGGGGCCAAGCCGCGTTGACCATCATTTGGGTGTTTGGTAAGCTCTTTGCGACTTCGCTGCGGTCGGATGCTGATCGGCAGGATATGACTTCACCATCGGACCTCTTGCCTACTGTGAGCATAGCGTCTCATCGTTGTGATTTATACCTGACGGAACAGGCATTGTCGGTGAATCTTCCTCCACCCGACTGCGAGCCAAGACCATCGCTATTTCGCGAAACGTCTACTACCTATGGATCATCTTCTCCAATGTCATTGTATGTCTCCTTTCACTTTTATATCGCACCCTCACCAGACCTCGAACACCATGAATTAATCATACAGAACCCCTACATGCTCAACCCAACTCAGTGGAACTTGCAAGGCAAGACCAACTTTGTTTGGGCACCGCTCGCCACCATCTGCGTCATCTGGGGATACTTCCGATTGCCAGAGATGAAGGTGAGTATATCACTGGCCTGTTTTTCGTGTAGCTGACTCGAATCAGAACCGGACGTTCTATGAGCTCGATGTTCTCTTCGCCAACAAAGTCAGCGCTAGGAAATTCAAGCAGACCGCAGTGGAGACGGATGAGCAGGGTGTACAAACCCTCCGAGAGACCTAATCCCATTTGGCGAGCCGTTTGAGAGCTCTAAGCAGCTTCAATCACGGGACATCGTCTGAAGGTATGGCTGGGACGCCCATAGGTAACGAGAATGATTAGGTAGTCGTTGGTCTGTCCGGCGCTATCGGGGTCGGAAGGTTTTATACATATTGAATGAACTGTTATTGTGCACATAAACGGTCCATGATTTCTAGATTTCACATATCGACTGGAACACGACTGGGAATTCCGTGAAGGACAGCTCTTACCACGAAGTCGAGGCAAGGGGCATATCTGGCAGAGCCACTGGATTTCGGCGTCCGCCAACCTCGGCTAACTCGTTTTCCATACCACTACCTCCCCTTTATCCAATCTACAATGCCCTCACGCCCACAACATGCCTTCCTCACCTTCATCGGAGGCTCATACCAGAGCATGCGACGCATGCAAAGCTCGTAAAGTCCGATGTATACGATCAAACCCTTCGCCCTCTTCCTCCTCTTCGGGTCAACTTGCGCCCTGCGATCATTGTACTCGGCGAGGGGAAAGATGTACGATAGATGTACCTCTTAAAAAGAGAGGTCCTGCGCCTCAGCCTCGTTTCGGTGATAAGAGGAGGTTGGTGCCTCTGGCTTCGAAAGCACGGGACGACATGGGGTCGGTCGAATCAGCGGAGAAAGGGAGCCCGACTTTGGATTCACCTCCTGATTCCCGCTATTCCAGCGTGAATGGGGGAATCCATAGAGGATTGCCTTATACAACGGTATCGGAACATCGACATGAGATCAATGGGACCACCTCGCTGGAGTCTAAAGTGCGTTCATGCTAATCTTACTCCTCATTGTAGCTCACGGCTCAGCCTCCGACCCTCGACCAAATCATCCCCAGGTCTCTCCTTGAACACGCCATAACCGTCTACTTTGAATACGTATACGGCCTCGTACCCATCGTTCACCGTCCTTCCTTCTTATCAGACTTTCATAATCGGCGCGACGTTCTTCCAGGCGAAGAAGAATGGGCAATCACCCTGTTGGGTGTTGCGGCATTGACGATGGCTCAGGTTCCTTGGGCTTTCAAGCCGTTGGAGAAGGAAGCGGTCAAGGAGATTCTGAGACTAATGTACGAACGCATAAAAAGCTTTGTATTCCGGGACGAGGGGGAAGTCAATCTTGCTGGATGTAAGTTGGACTCGAATCAGGAATCAGATCCGAGAGCAAATGCTGACATGCCAGGTTGTATGCTTTACATGTGAGCCTTAACAGCTGACTCACGGCGAGAGGGTGTAGGAAGGGACTGATCGATAGGCTGGTCATTGTATCGACGAGGTTGGGACATTGGGGTATCCGAGAGATCTGCTTGGGTGCATGTTGGCGATTCATCTTCGACGAGCGCTTGCACGAAGAAGCCGTACGTGCCCTCGTCATTTGCACTTCTAGAGCCTTCGCTAACATTTAGAGCTACAAGGACAAGAATGCGATTGAAGCAGAACTGGGAAGACGGCTATATTGGCTAGCTCTTGGATTTGACAAGGCGTCTGCAGCCGGACGAGCTACTGTACCCATGATTACTCGGGAGACATGCGCTACCGTCAACCTACCCACTGCAATGTGGGTCAAAAACCTTGAGGTAGCGGTTTCTGACGGGTAGTGACGATGACTACCTCAACTTTGAAGGTTATATCACACCGCCAAATCCCGAGACGTCGATCTTGAGTGGGTTTCGCTACATTTCCAAGCTGTACGACGGTGAGTGGTTCAAAGCAGTAGTATTAAGGCTTCGTGTTGATGCGGAGTCTTTGGGAAAGTCCTAGACTCCCGAAGGATGGACCAGCTCAAACCTCCTTCTGGGATCATGCTCGATTTCAAAATTGCTGAAGTGGAAGAGTATTACGAGCAGATCCACCACGTGATGGATGGGTGTCCACCCGAGCTCAAACTGAGAGATCCTACTTCTAGTCCTCTTGGCGGGTGAGTCACCCGGCCATGCTTCGCGCGACGAGCAAGCTGAATGGCAGTGTGCTAGATTGGGCGGGCGATGCATTGGAAGCGATTAGGCAGATTTTGGCAGAGCCAGAGAAGAAGATTCCAGACGCATTCCTGGTACAGCAAGGCAACATCTGGACCGCTTATGTAGGTCTGCCCTGGCGGAGATCGGTCGAGGTCGCTGATGTAGTCAGCACATGGCTCGACAGCTTACCATGCGATACCGAGCTGACCTAGCCACGCTTCGATTGAAAGAGGCAGCGCATTTGCCTCTTGTCCCTGGAATGTCGAATGCGCTCGAGACGGAAAGTCTGGAAAGGATGACCGACCAAACAGCCGCTGATCTACTTCATCTTCTTAAAGTCCTACCTCTCGATGTCTTATGTGAGAACTGCCACGTCCACCTCGTCGCTGATGGAAGCTGTTAATGGAGACGCTGTCGTGAACAAAGTTCGATATGTCGCCCTGTCGCAATTAGACGCGCTGATCGATCTCGGCGAAAGACAAGATCAGCTGGATCATGATCAAGTGCAGAAGCTGAACATGGCACAGAATCATCTCCGTACGTTCTAGAAGGCTTGGATGCCGGAACACGCTTACGGAATAGGTGAATTCCTGTCAATCTTGGCTCATATCGAACAGTTGTACTCGTTGATAGACCCCAATGAAATCAGACCATAGGCCATCTTTGCTGTCTGCCACCCAACGGCGTGCCCAGCGCAAGTCCCTCTACCGGTCAGCATACGTAACTTATCCTTTGAGGGCGTTGTATCGTTTGTGCGCATCGCTTGGGACGTGCCTGATCGGCTTCTGCCACGTGGAGCGAGCGCGTGCTTGATTGCCCAAAACATTCGAAACCTAGTCCGGTCTATCCATTCGCCTGTAGGTACCACATTATTGGGAAGCATTTTGCGAAGTCTAGCTTGACAGTGAAAAGCGAGACAGGGTCTCACGATGGCTCTTCGCTTTCGGAGCAAGTGGTGGTACGCTATAGCAATTGCATTAGCTCTATTCCTGTATGTCGAAACCTCCCCACATACATTCCTGCACGTCAAACTCGTTTCCCAGACCACAAATGCGATGGTGGTAGCTGAAATGTCAGCTACTACAATCAAAGAGGATACAGCCCGAAGTTGGATGGATTTCATATCTCCCCCAACACCCATCCCATCGCCCAACTCACCGCTCGAGCCGAAAAACAATGGACGGATCTATTGTCGAAGCAGAGCAAGACGCTGGATCAATGCGTCAAAGAGTATATCAGGCGGTACAACCGCAGACCGCCGAAGGACTTTGACAAGTGGTAAGGCGTCTTTACAGCGTCCCGACAAGCTCTGAGAAAGCCAGGTATCACTGGGCCGTCGAGCATGGCGTTAAGCTAATTGACGGTATGTTCAGCTCGCTCGACCCTTTGGGAACATCAGGTTCATGCTGATATTCAGAATTCGATCGTACGTAGAGCATGTCTGTGGATACCATCGAGGACTTGACACTCTAGCGATTCATCACAATCTCGAGCCTTTCTGGGGTTTATCACCCGCTCAAATAGATGGCAGGCGCAGGGCTCTCCTGAAGACCGCCCGATCTGATAGACTGTTGAATCTCGAGATCAGGAATGGGCAGGTCCAGGACGATCCAAAGAGTCCAGCTTCTACCGCACATTGGTGAGCTGTGTGCTGAACTCGGTGGGCTGATGGCTGATCCAAGGCCGGACAACAAATACTATTACAAGTTGTATGAGGGTATCGCTCATTTGCTCCCGGATATGGATATGATCCTCAACTTGCATGATACTCCGTTGATTTTTATTCATCGGGAAGAGAGGGAAAGATTGGTCAATCTGGGCCGAGCGGGGAAATGTAGGTGTATCAAGACTTTACCGGTAGATGAGGGTGTTCGAGCTGACGGCTAGTCGTTTCCGAGGAAGAGCACGACATTGAACACGCCAAGTTGGGCATGGAAGAGGGAGATATGAACTGGAGAGATCTGCGTCGGGTAAGCTCAATCTTTCCTCCAATTGGATGGTGACTGAGAACAGATGTGTCACCCGGATTCCGCCATATGGACAGGGGTCACGACTGACATCTTTGGCGAAGACACTCTTGGACCCAATTGGGCCCATCAACAATTGACATTTCGACTGCCGATGGAGCAGGGAGGGTTCATGGTGGATCATGCGCGATCTATGGATCTCTGCCATAATCCTGAACTGAGATGGCAACACGGTCAATTCGTGGATGCTCAATTTCATTGGGTTCATTTGACGGAAAACTATCTGTACCCAGGTATTTCGCCTCTTCCTGCCAAGGAGTGCAATGTTGCAAGAGACTGTGGCTGATGACACAGTCTTTTCGTGGTCAGTATACCCGCAGAGCAGCGATATCCTGATTCCGACGCCTTATCGATGGCAAGAGAAAAAGTTCCCCCAGAAACCATGGTCGGAGAAACGACCAAAAGTCGGTTGTGAGTGATACATTTCCCTCTCAGCAAATGAGACCCCCGTGTCTTTCAGGTCCGGGACTTGATGCGCAGCAGGCGCTTCTGCAGATCAAGCTGATATAGACAGGGAGCGGTACCCTTAGTGGAATCTCCATGAATTCCCCCTTAAACTTTCTCTCCCAGCGTTTCCGATTGGCCAAGATGATCATGCCCTCGCCGGACAAGTACGACGTTCTCACCAGAACCACCGATAAGGCCGGGTTCGAGCGATACGACATGATTGCAACCGATGGGGACTTGATGAATGAGGAATGGATGAATGTCAACTTTGTCGGCGAGGCGAAAGAATTCGATAATGATTATGTCGGCAACTTGTCCAGAGCTACGGTGCAGTTTGGAGGCTGGATGAACGATGGGGAGAGGGATGAACACAAGATGTTGCTGGATATGGACGGGTGGGGATGGTCTGCTCGATTCAGATCGTTGCTCTGGTCTGGGAGGTGAGTCTGAGCCTTGACAATCGGCCTGGGCGCGAGTCGCTGACTCTAACAGTGCCGTGGTGAAAGCGGCCACATTCAGTGAGTAGCCACTGACGATCATGAGAGGGCCCACAGCAAGCTGACCCGTGACAGAGGAGGCGACATCAGATTGGCTGATACCGTGGTATCATTACATACCCCTCGACTACGCGTACCGCGATCTGTACTCTATCGCTTTATACTACCTCGGACTCGAAGGTACTGATCAGGTGGCACACGATGAGGAGCTACATCAGATTGGTCGGCATGGGGAGGATTGGGTAGAGGAGCACGCACAATGGGACCATCACGTGGCGTGGATGTATCGTCTGTGTCTAGAATGGGCTAGAGTGATGAGTGAAGATCGAGCTTCGATGGATTATACGGGATGACACGGGCATATTTGAGCTTTACATGTACTGTAGATGCATTTCATATCTGACACCCATGAACCAGCGCTGCATGTTGATCTCAGCCTGGTTAAATTGTCAACAGATGAGTGAAAGCAATGCATGAAACGCCAAAAGATAAAACCTGAGCTCACGAGAGGGAGAAGAAATGTATGTGATATGGATTGATGATATCTCTAAGTATGTGAATCGACCGGACGCCTCCCATCCCACCTGAACCTTCTCCGTCGACTCTACCTCGTCCCCTGAGCCACTCATCTACGCCTTGATGGTGTATCCCGCTGGCTCCTTGACACCGGCCAATCGTTCGTCCCTGAATCGAACATCCTCGATCGTCTCGAAGGTCGTCTTGGCTTGTCCGAGACCTCTGTTGAGCCAGATCCACTTGTAGTACTGGTGGTATCGTACTATGAGTCAGTCCTCATCCAATTCATGCGGAGGATTTGATCGGTGAGGGATTGCTGAGAGTGGTGAGGCCGGGGCTACGACTTACCCGCCCAGAACCATTTCTTGTACAGGTAGTGATCTGGATCTTCGAAGAACGGCGATTCCATGTACGTCTTTCCGTACATGCAGTTGAAATGCAGCTATTGCGTCAGCCATCGTCTTCGATCTAAAGAGGGGTCGATGCATGGAGCAGAGGACTCACGATTCCAGGGGTGATCAGTGTACCCTCAAAGGAGGTTCCTCCGAGCCAGGTCTGTTGTTTGATCTGGTCTTCGGCAGTCATCCTTGCGTCGCTATCCATGCCCGTTCCATATGTGTACTGAATCATCAGCCAGCTGTCCTGTTGAGTTCCAGGCGTTACGCACCATCAGACACGATGTCACTTCCCAGCTGAGCGGAAGCTCGATATACAACTCCGGCTTGTAATCCTTGATGGACATGTAGAAAGTTTGATCTCCCAATCCGACCCTGTTGTAGATCCCATCGGCACCTTGAGGTTCACCGTACACGGCAATGTTGGCTTGGTGGGATAGAGCTGCTTGTTGAGCTTTAGGCGTAGCAATGTTGGAGTAGATGAATTCGTTCTTTCGCTGCGAGATTCAGGATTTGACGGATCAAGACAAGAGGTCTGGGATGGACTCACCAGACGATCGAGATCGAGGAGGATGATGCAACTACATATTCGAGTGGTACCGTTGTAGACTCCACCTCGGTCAGCATGAGAGGGGATGGCGATGGCGGTATCAGGGGTGAATTTTTCAAACTCTTTCCAAAGCACTGAGAAGTCAGCTCGATCAAGATCTCAATGTCGCATGGTATAGTGCTGATGTGCGGGGCTTATGAAAAGAAGACTCACACGTCGGGTCGGTGAGGAAGAAAGCGTCCGAGTCGACAAACATTGCTCGATGGACCGTGTCGGGCAACATCTCGTGGAAGAACAACTAGGAACCATCAGCACATGCCATCAACCCGTACCGTGATGTGATACACACCTTCATCATTCCCGCTAAGCGCATCAGCATCATTTCCTCATCGTTTGATGATGAAACTCACCCCATCCAGATTGGTGATTCGACCTCATTTCTCCCCATCTTGGATTATCACCTCTGCCCGGTGCTGTCCTCCTCAATCGTTGATCCATCGCGTCCATGGAGATGGGATAGAAGTAGACCCTGATATCGTGGACTGGCTTCTCGACCAGACTCAAGGATTCCGTCAAGAATTCTTGGGATTTGGCATCGGCAATCAAGTGAAAGTCGACGGGTGAGGAGGTGTACATCAAGACAGTCTACAATGTCAGCTCACCTCTCCCCCAAGTATATTGACGCGGTAATCACCTTGAGCAAGACATCAGTCTCGTAGGCCGTCTCGTTACCCCAAACAATCAGCGAGAATACAATAGGTTCTCCTGTTCCCATCACTTTGGATGAACTCCATGCCGAGTTGAAGTAACTCGCTCCAGCCGTCAAGCTGGATGGATCTATATACTGGTGATGTGTCGATAGACCGATGAGTGCCGCAATGCAGATACCCACACTGAGGAGGATCAGTCGACGTGATGGATTTTGGAGGGCGCTCCATAGTTGCCCTTTCCACGCGCGAGAAATCATGACCATCGCGTCGAGATCGATCTTATCGCCAGGATAAGAAGTCTACGGGTGGGCGTTGGTGCAGAGGCGACTGTATGGGTTCAGGAATCGACGAGAGTCGTTTGAAGAGAGACGAACACGTCGAAATACAGGCGAGGGTCAAAGAGAGGTCAAGGCTAGACGGCGGTACAAGTGAAGATCTCTTTCTGGATAAAGGTGACAGGAGCAAAAGGCCTAATGATAGTCGGCTGGTTGTAATGCTTTGGGGACGGAGGGATTACAAGATGCTCGGAACCCAAGTACGGGACGTCTGTGGCCTCGCTCCTTCTTGTGCAGGGCAGGCTGCTCTGCTAGTCCAAAGTTGATAATGGCTGGTCCGGATTTTTTCCTTGCAGCTAGCTCGGTGGGTGGGGGGAAGATGATTTACTCGGTTCTCTGCCAATCAGGGAATTTTGCCCTGAAAGGGGTATCAGAATAAGCTTTTGCTGTTGGATCGTAACGTTATCCAAATCCCTTTTCCCATGCCGCTTCAACGAGACTTGGACGCGCCGAGGGGCATGCCACGCGCTGGGAGATTTCCCATTATTGCATCCCACTTGCCTTTCGCGTATGCACTTCGGACAGAGGGTGGGATTCCCGGCTGGCATGCAAAGAGAGACAGATCCCACGTGTTGATCCGAGATGTTCATCAGACATCACAGCATCAGCATCAAAAGGGCACAGACGGGGGCGTAAAGAGGGATGCATTCCTTTGCGGCTTGGGATTATGGGCGTTCCTGGATGGCTCACTGCTACTTTTCCGGATCTCGAAGGGAGACTGGTATTGCACTGAGGTTTCGGTGAGCTTGAATTGACCAGCCCTCTGTTTCTACACCAAGGACGCTTTTGCTCGTACTTTACATCTTGAACTCCTTGTATCATCTTCGATAAAGTCGCACGCGTTGAGACGTTTGAGTTGAGGTCAGCAAAATCTTGCGAGGAGTGAACAAAGGCGCTATTCCTAGCATTACGATCTTATCAGCGCGATTCTCGTCTGTGCGCACCAAAATCTCGCAACTCTTCGCCGATCCCACAATACCACATACGGTCCACTCGATCGTAGTCTAGGGCGATGCCTTCGGACCTGAGGCCTCGACAGCCGAGTCTGGCGTACCAACATGGCGGGTGAGCTACCTTTGTCTGAACTCCCCCCTTGCGATCCGCTCTTCACCGCGAAATGAGTCATCCGCTCATATACAGAAGCCAGCAGCGTAGAACGTTCATTCGCATCCTTGCCTTTACAATAATCGCCTCGATCCTCATCTTTTTCTCCCCTCAAATACACCAATACACCTCTGATCCATCGACCATACCTACTTCGCCTCAGTCCTTCAAACAGACTTTATCGTCATTATGGTCAGGGAAGAAAGACTGGTCAGAAACTGTGGAGAAGATACGGAATCTTCAGGTCAGGCTACAAGAAGACTGGCCGAGGACGTGTGTTGTCTCCTCACGGGGCTTAGATGGAGGCTAATGATAGTGGATTTGCGACTTATAGACCGTTTACGATCGAGGCGCTAGATAGATTGGCGACATGTATGACAGATGGGACATGTGGGAAAGACGAGACGACCGTGATAATGCTTGGAAGCTTTCATTTTGGTGTGTAGGGGGTTCCTTAGGAAGGTCGTAGCTGACGGATAAAGGCAACAGTCAGACCGGACATACGAGTGGGGAAGATATTTGGTGAGTTGATCTTGCTCCCCTGCCCTGCATACTTTCAGCGTAGAGAGGAAACATGACTGACGGGCAGGGCGGGATCACTGGTGGACATATTGCAAGGACACAACTACACCTTGTTGTACACGTACGAGCCGCTCGAGTCGTTGCTCGTCTACAAGGCTCTCGGCGGTAAGCAGCTCTATGAGCTCGTAGGGTCAAGGCTGATTCGCAGATCTCGTCCCGTTGGTCATCATGGAGACGGCGGGCGTCAGCCAGTGTATAGAACTCGGCAAGATGACCATCCAAGAAGCGGAAACCTATAAACAAAAGATCGAAGGTCTGGAAACGCTTCGAGAAGGGGAACAGCTGGGATGCGCAAAGAGGGTCGGATTTGAAGAGGGAATCCCGTTACATAAGATCCGGGCCTTGCATTTCTGGCTTGGAGCAAGGCACCCTATCCCTGGTGAGCCATCCTCCTCTCTTCGGCTGGATGTATACGTGAAGGCTGACTGTGAAGCGTACACCCTGTCGCCGGAGAATTACACCGGATGGTGGGGAGATTCAGGCAACTACTATCTGGGTAAGCGGTCTGCAGATATCGGTCATGTCACAATGCTGATGAACAGGGTACCACCTTGAGCACTGCCGACATGTCGAGTCTGCCCAACCTCATCTTCCCCGAGCGTTCGTCTTGGGTAAACGACCCGCATACTTTCAAGAGCCAAAATACGCTTGGCCCGTGGATGCCATTGAGAAGATGACGAAAGAGATTGGAGGCGGATTCGAGTTTGTCGGTGGAGCAGGGAAGAAGGGAGTGGACGAGATGCCTATGAAGGGTATCACCAATCTGGGGAGTATGAAAAAGGACGAATGGAATGCCGAGGTTGCAAAGAGTTCCGTCATGGCGAGTACCATCGTCAATCTTGAGATGGAAGTAGAGCTGAAAGATCTAGTTTGGTGTTGGAAACCCACCTCTGTCACCTTCTCGTATGTCATGTGAAGAACAGGGCGACTAGGATGTCAGACTGATAAACAGCTTATGATGCTTGGTGTCTTGGAGTTCCATTCATCAATCCGTAAGTCGATCTTACTCATCCCATTCTCGGCAAATTACTGACAATGTCCAGTATCCTGAGGATAGACAAGAAAGATCCGGAAAATCGGATCAAATGGTTGACGCAGCATGAAGGAACGAAAGACTTTGACCCTCCATACGTGTATCACGTTGTGCGTATATTCCTCGAGTCCTCACCTCGCGCGTGGACAATGCTCATTGCAGATGAAAGACGACATGGAAGGCCTTAAAAATGCGCTCAAAGCAGCCATGGAGAACCCTTTCCCACCTTTCATCCGTAAGTAGCTTGACATTCAGCACACCTGTACTCTGGAGAAAGCTGATGAGTAGCCGAGAGGATGAAAAAGGAGAGTGTGGAGAAACGGCTCTTACATCTGATAGAGCACGACTGGGAGACCGCGGTCGGGGAGATGATCAAGAACGGAACGGTGGAAGGATACGCCGATCTTGAGAAGAACCGATATGTGAGTTCGGCATGATTCACCATGGTCGCGCATGACTGAACATTTCAGGTGAAGAATGGGTTGTTACTGTGATGGAGCATCTTTGTCGAACATAGAGGGACTCGGCATTTTCATTTGGGATTTCTGGTTGCTATACATCATGGGTAGATACCCCATCATCCATCATCATTACATTGAATCTATCTAGACTTATGCATGGCGTTTCATACGGGCCTAATGCTGCATGCGAGACGAGTTGCGATGGCACAAGGCATGGTGAGCGCAATGCGATGAATACGTGAAAGCCGGAAGCATCAAACTAAATGTATACTTCATAAAGGACTAGGTGATACAGAATCAAGTGGATCTGTCAACGCTACAGAACGTTTAGACCCAAACTACTCTCCGACTCCATCCCACCCTCGCTTGATCGAGACCGTCACTTCTCCTTCTGCTCCGCCGCCCATAATTCCCATTCTCTTTCCTCTGGATCCGCCATTCACTGCAGACGATAGTTTCGTCCAAACAGTCTTTGTTACCTCCAATACGTCCTTGTCCGACGTGTCAGGATGAACATGTACAATCAAGCTGACGACTAGAGGTGTGTCTGGACCCTCTTTGCTTGCATCGTGGCGGGATGGGTAAAGCGAGGGATGTATACTAGACGAAGTCGAGAAAGGGGGTCTAGTCGGTGAGTCATTCGGTGAAGGGGAGAAGGGTGTACGGGGAGAAGATGGGACGGATGGTGCGGGAGAATTTGTCCCGCTGTATAGACCGAATGTAGGGGTCGAAGGCGTATAGTCGGGTAGAGGAGTCGTTGCGCCGATGGACCAACATCGGAGAGTCCCCACTCCGAGCACTCGATTGTCAGACGAAATATCCTTTATAGACCGCCGAAGGCTTTTCATTTGAGAGGACGAGGCGGGTGGTGCTGTCTGCAGCAGTACATGGCCAAATGCCAACGTCGAGGGGTATGAGAGGGCGATGGTCAAGATTGTAAGAAGCAATGAGAGCGAGGAATCGAGGGTATGGTATGATGTTCTGTTTCTCATCAGTGACGCTGACAAGAAACCTCGGGACAGAACTTACGACGGCAGGAACAGACTCCCTCCAAGTACAGCTGCGGCTGTGGCAGCAATAGTCAATGAGAATGGGTTGACGAGTAATGCAGGGTATCTTTTGGCTAGTCTAGATGTTGTAAAGCGAAGAGGAAGGAACAAAGGTCCGACGGCTGACCTTTGTCAGCACTATCGGATAGATACCGGGCTACTCACCCTCGACAAGCTTGGAGTGGTTGTCCAGAGCTCCACCGGAAAATGTCGAGGCGAGCAGAGCGCTAATCAATAAGAAGTGCGGGAACGGTCTGTGGAATCAGCTGAGATCTAGCACATTGCCAATTGTTTACTGACCGCTCGTCACCATCGATGACCGGCTCGCCATGACTATGCGCACCGCCGACAGCGTGTTCGTGTGCGCCAGAACCAAGAACGACCTGTTCCAGTGCTTCCTTGGCGATATATACAGCCGCGAACACCAGAAAGATCGATTGAGCAAAGTACATCAGTGAGAGAAATCTCGCCGAGCTATTTCTTCAGCTTGATCAGAAGAGTATTTCTTCACTCACCCGTAGGGTCTCCTGATATTGCTCCAATGATCGCCTTTTCCGGCTATGACACTGATTCCCACTCCCATGGCGTCGAAGACCACCAAGTAGCCCAGACCCGCGAGACATCTCCAGCCAGACATTTGGCCCTCGACCCACAAACCGGCACCTATTAGAAACTCTAATATTCCGAAGCTCATCAACATCTGCTGGTGCGACGAGTCCTTGGGAGGCGGTAGGGGTGACAGCGACGGCGACGAAGCGGAAGAGATGAGTGGAGCAGAGAGAAGAGACTGCATGGGTACTTTTTGAGGTGTATCGGCTCGCCGAGGCGTAGGTGCAGAAGTGGACGCGGTTGAGGCTGTTTTGGCGGACAACGAAGCCTCGGTCTGAGTAGGGTCAAGGAAGGAGAAAAAGTTGTGCGACAAGGAATGCTTGTGCTGCAAAGTCAGTCGTGTATCTCGGTGAGATCACAATACTGCTCACATGGTGACCACGCCGTTTACTGCGCTTGGACCCTTCTGCGGCATCTGGACCTAGCGACGCGTGTGATCGTCCGAATGACCAATCTCCGGTCCCACCGAACACTTTACGTTCCTTGCCTGCTCCAGGTTGCTCTCCAGCGAACTGCGGGATACTCTCAAAATTCTCTGGACTGGTCGAGAAGGGACTACCGACTCTTTCCTCTGTTGCAGGCCGTTGACCAGGTTGTGGGAAATACAAGGACAAGTTTCGCGCGTGTATACCATGCTCCGGAGTGGGCTCGAAAGCTCCACGAGTCCCTACGCTGTTTTGTCGCGCAGAGCCAAGAGGCGAAAAGGGGAGGTCCATCGATCCTCTGGCCCGATGTCCGCGTCCTGCTGGTGACCCTTGCAAATGAGGAGAGGTCTTGTCGAAACTCTGCCAAGCTGGCGAGACGGGCGCTCCAGCTCCATGTTGATCTTTGCTGAAGAAGTTGGTCCTGGCGGGCGTTTTGAGGAGTTCAGAGAGTGAATCGGATTCCTCGCCGATACCTCCTTCGCGTAATTCTACACCTGCAATGTTGAGACCGCCAAAGGTTGACCGGGTGGGTGATTTGGAGTTTGATGAACCCGAGGAAGAGCCAGTAGCGAGGGGGACATCTTCTTGATACCTCCCAGGGTGAGCGGCATCGGTCGGACGACGAAGGAGGATAGGTGGTGGTGGTGGAGCGCGAGGATTGGGGTGAGTCGCGGAACGTCGTTGCGAGCGAGGTGAACGATGAGGTGAGTGGGGATGACGGATAGACATGCTAGGTGGGCGTGAAGGGTGAGAAGGAGCAGGGACAGAAGGGACGATGGTGCTTGCTCTGCTCATGTCTTCCGAGGCGTAAAGTGGTGGAGTCTTGGTGATGACGGGTGGGGATATGGACGGTAAAGGAGGGGACGACTCCACAGACGGTGTCGAATGTAGGGATGATTGTCTCGAATGGTATGGTTGTTCTGGGGTGGGCAAGATGGATTCTGCAGCAGAGGAAGCTGGGGATGGGTAGGAGGCCGGGTCGTCCATCGTCGCCAAGGGAGGGGCCTGCTGGGGGGTCATTGCGATCCAGTCGCGTCGAGCGGTCTTGCGGGTGTGATCCTCGTCTATATATGTGATAAAGCCATCTAGACAGCGATCTTGTCGACAAGGGCGCGTTGGTATATGCTCCAGGAATGAACTAGATCTGTGCTATTCCAACTCGAGTGGCATGCAAAGCGCAAGAGATGGGATGGTATACGAACAAGGGAGAGAAAAGACAAAAACGGTTCACAGGAATCGAGCGCACGTTGGTTGCCCTTGGTGGGTCATTTCTTGGCTCACTCAAACCTGCTCATCATTGCTGATCACTCCCATGTCAGGATGCATGGTGAACGGAGCTGTACAGATCCATGACTTCATTGTGATCCCTGTTGAGATGAGGGACCGTTAACTTAGTGACACTCTGAGTGTCATGTTCGATTGGCCCGCCATTTTAGGTATAGGCCCAAACTTTGCTGGAATACGGTTGATCACCACTCCACAATAGCCCATTCAGAATAATACTGCATAGGGTGCATTCAAGCTTCAGTAACGCGTAACACGCAGAACAACGATTCCAGTGAGGTCATCGAGCTGTCCAAAATGTCGTATCTGCGAAGCTGCAGCAAAGCATGTCAATGTCCTCCGAACGGCACGTCGACCCGACAACTTCCTACTCGGTCCACTTCTCGCTGACCCTTTCGGCGAATTTGAAAAACTTGGCTATACCTACAGCGGCCTCTACATTGCCTTCAGGATCTTCCACCTCTTCCGGAAAGGCGATTCCACATCCATACAACCCGCGCACAGTCTCACTGCCCTCATCTGACACCTGCGCGTGGGCGGGTTTGTAGGTGAACCCAGAGGTGTGCATGTCGAACTCTAGCTCTTGTTCTATCCTCTTGCCGTGGCTCGAGATCCGTGGCAGGTCGTTCCCTTTGTACCCGATCGCGTAGACCAGATGCGTACATTTGGGCAGCCACTCGCTGTATACTTCTCGCTCAGATTCCTTCGTCTTGCCGAGGTCGATACGATGTATGGGGCACTGATCGCTGCCTGGATAATCAGACTCCATGACTTCCTTGGACCATTCCGCCGTGCTCCCTTTCAAGCCTGTGTTGTCATGCACGATCCCATCCTCTCGATACTCGGCGTAGACGATGGGTCGACGCGCGAAGGAGACAATCTCCATTGGGACTTCCGAAGAGGTTGAGACCTCGTAGAAATTCCGAATGGCCAGTACACCCGAGTGGGAGTTTCCAATGACTCCAACGGTGATCTTTGCGTTGGAGTTGGGGGTGTGGTCGTGGTTCAGACCAAGAAGATCCGGAAGAAGGGACTTTCGAAGAACCGTGTCAAGCTCGAGGACTTTTAGCCTGGAGTTGTACTCCTCGTGGAAGGCTGCTACGATGGGATGAGAGCCTGTACAGAGTATGACTCGCTTGGCGGAGACGGTCGATCCGCTATTGAGCTTGAGACTCCATCCGCCGTCGATCTTCCGTAAGCATCGTGGTGCGTAGCCAACTGAGTGAAGAGCCCACCTCGATAAGCTCATCCACCTTGTCCGTGATCTTTTCTGCTTCTCTAGAATTCCAGATCTTCTTCTCGAGGAGCATCACCATATCTCCAGCATAAGACAACAGCGTTGTCGACTCTCGATCCTTTTGTTCAAGCTTTGTCACCGCATTCGGTTTCGGTGTCCCATCGATGATCCGCTGACAAGTCTTGGATGATTCCAGAGCATCGAGGTATATCCCGACTTTGGTATTCCTACCCACTTTCAGCCACCAGCGAGATCGAGATTGACAATTCCAAGCCAGACGTACGATGAGATTTCTCGGTAGAGCTCGTTCAACCTTCCTCCCCCAAAGGTGGGATCGATCCAGGCTATGTCTTTGACGCCATGGTCGAGCAGCGATAAGACGGCTGCCAGTCCACCTGGGCCTGCACCTATGACTGCTGCTTGATACATGTAGTGTTGATTGGAGACTGTCCACCTCATAACATCAGCTGGGCTCATGGCTTGGTCGAAGGATGATGACGTCACGACTTTGCACGCTGCATATGAGCCAGCTCAAAGCTCAAAAGAGTTGGACATGCATCGAGCATCGGCTGTTCCCATCTGCTGCTGTGTCTCAGCCTCGCCTCTGAGAACGTAGCGTCTGACGGTCAAAGTAAATTGAGAAGTAGGCGCAGGAACAGACAGTGGTCAAGCCGATTGAACCAAACGACCTCTGGTCATTCACGATTCTGGCGCAACCTTGTAGCGATCGTATGTAATCGGAACCGACAGATCCCATGATCACAGTCAACGACGAATCTAATTTGCAGTAGACTGTAGGCAGGAGCTTCATAGCCATGCTCATAGACGCTTCCACCTGCATGGGATGAGCCACAGAGAGAGCTCGTCGCGGTCGAGATCACGTGATCAATCCCCCATCGACCCCCTTTCAGTCAGTGCATACGCTCCCTTTCCGCTCATCATCACTCACATCACACGACTTTCGACCCGATTCTTACGATTGATAGGCGACAGTATGGACAAGAGACATGAACGAATGCTCGAGGAGCTGTCTACGATCCCTGGGAATGGTGAGATAGCGGCTCATCGCGTCTCCGCAAAAATCATGACCCCTTTTGACTCCTCGGAGCCTTAGATACGATATGATTATCTGCGACCCTCCCTGAGATAACCAAGCTGACGTGCAGAAACGTGTGCCGATTGCCGCGCTCCCGCTCCACGCTGGGCTAGTGTAAATTTAGGAATTTTCCTATGTGTCAATTGCGCGTCTGTGCACCGAAAGATGGGCACTCATCGCTCGAGGGTGTGCGTAGCGCTTCTTCCGGCTTCATTTCATGAGCATTCGGGCTGACGCATGAAGCAAATCCGTGACTTTGGATTCGTGGACACGGGAGAATATCACGGCGATGCGAAACATGGGCAACAAGGCATCCAACGCAATCTGGAATCCCAACGAAGCCCTTCATCCCCCTCCTACCACTCTCGGCGCCGATGAACGAGACAGTGAACTGGAGAAATACATTCGGAAAAAGTACGAACAAGGTGCATTCCGCAAAGACGCGCCTCAACGCGGAGGCCCGTCGCGCGCCGCACCGACAAGTTTGAACCGGGCCAGAGAGTTGGATGGGAGGTTACCTTCTGGAACCGTAACGGGACTAAGATCTGTTGTCGGGGAGAACAGGAGAAATCCGGAATTGAACGACATCGTGACGAGACGTGCACCGCCTATTCCGGTTGAAAGGGATTTACCGGCTTTACCAGTTGGCACAACGGGTGCACCGCCAAGAACCCGACCTGTCCGTTCTGCATCGTCGACGCCGGCCCCATCTATCGCGCCTGCTACAACTGCCCCACAGGTGGTACCTCAATCCATGACCAATGGAGGCAATGGATTCAACAATGGACTCGTCAACCTCTCGGGCGGGACCAACGCGACCTTGCCGTACCAGATGAGCCCTCCATCTTTTACTCAGCAATCTAATCCATACAACCCTTTCTCTCAACAGCCGTTTCCGAATCAGCAACAACCTTTCCATGGCCACCTCGGTACCGGACAAATGTCCTCACAGAACACCTTCTCCACCTCTCCCAACGCTGCGATGGGTATATTGCCGAATCACAACATGTCCACATCCGCTCCCAGCTCGTTGGCCATGTTTGATCCACTGCATTCCGCCTCCTCGCAGCCCTCACAGATATCACTAGCTCCACCCTCGTCGTTTCAAGCACCGGCTCAGCAGCATCACTTCGCCCAACAGCCCTACTCCAACGGCGGTATAGCCTTTTCACCTTCGTCAAACTATGCGGGCGGTATGCCAGTACAGCAGAACTTTATGCAACAAACGCAGAACGGATTATCGCAGCCACAACCCTATGGCCAGATACCCATACAAACGGGACAGCCTTACGGCCAGAGTTTTCAAGGACAATGGAACGGTGGGATGGGTCAGATGGGAACGAGTATGAATATGGGATATACCAACGGCATGCGATGACACGATGAACGTCTCCAAACTCTCCGATCGATACGACTACCATGGCAATGTTGTAGCATAGTTGACGAATTGTATGCATACGATATACGACTTATGTATACTAAGCCTTGCCGGCAGAACCGAACAATTTGAAGAATTTATCACATTCTTTAGCGAAGATTTCGGTGGCTTCCTCTTGTGCATCCGGGAAAGGTTTCGAGGCGAGACCTTTGCTCAAACTCTCGGCGTATGGGTCTCGACACCACGAGTTGACGTTGATCTACCTGTAAGCCCCTGCTAGTTTCAAGGAGTCATCCCACTGACCTTGCTGACCCCCTTCTTGATCATATCCCTGAATAGCTCCTCTGGCAGCTCATCAGTTCCATGGGCACTATCTTGTAAGTATGTTGAACGCCAACGGACAGAGACGTACCAGATCGGTATTCGACCCTTGAACTGGCTAGACAATGTCTGCAGCCTGGAGATGAGCACCGATATACACAGGTTTCTGCAATGCTCACAAGTCCAAATCCCACTTGGGCCCTCCGAATGGTTTGTACGAGCCATGTCGGTTGTTCACGCAGGGCGCAAGGATGTCTGCCCCAGTTCTACATCGTCAGCGTACTGACGCCCTTGCAACTGGCGAGGCTCGCTCACTCCTTCAAGAAAGTCTCGGCCTTGGTAGGATCGGTGTTGATGTTCCCGGTAATCTGCCTCAATCCCGCTTCTCCACCTTCCAATCTACCCAGCTCGACCTCGGTAGCCACGCCAGCCGCGTGACATCTTTTGATCCATGGGACAGCAATTGAAATGTTCTCCTCGTCGGTCTATAACGCTCAGCGTTTGACTCGACATCACAAGATCACTCACGTCGGCATGACTGGCATCGACCATGATCGAGTCGAACGCGATGCCCTGTTCCGCCAGACCGACCGCAAGTTCTAATTGTTCCGCATCGGTTGCGTGGTCCAGGTGGACCGAGATGGGGACAGATGCATTGTGAGCACTGTATCGTCAGCGGTTTGGCATAGAGGGGGATGTAGGAGGCTGACAGGTCAAGACAGAATTGAAGAAACGGGCCCTTTCCGTATGCCAGAGTGATGGGGAAGAGCTGAAGAATTGCAGGGGACTTCGATCGCTCAGCTGCTCGAACTAGAGCGATGGCCGAGGAAGCATCGTAGCAGCTTTGGGCGAGGATTCCGTCTAGCAAGGCGTAAGCTGCTTGTAAAACACCAGGGCGGATGCGACTTACAGCCCCCTTCTTCCGCTTTTCGGAGGATATCAAGTGTTCGGTTGTTCTTGACAGACATGATAAGTGATGATCCCGATACAGCTGCAAATGGGTATGACTGTGTCACTGGTGTGTGTCCTCGACTGATGCTCGTTGCTTGTCAAGTCCTGCAAGCCCAAGGCTTTGTTGCATCTCTCTTGTATTCACCGAGCAGCAATGTTGCACCGAGGTACGGCGCATTGTGAGCGCTAGTAGACGGAGCAATGACATCGGTCCGATGGCTATCTCTGGGATGGGGTATTACGTGTTTGTTCTGATTCGCCACCCATCCCCCCCCCCGGG
>JASKOT010000047.1:0-92348 GCA_032158125.1 Papiliotrema nemorosa
GAAGGCGGTGGATTCCTTTTCTTTAGCTTCTTGTTATTGAGTCAATACAACACTATAACAGTGCTTTCTGCATCACTCCTCTTTATCTACTCGTAGTCTTGCCCTCTGTCATCTCTAGCTTGCGCTCTTCTCGTTCTCTAGCCACTCTTGTCCATATCCTTTCGCCTCGTCCACTCTCGCCAAATATCACTCAACCCTCAACGACTTAGCCGACTTAGTTACTGGTAACTAAGATCACATATCTCGTTGAGTACCTTCCCTTTCTAGTCTAGATAAAGTAGTCACGCTTTGGGCTGGTAACTAGTAGTGGAGCAACGTGACAAATAGGCAAAGTCGTTGAGAGTTTGGTCATATATCCTCGGTCATTGGTAGGTGGGTGGCAATATGAGCTGTGTCCAGCCGGCCCCCATGACACAATTGGACAAGGTATAAAGGGCGGACCGTCGATGTTTGAGGATCCTCAGCAACCCTCGATTTGTAGTCACTTGCAGTCATCAGAACTCATTGGTAGTTACTCACAATTAGTTGCCATCGCATACATTGTCGTTGAATCCCTTGAATATCTCCTTAATTAGTTGATCTTATTATACATTGTTGGCTACCCTCAGTACCCCATGATCTTTCCCAAGCTTTGGCAAACTTCCTTTAGGTTAAGGCCAATCTAGGATAGGGATCAACCCCACGCTTCTGACACATCGTATGCTTGTTTGGTGATTCAGTCCTCAAAGACTCAAAGAAGGTGTCAACAAGCCTCAATCAGACAGCCTGTCTGTTCCTTTTGATGCTGAAGACCTTGAGGCAATTGCCAATGCCGTAGATGGTCGCTTAACCCTTCGGGCTGTTGCGCAAGGATCTGATTTCAAGACGACTGAACGGCACATCAGAGTTGATGCAAGATTGGGGTTGGTCTTGGGTGACTGACACAACAGGTGTGCCCTGACAGAGAGTCAACCGAGGAATTCAAGTTCAACATGTTGCATTTCATAGCCACTCAATGACCCAAGGTGGGGTAAGGACGGGTTTTGAGAGGAGTGAGCAAGTAAAGCCCACAGCTCATGCTGGTTCGAGTTGAGAGCGGGTCCGCGAGAGTGTATGCATCGGGTCGGACGAAGTCACCAGTCCAGCGCGCTTCATGTCGGCCGCTCGACGCCTCACAAGACGAGCGGCTGTTGTGTACTCGTCAAAGACGAGCGACCAGACGCAGCGAGAAAGAGCCGCCAGTCCACAGCAAAGAGCCGCCCATGCCAGAACTGGAGAAAATTCTTCGGCTTCCCATCCCCTTTTTGCTCCAGTCGGGCAGGCCGCTTATCAGATTGTGGGTAAGCCTCGAGTCAGGGATTTCTGTAGAGGCGTCAAGGGGAGCGCCCCTCGCAGCGGTCACCCAAGGTACATTGCGTGAGGATGATACCTCGGAGCTCAGCAGGCCAGTAGACCAGAGTCGACTCCATGATTCAGGTCGGCCGATCCCAGCCAAGGTTTTTCTATTCTCGTTTAATCTTTTCTCGACCCGACCTCGACGGGCATACATAAAGAGCATGTAGAGGACTGGACGGTCCATCTCATCTCATCCCCATCGTTGTTCTCACGATGAGTCTCAATAAACAACCTGTTTTCCCCGCTGCGCAGAATGCGTTGGACGAAGCTGGGATGGGACATCCTTCGCAAGAGATTCAACCGACTTCAGAGCTCCCTCATCATGGCTCTCCGACCGATATCGAAGCTGAGGGTGGGTCTATCGGCGACGAGGCCAAATCGGGTCATGAGCTTGGTAAATCCTCCAGTCGTTCATCCTCCAAGGAAGAGCTGCAGGATGGTGTGAGACAAGCCGAAGCTATCACTGCTACATGGAGCAAAGGCTCTCTGAGGACCGCATACCTCTTGTGAGTTGATACCACTGCAATGATGCTGATATCAGCATGTGGTTGACCTACGCGGTAAACGCTTTCCAGTCTTCCATCACGGGCAACTTGTCGGCATTCATCACTTCGGGCTTTGAGGCTCATTCGTTGATCCCTACCATCTCCATCGTATCAAACATCCTCTCCGCTGTGGCGTATATGATCCTTGCAAAGATACTCAACTTGTGGGATAGGACGTACGGGTACATCGCCATGGCGACATTTGCGACTATCGGTCTCATCCTCAGCGCTACCTGCAAGGATATCTACACCTACTGCGCTGCCCAGGTGTGTCCATTATGTTCATATGGGATCGAGACGCGATACTAATGATAGTGCTTCTACTCGGTCGGTTTCATCGGTATCATCTTTTCCGTAGACGTCTCCACTGCCGACACTTCTTCATTGAAAGATCGAGGATTCGCCTACGCCTTCACGGCTTCACCATGGATCATCGCTGCGTACGCAGGAGCCAAGCTCTCGGAATACTTTCACGAGACCAACTGGAGGTGGTCTTACGGAGCATTCTCGATCATCTTGCCGTTTGTCGCGGCTGGTTTCGTGATTGTCTTCCAGTTCAACAAGCGAAAGGCTAAGCAGGAAGGATTCTTGGAAAAGGTGTCTCATGGGAGGAACATCTGGGAGAATGCGAGGTACTACCTTATCGAGTTTGACAGTGAGTCCCCACGCCTGCTTGAGGAGCCCGTCGCTCATGTATAGTCCTCGGGGTGTTCCTCCTCTGCGCGGGCCTTTCCCTCTTCCTCCTCCCCTTCTCCATCGCGGAATCAGCCGCCGACCAATGGAAGTCCCCACACATCATCGCCATGCTTGTCGTCGGTTTCGTCCTCCTCATCGCCTTTGCCGTCGTCGAGAAATGGTTCACCCCCAAACCTTTCATCCCTTACGCCTTGTTGGGTGACCGAACAGTCATCGGGGCATGTATGGTCCAAGTCGCATGGCAGATCGCGTATTATTGCTGGGCAAACTACTACTCGTCCTATCTCATGGTAGTCTACGACCTATCCGTCTCCAAGGCTGGATACATTACAGCGATCTATGACGTGGTTGCTGGAGTATGGCTCTTACCTGTCGGATACCTCATTCGACGAACAGGTCAATTCAAATGGCTTCTATGGACCGGTCTACCGCTTTACGCCCTGGGTGAGGGGCTAATGATCCATTTCAGACAACCGGGACATTCTATCGGATGGCAAGCGTTCTGCCAGATCTTGATTGCGTTCGGAGGATCCATGTTCACCATAGCGGAGCAAGTCGCCGTTCTCGCCGCTGCAACGCATAACCAAGCTGCATCAGCTCTGGCTTTGTTGGGTTTATTCGGCTACATTGCAGGTGCCATTGGAGGGTCTATCTCAGGTGCTATCTGGACACACACTCTCCCTGGAGCTTTGCAAAAGTACCTCCCGGAAGAATCTCTGGCCGACTGGCAAGCGATCTACGATGATATTGAAGTTCAACTATCATACCCTATCGGTGATCCCACCCGAACGGCCATCATGCACGCCTACGCGGATGCGCAGCAGAGAATGTTGATTGCGGGAACGTGTATTTTGGCTTTGGCAGTGGTGGCTATTGCGTTTGTGAGGAACATTCGGGTAGACAAGATTGAGCAAGTCAAGGGAATGCTCTTCTAGGCGGTGCGCCGTAGATAGACTTTTATAATCGCATGCACCCGGACATAGACATGACTCGCAACAGAGAGCTTGGACAGAGATCCGGTCATGATTTTGTCAGGTGTCACCCACCTTGATCAGATCAACCTCAAAGTGAATCCTTTGATCGTGAGCGGCTTGAAAGGATGTCTGTCGTGTGAGGCTCGCCTTCGATTATGAGATACCAGCGCCACTGCTTCTCAGAGCTCTGGTCATCTTCTGCGCTCTGTACTCGACGCATTTGCACTTGATTCTGCACTCCCTCACAAAGTGTTACCACCTTGTCACCATGTCGAGCTCTGATGTGCAAGATGACCCGACCTCCGAGGTGGATTCCACCGGTACACAGACATCGCGCATTGCGCTCGAGGCTGATTCAGCGGCACCCAGGAGAACATCGCAGAACAGACCTCAATGGAACAAGAGGCCTTACAACTTGCGCTTGTCACAGATGTGCCATACTCAGACGACCGGATCCGGGACGTTTACAGGTCAAGATCAGCCTGTGAGCTCGCAGGGGGACTCGCCTGGTGAGCCAGAGAGATCGACTGAACCGAGCTCTGCGTCTATCGTGTCTCCAAAGCGACCGGCCAGATACTCATTTGCAGACCTAAATCGACTCTGCTCTGGAAATTCTTCAGCGCCGTCCGCGAACACCACGACCGAGCCTGAGGAGACGCACAAGAGCCCAGAAGAGGGAGGGTAAACACAAACACCGGCCAGATCACGCATTACGATGTGAGAGACAGATTCCAGTCAGATATGTTTGCGGTGCTGGTATGTCAGGCAAAGGTGTTAGCGGTGATGAGTATGTGTCAAATGCGTCGAGGTGTGAGATGAAATGGTATTCTCCACGGCTCTGGGCTGTGTGACCAGCTCCTGGAGTAGACTTTGCATAAGAGTCTACTTGGCTCTTGCGGTGCCCGCACTTCCGCCCGCTCCAGCACCCTGTTTAGGGGGTTCCGGTGCTGCTTGAGTTAAAATGAAGAATGCCACTCCGACCAGTGCGATCCAGTATTTCTGTAAAAACGTCTTCTCTTCCACAGGAGCGGCTGGTTGGCCCGTCGTTGCGTCTACGACCGGGGCGGGGTTGAGGTTGATCCTGCTGTTAGTAGAGTCCGAGACTGCGAAGCTCATCGCGGGTGGCTCACCTCTTGGCTTGGTCTGGGACTTTCAAAATGACCTCGGTGTTGATCCCTTTGGGCAAGAACAAACGATCTCCAGATTCGTACCACCCCTTAGGGCAATCTCCATTCTGGTTTATACCCGCCGGTGTGAGATCTAGATGTATCCCCGTAGGTTTCGTTTCTGTTGAAGAGCCAGACAGAGGGATGTTGAAGCGATATATCTGTGGAGAGGCGGTGTAACACTGCTCATCAGCCCGATACCCATCGAGATGTTTGTCGATCGCGTAGACTTGGGACGCTCTATGGGATAGACCCGAAGAAGATGAGTTGGAAAGGACTTAGCGATTGGGATACAATGATCAGGGATGGAGAGAGACGATGAAGGCGTCAATGTAGGACAACTTACTGATCGAATAGAAGAGGTGAATGTATAGTCGTCCACTACAAGTCCGACCTGATACCACCCCCTCCCATCATTACTCTGCGCATCTCTCCCATTTGCATTAACAACAAACTCCCCCCTGAGTGCATTCCCACCAATCACAGACGTCTGGTCGGTGGGTGTAAGTTGTATTGTCCCATACTCTACCCAGGGGGAATTGGAGTCGGGTCGAAGGGGGATAAATCGATGGAGGAGGGTATAGTTTTGAGCGTGGACTGTGGATGACAGTGCGAGAGATAGAAGGATCCACGATGCGTATGAGATGCTTGTCGACCTCATCGTTGACTGAACCCTTTGTCAATGACCTCGACCGTCAAGTAACCTAGAGTGACAGGTGAGAAGAAGAGATGAGGAACAGTTGGAAGTGACAGTGTGGAGGTACTCGTATAAAGAGCAATCAATACTCCATGACAAAGAGATCCACAACAATGATCGTCCATGCCGTAGAGGGCCATCCATGCTCAAAGAGATAGTACGCGCGCAAAGTAGGTCGTCAGTGTGCAGTGCATTATCATTACTCGCAAAAATACAGTACGCCATCGTCCTACAGCTCTCTCTCGCCGACTGCTCCAGCAAACCTCGCCTGTCGCAACTCCCTCAAGTCCTGAACCGGCCCAAGAACCGTCCAATCCTATACGAGTAGCATCATGCCGCGTGCAATGATAATGATGATGGTGATAATACACGATTGGGGTGAAGTGTATGATACAGGAATGACGGTCGGGTGGGAGGAAAAGAACAATCACTCGTCAACCGAGCTGACGTCGATGGATTATAGTCAACCGACTACACACCTTTACAATGGAATGATCCGATCCAGAGATAGATGGACGTATCGTGTAAGGGTATGTGATGTGCGTGGATAATAAAGAATGGGAAAAGAATCGTCAGCGAGGTTGGTCCATATCGTAGGTAATTATTCCAATACACACCCGCTGGAGAACCTGCACAGATCAGCAAACTCCCAGTGGAGAGCTGGTGCAACTCACCACCAAGAAGAACGTAACGATTCCACCCAGTGCACGATCAACTTTAATCGCAGTCGGGGCGAACGTATCGGTAGTAATCGAGCCTTCTCATACTCGTCAATCGGCATAACCTGTCCGTCAGTGCCCGTACACCCTGGAACAATCCGACTTGCCAAAGCCATCCAGTAAGAAAACTCGCTGGGATCGGTGGGCATTGTGCCGTAGGTGTTGTTCAAACGCTGCAACAACCAAGGGGCTGAACCGCTCCTCAATTGGTCGATGAACGATCGGCATATGTTCATGTATTCCTCGGTGGTTTGCAGAGAATCATCGGTGAGAGGTGCGGACGGCATAGGGAAAGACATTCCCGTGGGTCCAGAACCGGGCTGGGTAGGTTGAGAGGCTGAAGGTACCGATGTGCCTCGTAGCGAGACATCCCGCATGGCAGACTCTTGCAGCTGAGCATCCTCTTCGGGTGAAATGTCATCAATGCTGCTTGTCAGCTGTGCCCAATATCACAAATAAGAAAGCTTACCGCTCAATACGTCCGACCGTGTAGCCATCGAGGTTGCCCTTCTCCAGCAGTTTAAACCGATGCGTGCCTACCGTCTCGACCATACTTCGACCATCTGGCAACATTTGCACACTTTGAATCTCAAGCATGGTTCCATACTCCATGACACCCTGCAACCCGCCGCCTGAGTTGGGTCCAGTGCCCCGGGAGGGTAGGACCATTCCGAATCGAGGAGAAGACGATTCGATGCACCGTCGAATCATCAATCTGTACCTCGGTTCAAAAACATGCAAGATGGTCGGCATACCCGGGAAAGCGAGTGTGCAGACGAAAATAGGCGTATCAAGTCTAGCGTCGCGTTCTTCCCTCTCGATGGAAGCACATCTTTCGGCGTATTCACCCGGGAAGACCGTCTTGACTGGAAGAGTTAGCGTGATGCGCGGGTAGGAGGCGAGATCTCACTGATGGACAGTAGTACCCGGTTAACTGCGTGGTCTTGGAAGAATGCAAAGGAAGGGAGGTCTTGTCGGCAAAGTGGACACCGGGAAGAATGATCCAACGACCGACTGAGACATTTCGAACAGAATGACTGAGAAATCAGCTCACATTTCTCGGTGCCATTGTGAGATTGCACTTACATGTTGACAAGGTGTGGTGACTGGTTCATGTAACATCATCGCGCAAACGTCACATTCGAGCACCGAGCTCAGCTCTTTCCTGAATGGCCATTCATCAGGCGACCCCGACCGGACCGGCGGCGGTGCCAAGCCATTTCGTCGCCGCTTGGAGATACGGCGCGAGAGAGGTGAAGGTGGTCCCGTGGCTGTAGAGTAACTCATGTTCGATAGATCCCGCGAGAGGCCTGTGCTGGCGTCCTCGTCGTCCGACTCGGTGTCGGTATCGGTATCACCTCCCCGCATTTGGGTCAGCTCGGCCCGACGTCGGTCCGTCTCGCGCTTGACCAGTTGGATGATCTTGTCGACGGAAATGTCGAGAAGAACATGAGCCGAGGGGTCTACTTGAGTTGAAGGAGCTTCCGGGGTGTATGCCGGTGGGGCAGGCATGGGTGGCGGATAGTACGTCACGCCCGATGCCAACATTTCACCTCGCTGAGCACCGGAACTGACCGATCGGGATGGAGAGTGGATGGAGACAGACGCGATGTCGACCGTCGAAGTACCGGCGGAAGGTGAGTATCGTTTGCAACTGGGGATCGGGCACATGACGCCAGCCCAAAGGTTGAGCCGTTGTTGATGTCGTCGTTGTTCGGCAGCATAAATATCGTGGGGAAGATTGGAGATGAGGATCAGGGGAGGTGGAGCCGGAAGGCTGATGTGCTGGGAGGAGAGGGTATGACCACAAGGGAGGGTGATGGGGTGATGAAGCGTAGCGGGTTTAACATTCCGCGGTGCGCAGAGGGCACTGGGATATGAGTGATGGCTGAATGATTAGACTTACCATCCCAAGATTCGTTGCAACTTGTCCAACGTGGCGTCTTGTTCTTGACGCTTGGTGAGGACCTCGTCGTCATCGGTGATGTGCATTGGAGGACCATAACCACCGATGCCATCTCCGCCTCGGCCTGACGCAAAATCGGGTACAGTTTCAACCATCGGCGTGATACCATGATCCGCGGCGAAGATCGTATCGCCCATGCTTGGGTTCATCGTGACGACGGGAGACGTAGGAGCAGCCACGATATCCCTGATATTGGGTGGTTTACTGCCGACCGTCACATCTTCCGCCCCGATAGAGGAAGCTGAAGAAGTCGGTTCGATCCTCCGTGCCGTCTCGTATGATCTGACTCTACGAGGTTTCGGTCGAGCAGCCGATTTGCTCGCTCCCGATCCAGATGCGGAAGTGGCAGCAAGCAAATTTGCTTTGACTTGGAGACGTCTTTGATGGGTGGTAGGACCTGGACCACCTAGATGTGTGTTGGTGGTCCGATCGGGAGGCCGATCTGTATCGGGACCACTGTCAGGTGGTTGATCATCATCACCACTCGACCTCCTTCGCCTTCTACGTCCGATCGACCGTGCTACCCCGTCCAACCCCTCGTCCTCTGACAGCCAGCGATTGCGTTCTTCCTCGACACCATAATCGATCGACCGATTGGGTCGGTGGTGTCGAAGTGTCATGGCGGAAGGGACATTGGATGTAGGTCTCCACTGTCGCTGAAGGTTACCACCATGCATGGGTTGATGATGTCCATGCGTGGAGAGATTAGGCGATGTGGGTGCCGTAGAGTTGGAGATGGAAGATCGAGAAGTGGACTGGATAAAATCGGATTGAGACGAGACTCGTCGGGGGACCGGGCGAGCGGAGGACGAAGATGAAGAGGAAGAGGAAGAAGGGTCGTATGTCGGTGGACGGCTCATGGAGGATGAGTGAGGGATGGAAGACGAGATCGAATGAGGATAAGGTGGAGGTGGGGGTGTAGATCGATGATGAGGATGAGATGGAGGAGCGGTTGACGCAGAGTCGGAAGGTGTCATGACCGGATGGGCCGAGATCGACGACGAGGTAGGGGAATGTAGAGGTGGAGAGACTACAGTTCCAGCTCCTGTGCTACCCATGCTGAGCCATTGATCGCTGCCGTGTGGATCGTATGCGAGTCTAGTCGAGAGGTGGGATGATCATGGGAGTGATAGAGTGAAGATGGATGGAAATAATAAAAGGGTGAGGAGATTTCAGATCGGGCGGGGGTCTAGGTGACGACGAGGTGTTACAATCGGAGCGACACAAATTTCCAGCAGTGAACAACGATGCGATGGAGATGGAGTACAATGTGAAAGGGAGGTGGTAGGTATACAATGAGATGGATAAGTCGATGGATCAATGGTCAACAGTCGTCTTCGCCATCACTTCGATCTTGACCACCACCCATCCCCTCTCGAGCACTTCGGGCAACAACTCTATCGAATGTGGCACTTTTTTAGACGAGGGGTGACGCAAGATGAGACCCCTGCACATCGGCCCCTCCAGATCACGGCTCAGAAGTGCACTCCCATGCATGTACATACATCGTATAGTTCACTGGAATCGATGCATAGTATACCCTGTAGTGATCTTCACTGGAACGCATAGCAGTATGTGGTTGAGCAATTCTCATTCGCCACCCGATCCATAGGCGCGTGACGCGGGTGGCGGAGCAACCACCAGGACGAGTCGACGATCGAGGGATGAGAGATCTGCCCCCACCAAGCACCGACTATGGCTCTGGCTGGACCCACTCCGTAAACGAGAAGAAGCACAGCCCAATCCATCGGGAGGGGTCGAGACGATCGCCGTGTCTTCTTGTCGATCTTTGTGATTCCAATGGGTAATGGTCGAAAACGCTTCTTTGCCATTCATAGCCCTTTGCGCCAGGGATGGAAGGGTCAGGAGTCGATTCAGCCTGGACTCTGCCTCGGTGTCGTGTCCTATCAGGTAGGCATTTACGAAATGCCGTGCATGCATGGGTGCAAAAGCAGCACCTAACCTGACTGTCGGACCCGACACTTCCTAACATGGCGGTCCACTGACCGTCGATCCCTCTGTGGCGGTACTCGAGTTCGGGCACCGAACTCGACCCGAGATGAGACAAAGGGCTGTTCTGAAACATTTCGATTCTCCGAACTGTCTTAGGGACTGGTCACCTCTCTTGATCGGCGGCAGAGTCATCGATCGACCATCGGTAGAGTGAGCAATGCCACCTCTTCAGTCTATCAACCTAGCAGCATGCATTTCTCCTCACCATACAGCGTTCACAAAGCGATCGATGAGATGGGCAATGCATATCAAATGCCTTGTCAACAACGGATCCCCCCCCCCCCCCACGCAAGATCTCTACCCCTTCAATGAATTATCGATAAACACCAACGGTTCACCATTCACCACTGTCACTTTGAGATTCCCACTACTGTCCGTAGTGTACATCTTGGAAGTGATGACCTCTCTCACTCTTGTGTTGCCCTTCCAACCCGTGGTACTGGATTGAAGGGTGTAAGAGACTGACGAGGCGGAAGCACCTCGGTTGGAGAGGATGGAGATCAAGGAGCCCTTGACGATGAGTAGCTCGGTGTTGCTGAGAGACGTCACGGCCATCTATCATGAGCATCAATCACGTCGAGGTAAAGAAACAGTCGAATAGTCGAATAGTCGACCGAGGAGTCTGAGAAACTCACCTTTGTGGTGTAGAAGCCGGATTGAGTGCCGGCTGCCTTTCTAGCCGCGTTGAGGTTGGTGAAGAAGGAATAGAGGGGCTAAGTATCAATCACCGCTTCGCTGCAGTCGGTGTATGGATGTGACCCACCTGATCTGATCTGAACCCAGTGGGCCAAAAGGCTTCACGGTTGTACGGATCGGCGCCCCCGTTGAACCCGGATCTATCATTAGCCTTGATCTTACAGTCCAAGACGTGAGAGTGTGGAGGCTTACTCTGATCCATAGTATACAATCGGAATACCATCCGTGACCAGAGGATAGGCGTGAATGTTCTTCCGAAGCTACTCATCAGCGACAGCCACTGGAACAAGTGTGTACGCCCGACATACCGCTGAATCCTGGACGAAACTCTCAAATCTCGGATTATCGTGATTATTCACAAACCCACCCAACAGACCCGCATCGGAAAAGTACTGATTGATCGCATTGACATTCCATAAGAGATCGCTCCAGCCGGTATAAGTCCCTCCGACTTGCTTGAAGGCCCTGATGAGAGGATACCAGATGGGATAGTTGATTGGGTTGATCCCGTTGTTCTGGTAATCTGCCACATATTGCGCTCCACCATCGAAAATCTCCCCTAGGTTATACACTCCGGCGCTTTTTGCGAATGAGGGCCAGAAGGGCTTACCGACGTGTTTGACGGTATCTATCCTTATTGCGTCGATATTGTACTTTTTCACCGTAGACGCGATCCAGGTGTTCCAGAATTGAACGACGCTCGATTTCTCCGTGTTTATATCCATCAAAGGGACGTTGGAATCCCCCAACGCACACACTTCGATGGATGTCTGATTGCTATAGTCGATCCAACAGAACGGTTGGTGGAAATCCGAAGTAGAGTTGAACGGCCCATACTGTCCATTCGGATTGAACGTGGCCCCATTCTGAGTGGTCGCTACGTGATTCACCACTATATCCACCATCAAATACATACCCCGAGAGTGGAGCGCCGTGGAGAGAGCGAGGAGATCGGTTTCTGTACCAAAATGAGAGTTGAGTTTGGTAGGATCTCGAGTCCAGTAGCCGTGGTATGCCTGACCGTACGCCGTGTTATCTTCAATGTTATCCACGATAGGCGAGATCCAGACTGTATCGAAACCCATCCCTTGGATATAGTCCAGCTGGGTGGTGAGACCTCTCCATGATCCACCGCAGTAGGTACCTGTCCGACAAGCTGCAGAGAATGAATTGTCGGCACGGGCAAATCGGTCCGTTAAGACTTGGTAGATTGTCCGAGGACGGATAGAGGTGTTGTCGAGCGCGAAGGAGGGTATGAAGAGGGTAGCCGCGGCCAGCGCGAGGGTAGAGAGGAGGTGCATGGTGAGTGAGCGGAAGGGAGTGGGTGGCAGACGAGAAAGTAGAAAGGAGGTCGGGGGATAGAGATGTCTGGTGGGTTGTGGTCGGTTTATATACGTCGTTTTCCGGTAAGTAGATGGGTAAGAGGCTGTCCATACAACTCCTCGTGCATGTCATCCATCCAAAGGCCTCGTTTCGGTATCGTTTCGCTCAACTATTCGAGGGGTGATTGATGGATCAAGGAGCAAGTCGAAGATGGGCGGCTATCTGCTGTCGTTGGTACACCAGTCTCGCAAAACAAGTTGATCCTCGGGCGGCTCCTATCGCTTGAGGGGTATTTCAGTGATTCCAGACGGTACAGTCTAGCCGCATGTGCCGAGGCTTGATCCAGCCTGGTCCAGTGTGAACTGTACCGGTCGAAGGGACGAAGAGGGTGCCAAGGTCGGACAGGTCCTTTCGGAGAAGGGATGATGGACTATCTCGTTTCAAAATGTTCGTTCCGTCGTTTCGAATGTGAGAACGTGAGTCTTGGAATCACCACGCTGCCGGTGTGGGCCCTTGATAAGATGAGGAAGAGTCTAGAATGTGAGGGGTAGACGAAACGGACAAAGGAGAAGTCAGTTATTATCGAGACGAGAAATCATGTTTTGTTGTATCCCTCCACTCGGTCCGCTCGCATGAACCGGATCAGCCGGGATCAAGTCTTTCGGTCAAGCTTTGACTTTGACTTTGACTTTGGCTTGAGAGATGAGAGAGATGTCAGGTCGGTTGGCGCTTTGTTGTAGCCCGTGCCAATTTTCAGAGGCTGATCCCATCCGATGGAAGAATGGACAGGGGGAACCAAACATTCGCGTCCGGCATTTTCCCGTCGTCCTTTCCATTAGTATCGTCACGGTAAAGCTCGCCCTGCGAGGTTCAACTGCGGGCGCTGCAGTGGAGAGCGTGATGCTGAGATGGACTCGGTGAGACGCGAGGGTGAAGCGGGGACGTCGGTATGGAAAGCGCCAAAGGGGATGTTTCAAGTTGACCGTCGGTTTGAGGAGCGGAATCTAGGCTCATCGGCGAGTTTAGTTGCAAGACTACAGCGTGTGTTGCTTTCATCGTGACATGCGACAAACTCGCCCGTTGGGAGGGTCCGTTCAGTGCCGTAGCAGAAGCTGAAGCAGCATGAGGCCTTGAGCTGGTCATCTTTGATTCACCGTGACCATGCTTGCGCAAAGCTGCGACTACTGCGACACCTGCGACCATTAACCCCCCACCCAGGGGGGAATTTGCCACTCGATGTCTGCGCTTTCGATCGCTACCTTTCCAGAGGATGATCATTGCCTACCAGTCCTCCTTCTGCAGAGTGAACAGGTCTCCCAGTCAGTCATGGCAAGCTGTTCATCTCTGCCTCTGCATCAATTTGACCACACGGGATGCACTGCATGAGCTATATGGGCTGTACACTTTTACATGCATTGGGTGGCGAAATTATTATGAACAAATCTATTTTTAGTGCTGAAATTGCTGTCGCCATGACGATCCACACCCTCGACCTCTTTGCATCCCTTGGCACTGCTCTCCCATCTCTACCACACCTCTCTCGACTGTTGACATTGTCTTGACCTGCTAGAGATCAGTGCGATATCCAAGCAGCGATTAGCACAAGCAAGTCTTACTAGTGTAATCGGAGGAGAAAAAGAAGGTACCAACAGTGTCATCGAAATTTCCCCGTTGCAAGGGACAAACAACGCAACCCCCCTTTCCGCATCGACCCTCGTTCACCCAACCCAACATGCCAGAACGATGTGAGTTCAATCAACCCCCCTTTTCTCACTCATCCACGCCTTGCGCTGAATCTCGATGAACGATGGTTGCTAAACCCACAGATACCTCTGCTCCACTCACCTCTTCCCCTCCTGGAACTCCCGGTCCCACCCACACGTCCGACCCGATCGAGTCTACACCCGGACCTAACCCCGCACCCATCTCTACCGAACTCAACAATCCATCAGATGGGTACCCACGACGAAGACCTAAACGTCAGGTGACTCTAGACGAAGAAGCCATAGAACACGATACCCGACGTCCTACCACTGATTCTCACAGAACAGGCGGGGCAGGTATGGGACGTCAAGGTTCAAGGACCTCTGGGGGGAGCAGCAGACCAGGAGCAGGGAGTCGAGCGGGGAGTAGAGCTGGATCGGCGTTCGATCCGAATGCGAGCGTGTTGAGGCGGATGACCAGCGGGTTGTTTACTCCCGAGAAGAAGATTGGAGAGGCCCCGACGTATTTGGCGAGTATCAAAGCGGCCATCTTGAGCACTTGGCTGTGAGTCTTCTCTTGAATTTTGGACCGTTTTGGACGGTACAACGTGAACTGACCATTAGGAATGTGCTCTTGGTCTTCATCCCGATTGGTATGTCCAGACTTACCCAACGTCCCGCAGTGGGAGCGATCACTGACTCACAGGTTGGGCATTGTATCTGGCCAAACACAACGGAGGCAAAGATTCAATCTCTGACACTGCATGTTTCATCACCAACTTCATCGCCATCATCCCCCTCGCAGGGTTGCTCGGTTTCGCCACGGAAGAAGCGGCATTGCGATGTGGTCAAACCCTCGGTGGTCTGCTCAATGCGACATTGGGTAATGCCGTCGAGTTGATTGTCGCCATCTTGGCCCTGATCAAGGTGAGCCACACCACCACGCCTGATCCTCAACATCATTGACCCTCAGTGCGAGCTTGCAGTCGTGCAATCCTCTCTGATCGGGTCCATCTTATCAAACATCCTTCTCGTTCTTGGAATGTGCTTCTTTGCCGGGGGTGTTCGATACGCCGAACAAACTGTCAAATCCACCGCGGCACAGCTCAACTCGTCTCTACTCCTCATTGCTGTCATTGCGGTGCTCATCCCTTCCGCCTTTCACAACAGTATCACAGTCACAGATACAGGGGACGGATACTCTTTGACTGGACCAGAAGAAGGAAATGACCTTTTGGCGATGAGTCATGCCGTCGCAGTCATCCTGCTGGTTTTGTACCTCGGTTACCTGTTGTTCCAGATGTGGACCCACGCTGTGAGCCTGACAGATTCACCAAACCACGTTTGATCGCTGATGAATAGCACTTTTACGCCGACGAAGATGTCAGCGGCTCTACTCGATACCCCGACGAGATGACCAACAATGTCAATCATGTCAAGGAGAAGATGAACTTTAGTGATAAACTCCATTTCAGGCGAAAGAAGAACGACGAGGAAGCTACCGTCGGCTCAAACGCCTCACCCGCGTCTTCCGTGGAGAGGGATCGAGAGGTCGTTTCACCTGTCAATGGCGGTTCGAGGAGAGTCGAAGAGCATGAAGAGGAGGAAGAGGACGAGGAGGTCCCCCAGATGAATGTCATCACGACCATCGTGAGTGCCTTTACGTTGATGACACAGGATGAGGTTGACATGGCAGACCCTGATGGTGATCATTACCGTGTTGGTCGGTGTGACGGCAGAGTTCTTGGTGGACAGTATCAACGGATTGGTCGAGGCTCACCCGAGTCTTTCTGAAGAATGGGTCGGGTTGATCTTGCTCCCTATTGTGTGAGTTTGATACTGCCGCATCGAATGCCTTGCTGATCAGTACACAGCGGAAATGCTGCCGAGCACTTTACTGCTGTATCCGTGTCTGTCAAGGATAAATTGGACCTGTCCATTTCCGTCGCGGTGAGTGATGAGCATGAGGATAGAGACCTGGATTCTGACTTGCAGGTCGGATCGTCCATCCAAATCGCGCTGTTTGTGATCCCCGTGATTGAGCTTCTCGCATGGACCATTGGTAAACCCATGACATTGCTTTTCGACCGTGAGTCCAGAAGATCTGGTGTTCTGTTGTGCTGATGACAGCATACGAGTCGATCGTGTTGTTCTTGTCAGTATTGATTGTCAACCAGACTTTGTCAGATGGTCGATCCAAGTGAGTATCATCAGTGTCTCTGGAGGGTGTAATTGACGTTGCAGCTGGATGGAAGGGTTGATTCTGATGTTTGTCTATCTGATCATTGCCGTGTCGTTCTGGTACTACCCGGTGAGTTTGAACGTCCCTTACTCGACAGCAGCTGATGGTAGGGATCCAACACTGCGACTCTGGTCGGGTGTGGGTCGTAGAGCAAACTTGAGCTGGACCAAGGTGGTGCTTGGTGTGATGACTTTGAGCCAGAAGAGGTCATATACGAATGCCTCTACGATGATCCCTTCATGTATCTTTATTACACCTGTCTCTTTCATATTGCGCATGTCAAGTCTTTCATGTGAATTGGCAGGTCTACGCCTCTGCGTCAATGGCACCTATACACTTTCTATTGGGAATAAAACGTGGCATATAAGCAAGGAAGCTAGAACATCCATCGTCATATTCGTCGTCTGGCCATTCTGTGTGGCGGGAATCCAGGAACAAGGGAAACAGCGCCGTGCCTGACAGGTCGCCCTGAATGCGTGGCAAATCGCCCGGCGCAGCAGCAGTAGAAAATTGCCACCCGAACTCGGGTTTCAGGGCAGCTCCGGATACTTTTGCCACTGTCCTCTGGTCTTCCCCTCTTCCTGTCATACGACTCTCCCCTCGGTCCACTGCGCCCTATTGCCCTTTTAGGCGTCGTACGCTCTGTCAGCTCGGATCGACCCCCCCTCTCTCTCTTGCTCGCGTGTTTTTCGACCAAGCTCTCTCGGTGCAATTGCCTTGCTTTGCTTTATTGCTTACTCGTACACACGCTCTCATTCAATATCGACAGTCGACATGGTCAGGTAGGAGGGCTATTCGGCATTAGCAACGCACAAAAAAAGACAAAAAAGCATCTCGGAGAATCAGTGGCGGAGTTGTTGGACGTGTGGGTGATCAACGTCGAGTTTCCGGGTTCCCGCCAACAATCCCCCCCTTTGCCTTGCCCCTTGTTCCACCCGTATAGGGCGTCATTCGATTCATCTCATTTGGTCATTTTCTCGACTCACATTCATTGGTTCATATCGAAACATCCTCGGCCTCTATCGGCTCTTCGCGTCGTTCGCAATCGTAGGATTACGCCTTTCCCTCAACGCCTGACGGCTTGATCCAATAACACCTTGAGTGGTGGGCGTTGACCATGCCTGGCGGTCCTTCTACCCAACGTGCACGGTTCCAACCCGTCAGCTTATCATCCATATGGTCCAACCTCGTCTCTCACCTCACTCCCCCTTCACACCCTTCTACCACTTCACAATCCGCCCTTGACTCTGGTCTCACCCACACCGACGGTTTTTACGGTCCAGATAGTTCTTTCGGAGCTGAAAAGGACGATACACACCCTTTACAATTGCTCAAGCCCAACGCGCACCCTTCCCGACTCCGCCGTTTACAATCGAGGAAAAAGGCCAAATCGTCCGGAGCAAACAGTACGAGTAGGTATGGGGACGATGATGATCCCTTGGCGGCGAATCATGAACCTGTTTCGCATCTAGTGGTCGATAACAATTTTGAGCATTTCACTCCTCCGCCTCCTAAATCCGATTCAGGGACGGGAGCCACGCCTCAGGGGATGGGATTACCGGATGATAGTGTACAGCGACACAGTACGCTCGGTCGGAGTGAAGATGCGGATGCCGACGATGGGGAAAAGACGCCAACGAGAGTAGGCGGCGGGACTAGGAGCGAAGCATCAAGGTTGGATACGGCCAGGACGTTTGTGCAGAAAGCACCGGGGTACGAGCTGCTCGTCGAGAGGGCATGGCCTATTGTGCGACATTTCTTCGATTCAAGTTTCCCAGAACCGGCAAAGGAGAGATCGTTCCAAAAGGAAAGCTGGTTCAATCAGAAAGCAGGGGCCATGTTATCTTCGGCCTACATGTTGATCGCGTGGGCGTTGACTGTCGGATTGATGCCTCTACCATTGACAAAGTTCAACTGGTGGGCATACTTTGGTCTAGCAGGGGTGAGTTCAATTCTGCTCTGTTATTCGACCACATTGACGCGTGCTCATGATAGATCCTCATGTTCCCCATTCCCGCCCTGGTCATTTTCGATTTCCCCCGTCGACACAATCGCATATGGCAAATATGGCTCCTAGGCGCCACATGGTGTCTGTCCGACGTCCTCGTAGGCGAAATGTACGCCTGTGGATTCTTTTCCAAAGATCACAATACTTGCGGTACCCGAAACTTTTTAAACTTCTTTGGATTCGCATATGGTTTCCCCACTTTGGCCATGTTGGCCTTGAAACAGAGCCGGACGGCGGCTGCATTTGGGGCTTCACAGTGGTTGATCCTTGTCGGGGTACTGCTGGTCCATCAAGGCCATGCCCCCAGGTTGTTCTACAGGAACATGGTCAGCTGTAAGTCGTCTTCTTGCGAAGTCCTTGAGGGAGACTCATGGGTAGTTGCGCTGTTTCATGCTTTCTTGATTGGAACGAGCTTTTTGAAAGAGAGGAGTGACCGACAGATGTTTGCCTTGAGGCAGCAACTGAAGATTCAGTACAGGTCAGTCACCCACCACCGATGTGACAGAGTGATAGCTGAAATCACAGGGCCACTCAAAGTGCTCAAGTCATGGAGCGTCGCGCGTCAGACTCAAAGAAGCGTTTTGTGTCATACAGTGAGCTATCTGCCACTAATACTCGAGGTAGGGAAGTTTATGATCAGTTTTTCACGAGGTTCGAGTACCCCTCAACACTGCTCTCCTGGCTGTCCAAAATCTGGAAGGGGAAAATGTGTTCAGAGGATTAGGAGGCGATCAGTCAGAGATGGTTCACGGTCTTATGGGCAGCCTGACTATGATGGAGAAAGTGAGCAGGTTCTATACCGACTAGACTGTTGTGCTCATGTCCAGGTGCTCAACGACGTCTTGTCGTTCAACCGAATGGAATCTGGTAAATTCACTCAAGCGAGGAAACCCTTCGAGTTTCATAAATCGATCCAATTGGTGGCGCTCTCACATCGGATGCAAGCGCAAATGGCGGGCATTGATCTGATTGTCGATCTCGACAAGGATATCGATAAGATTGGAGGGATGTTTATCGGCGACGAAATGAGGTTGCGTCAAGTTGCCAGGTGAGCTCAAACTGTCCACAGGATTGGTCGAGGTCAAACTGATGTGACAGCAACCTCGTATCCAATTCCATCAAGTTCACCGATAAAGGATCCGTACGAGTCGTCACAAAACTCCTCTATCCCCGATTGGAACCTACCCCAGCTACAGAAATCGACGATCCTCTTCGCCAAGCGGCGATAAACCTTCAACATGCTCAGCAGATGGAAGAGGCAGAAAGAATGGCAAGACTAGCCACCGAGGGATCGACTTCTACCGTCGTTTCGGGTGATTTGGAAAAGGGGTCGATCAAAGCGGAATCAAGGCGGATGAGTCGGGATTCTGCCTTTGCAGCTGGGGTCAAAGAGAAACATGAAGAGGAAAAGAGACCGGTTTTAAAGGCCGTGGTGAGGGTCGAGATACATGATACAGGAGTCGGACTACGGACTTCCGACGTGATAGAGTGAGTGATCTCACATTCTACGTTCCCGAGTCTTTTGGCTAACGGCAGCAACCGACTCTTCTCACCGTATGTCCAGACGGAGATTGGTCGTCGTCAAGGTGGAAAAGGATCCGGGTTGGGTCTAGCGCTCGTCCGACAAATCGTCAAACTGAGCAATGGACGCTTGGGAGTGGAGAGTCAATTTGGAAAAGGTTCAATGTTCTGGTTTGAACTACCTTATTCCCTCCCTCCGCCGCCGAAGAACCGCTCGAAAGAGTTGCACGTACCGACCACGAGTCATTTTGGCCCTGGTTCCGGAGGGGGCTCGGGCACAGGATCCAAGACTTCCGGGATGGCTACGCCGGGGCCTATGGCTACTCCTCGACTGGGTATGATCGAGGAAGTATCGACGCCTTTGGAGGGTAGACCGGGGATGGTTACTACCGAGTCTACCATGCCCTTGTTGGGCGAAAGCGGATCTCGACGTCGATCGTCCATTTGTGAGTACCTCACGAGCGAGTGCTTCGCCATCAGGGTTTGGGGCTGAGTCTAGTGGTCAATGAAGGGGTCATCACGGCGACTTTCCCACCTGTTGAGGGGTTACCTGGGGATTCTCCAAGTAGCGACATCTTACCACCACTGGAACCTCGGGATCCCTTCCGAGCAGAGTCGACAGGTAGACCATCCTCAGATTCAGACACGCCAAAGGTAGAAGTGGAACATGCAGAAAAGGCCGTGGCACAGAGACCTCCACCGATGCCTCCCGCTGAGTCACCATTGTGCACGTTGGTAGTGGACGATGATAAGTGAGTCACCCACAGACATGACCCAGAACGATTAGAAACACAGACGGCGCGAAGAGGGAGATGCTGACGGCAGATTGACACGAATGTTGATGTCTCGCATGTTGACGAGATTGGGACACCAAGTGACCACGGCGGAAAATGGAAAGATTGCATTGGACATGATTCGAGATTCCTTCTTGGCCAAACCGAACGCTCCGAGATTTGACGTTGTTTTCCTAGACAAGTGAGTCACCATCCCTTTGAATCTCGATCAGAATGAAAATTGACGCGTGTAGCCAAATGCCTCTGATGAGTGGAGTCGAGGTTGCTCGCGAGGTGCGAGATATGGAATGCCCACTGTTCATTGTTGGATGTACAGGTAACGCTTTGCGGGAAGATCAGGAGGAATACATTTCTGCCGGGGCGGATGAGATTATTCCCAAACCGATCCATCAAAAATCGGTCGAGGAGATGATCAAGCTGGCCAGGCGGAGGACTCGAGGGGAGACTGTGCCCAGGGAGAGGGATACGGGGTATTAGGTGGGCTCATCGTCCGTCAAAAGAGGTGCGATTTGCAACCTCGCCGAACGAGTGCGTTCACCGGGGAGATGGATTTTGGGGAAGGGGTGGACAAACGTTGTATTATAGCAAGAAGGGACACACGGCATAGATGGGTTGGAAGGGTCGAGAAGGGTTTCTTATGGTGATTATTGGGTATCATGTGATGGTCTAATATACTCTTCATAGCTTATACGTCTGACGATGGGCTCTGCTCTCGAGGGTCATGTATCGAGTAGCTCGCGGTGTGGTCGACTGGCCCTCATGGGCGATATGATCAATGATGTGCAAGAAGAGGATGTGAGGAGGAGGCGTCGCGTTGGAACGGACGAGGATTCACTCTCTTTGGTCTTGGTACTACTTCCTTTCTCCTCCAACCGATCTTCCTCGACAACATCTCGACCGGGCCACTCCAGCTCATCGTGCACATTTGGTGCAAAAAAGTCTAGTCCAGTAGATACTTGGGGAACCTATAAACGAGCGAGCACATAGTCGGGAAAAAGTACGCCCGCCGATTTATTCTCTTGTTCTCTTATTTCTCTTGGCCCATTGATCGAATACGTCCAGGGCGATGTTCAAGAAACTCCCGACTTTGCCTACGCTCAAATCTCTACCTCAAGCCATCGGACTTCCATTCTTGTCTACTCAGGAAGATGCGCAGTTGAAGTTCAAATCGGCAGAGGGGGGAGTCAAGAGGTTGTACTCTGATCAAGTGAGTCTTGATTCCATTTCTGCCATTGGCATCAAGTGGTGCATTGTGCAGTGAGGATGGAGGTCGACATGTGCCCCATACGACAAGACTTGAACGACAGAATGATAGACGTAGAGTCGAACGCTCTACACTTGACGCAGACATCTAGGCGTGCTCTCGAGTATGGGTCAAGCTGACGATAGGTCATTCCATTGACAGACTTTGGCTATTGGAGTCAATACTATACCGTCTTCAATTCCGCCGCAGATGTCTACTCTTTAATCTCTGTTCAAGATGGTACGCCCCTTCCCGTCTTTCCTCAAATACATCACTGAGTAGTAGTCCGTCAAGCACTACAGAGTCAACCTACCAACCTCTTCCACCTCATCTTGACTCTCTCACACCACCTCTTCACCCTCCTCCCTTCCCCTCTCTTCCCCACGTCGGCTTCTTCGGCATCTCAACAGAATACAACGCAAGAGGCGTTGAACTGTCTGAGGGTACTGGGCAGGGTCATCGTGGTGATTTACGAGAATGATGCTGAGAGACGGGAAATGGGTCTATCAGAAGAGAGCTTTGCAAAGAAGTATCTGTGGAGTCCGGGTGGGATTGAGGTGGATCATGTGCCTGATGATGGTGTACTCGCCAGTCAAGCCAGTGCAAATGTCGGGGCTAGGAATGAGGGTGGTGTGTCTGGTGATGGGGAAGGAGGGCACGAAGCGACACAATTCGAGATCGGTTCGGATGACGAAGAGGAGGAAGACTTGAAGGACGACGATGCCCATGGCCATATTGAGCAACAGGACGAGGACGAGGACGAGGACGAGATTGACGCCGGTGTGAGAGCTTTCAAAGCGACAATAGGCAACCTTCCATCGACTTACCCCGCACAGCCTACTGGCGGGCTTTCAAAGAGGGAAGAGGCAAGTGATGACCCATTATCTCGACCTGGAGCGCCAGTTGGAGAACAGCATTCTATCGACGATGATCAGGGACCACCGAGTGGACCTTGCCTCGTAGATCGGCTTTTCAGCTGTACGATCGATCTCCTCTTCTGCGCTGGATTCACTGTTCCGGACAGTGTCCGGGGAACAGATAAACTGGGAGAGAAGATCAATGTGAGTTGACCCAGCCGATTCCTCTAGTCTACTTGTGCGAGGGAGTCAGGGCTGATCGTAGTATGTCATTTGGGAGAAGGGAGTCGGAAGTACCGTCTCTGTCGGGTCATCCGGCGACCTAGACAGAAACAAGATTGAGGTTCTGCGTAAGTGCTATCATCCTTCGTCGGGTAGTGTATCGCTGATATGATAGGCTTCCTGATTATCCTCCTCTCAACGACCATCTACACTCCCCCACACTCACTCTTTGTCACGCCCAACTTACCCCTTCAACACCTCACACATTCTCTCGAACGTCGATTGGTCTTGTCTTTACTGTGTTCTCTACTGAACACATCGTTGACAATCGATAAAGGATCCAAGGGGCTATCAGGGATGACGGGGCAGTTGCCTTACAACCACCTCATCTCCAAATCGGCGGAAGAGAGACGGACGTTGGTCAGAGGATGCCTCATGACCCTTCTCGTGGCTTTGGACTATAAAGCACCTGGAGAAGCAGATGCGGGAATCGCTTCGGGGGGGATGATGGGTGAAGCAAAGGAAGAGAATGCGTTTAGGTATTTCATCTCGAAATTGGTTAGTCGCCCTTCATTGCTCTTCTCCGGATGCTTCTTCTCGCAAAAATCGTGATGAGAGATGAGCTAATGATAGCATCGTAAAGAGGACTTTGCGTTTGTGTTGGGTGGTATCACGAGTATACTAGAAGAACATATGGCGGTGCAAAACGGTTATCTACCTGGAAGCAAACGTTCAGTGCCATACATCATGGAGACTTGTGAGTATACTCGGGCCAGCATGCTCTCTGCAGTAATCGTCCTCTGCTGACGCCAGTCATGCTGCTCTGGCGTATTGTCGACCTCAACAAGCGATTCCGAACGTACTTGTTCGAGTCGGGTAAAGCGCCTGATATCATCGCTTACATCTTGGTCATCTGCCTCGAACACAAGGATGACCCAGGTGAGACTGCTTTGCTCTGGAACCCCGCATAGACTGACAACATAGCTCACCATGGGCTGTTGAGACTGCTGTCGTACCTCCTACAGACCCTTTCGGCCGATCAAGCATTTGCAAATGCCTTGAATCAGAGTCTGAGATTGACTGTACCCGCCAAATGGGCAGTGACCGGCTCCTTGGCTGATTTCATGATCGTCGTGAGTCATATCTCAAATGGAGTCGCCTCAACCATTGAGCAATGACTCACTGTACAGTCGGTCTACTCGATCGCTACGACACCTGGACTCAACCCTTTGTTCCCCGCTCTGACCATCTCCATCGCCAATGCCGCACCGTACCTCCAAAATGTCGGCGTTCAAGCTTCAACTCGGCTACTTCAACTGTTCAAAGCCTTTTCCGCACCGAACTTTTTGCTCGCGGATGAGGGTCATCCTAGATTGGTCTACTACCTGTGAGCGATATTGTCATTGACGAAGAGTTGCGAAGCTGACACGTTGTCTAGGTTGGAAACGTTCAACTCTGTTTTGTACCACCAATTGAACGACAACCCTAATCTGGTCTATGCCATTCTCAGGAGTCATCAAGATTTCCAGAGTCTAGCTACTTTTACCCTGATCAGCGGCTTGCGGGAGATCAAGCGACGGAAAGCTGTACGAGCTGCTGGTGAGTTGTGGTAGCTTCTCCCCCCTGTCGAAGCTGACTGGAAGCGATCGAGGGGGCGAAGAAGGAAGATGTCAGATCGGGCATCAAGAGGACCGACTCTGAGCTAGAAATGTTGGCTGAAAAAGCTGCTCTACTTGGTCGAACGGAAGACGAGGATGAAGAAGATTTACGTCAAACACCCATGACGGAGGAATCCAATCCCATCATCACTACCGCTACTCCGGGCGATATGCGATCCGACCCTCTTGCCGAGGCCGCACGTGTACCAACATTCGAATCTCCCAATCCGACTCCTCCTGCTGCGTTACCCAAAAGCGAGAAGGCTAGAGGCAAGATGAGAGCGACGAGTATCAGCTCTGTTGTCACGGCCCAAGTGGGAGATGACGGTTCGACCGATGAGGAGATTATGAAACTTGCCGAGGGTGGAGTGGGACCGAACGGGTACGTTCCGACTCAAGAATGGGTATCAAGTTGGCAGAAAGGGTGAGCGACTTTCCCGTGATCAGCCTTCTGACGCTGCAGACTGCCCCTCGACCCGGTCTTGGTGGCTATCTCTGAACTTTTACCCAAGATTCAAGATTCACAATCCCGTACAGCGGGTTCACCCTCTTCCAAAGTCCTCAACCTCCTTAAAGAGGTCTCACTCGGCGAAGTCTTACCTCCCTCGCCGCCTATCGTACCTAGACGATTCCAATGGTCGGCTGCGTCGGCGGTATGGTTGACATCGCTCTTGTGGGGTGATATCTACGTGGCGGGATTGACTAGTATTGGTATCTGGAGAGATACGACGGTCAAGTTGTTTGGCGTTGTTCAGGCGCCAGTAAAAGGTAGGGGCGCGCAAGTGGGCAGGGTGTTGAAGAGGTGGGGTGTAGTCTAGAGCTGCGTGGGTAGTGGTAAGAGGCATCTTGAGCGATGCATAATGGTGCGGAACATGCACCATCGTAAATACAACTCCACCGCAGTGAGCCATCCTACCGTCGTCAAACCATGTTATGTACATACTTTAAGCTCCCAAAGCGGCCTGCATATCGTTCACTCCCCAGTGCTCGATATATTTCCCCCCCTGGATCCTCACGATATCCATCACGTTGATCGTCACTCGATGCCCGGTCGGTTGAACACCCATGATGGGTCGTTTAAAGATCCCAGAGACCGTCTTGTACGTCGTCACTCGATCACCCTCTGCCATCTGATACAGGATATTCACCGACAAATCCTGGAAAGCGGGACGTAAGATATGTTCAAAAGTGTTCCATAGACTTTCCGGGCCGTTGGGTGTGCCTGGACGTGCGGTCTGATTGATGAAAGCGGTATCGATGAGCTCGTCAAAGCTTGCCCGATTCCCTTGTTGGATCACCTCGGAGTTGAATCGTCGGACGATGGCTTTGTTCTCTTCGAGAGAGGTCATGAGCGCTTATCTACCGTTAGACGTTGTAATTTTATGCATAGCGCTTGAGACATTGACTTACCTCAGTTGGTTCGAGTATTGAGGGAGAGAAGATTGAGTGGGTGAGACTTGGGAGTCGCTGCTTTAGTACTTGATCACCGTGCTGCAAGCTAACCAAATGCCCGAAATTTAGGCCGAGGGCTGCCATGGATCGTGCTCATCGTCGTTGTGCATGAGTCGCATAGGTACTCCATGTCCTCGTCGGTCGTCTCGACTGACTGAATTCCTGGCCATGCATGGAAATTCTCGGCGACCGAAGTCTCGGGAACACCCCCGAAGACACCACGTGACCGGGCTAAAGTGGGGGGAACGACATATTTGGGTGGGTGGCGAATATTCCCCCCACTTAATCTCCTCGGTTCGGCCATGTCCTTGCCACTGTCGATCATTCAGTCTGCTTCACTCGGCCCCGGATGTGTCATGAATCACTTCGGGAAGGACATACACAAAGGCAGGTCAGTCATCATGGCCGGCTCTTATGTAGGAGGGGGATTTGATGTACGAGGACTGACTGATCATCACTGATGTTCGACTGACCGAGTGCTGCAGGATAACCCACGTTGCCCGAGGTACATTGACAACATGGCGCGGTATGGTCACATCCTTGCACATGTGCTGTATCATTGATGTCCTTAGCACAAGTGCTCCCCGAGGATGACTAATCGGTCTTCGGACCTTTGTAGAGTCGAGGTATATAACTGACCGCACTGACCCGCTACATCTTCTCAACTAAGCAACCATCTTCCAGCTCTACTCGCCTCGATCAATAGTAGACCAATCTGACTGTAACAAACTCCAGCCAAACCACCTATCTACAGCCATGTCATCCAGAATCGCGCTCGTCACTGGAGGCAACACCGGTCTTGGCTACGCTACCATCCTCTCCCTCCTCAACTCGACTGCCCATGCGTACACTGTCATCCTCGGCTCGAGATCCCTCGAGAAAGGCCAAGAGGCAGCTAGACAACTTCTCAAGGAGACCACGAATAAGAACGCCAGTGAAGATTCCGTCTTTGTTGTGCAGATTGATATTGAAAGCGACGAGAGTGTGGACAAGGCGTTCGAGGTGGTCAAGGAGAAGTATGGTAGAGTCGATGTGTTGATCAACAATGCGGGTAAGTCGCCATCATTCTCCCTCGAGTCATACTCCCTCGAGGCTCTTTGTAGCCGTCATCGTCTGATTCTGTATGTAGCCGATACTAATACCAGGCGCGGCGTACGACATGATTGCCAAAGCTCCCAACTCCACCATGGTCCCCCAAGACGCCTGGACCAAATCTTACCATCTCAACGTCACGTCAACACACTTTTTCACGGAGAAATTCATTCCCCTCCTGTTGGCCTCTTCGGGCCCCCGTATCCTCTTCATCTCCACGGTAATCTCCTCTATCGCGCAACAAGGGCAAGCTCTCTACCCCATCGACCAAGCGCCTCCGGCTGGATGGCCTAAACCCCCTCATTTCGCTTTCCCAGCTTACAGATCAAGCAAAGCTGCCGGGAACATGATGGCGCGTGAATGGGCCAGAGAGTTGAAGAATGACGGTGTTGTGGTGCACCTGGTAGGATTGGGGAGGTACGCCACTGCGTTCGGAGGAGGGAGCAAGGAAGACAAGATCAAGATGGGTGTGCCGGACGCGAAGGATGGTGGAGAGTTTATCAAGGCTATAGCAGAGGGTACACATGATCAGCACGCCGGAGAGCTTATCGGGGTCGACGGAGTTGTGCCTTGGTAGATGCTCTTTCACCCTTCGACGTGATTACATTGATCGCAATGTGCCCGCTCGACGACTGGCTACTTTGAGATAAACCAAGATGTGATACGATGCAAAACGATACACGGTACAAAGGTACTTCCTCGTTCTAAGACAACGCTCGAGGTCATTTTGCCGACTGAGGCTGCTGATACCTCCATGGTGGTTGATTATTACCCACCCAAGGCCCCCTCGGTCCTACCATCTCAGGCTTCAACTCGGCTATCGTCCTGGCTCCACAGTTCCTCATGGTATTCGTGATTTCCTCTGACAAGACTGATGATCAGCTGTTTACCCCGAGTCGATGGACAGGCTAGTCCGACTCACTCTCGCAGACTCGCTCGACGCCATCCTGCCCGTGTGTTCCGTTGGCGTACAAGAAAGGTCGACCCAATCCTACAGCCTTGGCACCCAACGCAATGGCCTTGACGACATCTGCGCCTGACCTGACCCCGCCGTCGATCATAATATCCAGCTTTTCAAACAGATCCGGTCGATTCGCTCGGATCTCGTATAAGACATCTATAGCTGCTGGTGCACTGATTGTGAGCCTCTGAAACATATCCACGTGTCGCCAGGCTCACAAATCGCATTGCCTTCCACCATGGTTTGACTATATCGTCAGCTGAAGCGCAATGCAATCACCAAGCGCGACTCACCAGTATGACCCCATCCACACCCGCCTCGGCACATAATGCCACATCCTCCACACTCTGCAGACCTTTGACGATCAGAGGTAAAGTCGTATTCTTCCTGATGAACCCAATATCATCCCAAGTCAAATTCGTATCTTGATACCCCGAAATAGCCTGCGAAACACCCAAAGGCGCTTTGGACCCTCGTCCGCCTGCACCGCCCGTCTCCTTGATCGGAGCCTCAACGACCGTCTTGGCCCGTACGTCCCGTGTCCGTTTGGATTTCCAAGCTGTATCAACGGTGAAAATCACAGCGGCAGCTTCGTACTCTGTCACTCGTTTTAATAGAGCTTCAGAGGCTTTTCGGTCTTTGTTGAGGTAGATTTGGAAGAAGACTTTTTGGCCGGGTTTACGAGCCGCCATGATTTCGTCCAAGCTACAACTGGCATTGATCGAAATCTGGCATTAGCACTCACGCGCATTAGGATCTCCAGTCTTGCTAATTATAAAGGACAAGAGAGTCGCGTAGATTCTGACTCACCCCTTGAACGATACCACATTCCCCGGCACCCTTTGTCAAGTTGACCTCCCCGAGTGGATGACCGAGTTTGGCCATTGCCGCTGGAGAGATGAAAATCGGCAGAGTAGACTTGACACCCATGAACTCAGTCTCGGTCGATCCGTTGGTCACGTCGCGCAAGACACGAGGTCGGAAGTAGTAGTTTCTGAAAGCGTCCTGATTCTCCTCCGCGGTGATTTCCCTATCCGCTGGTCTGTCAGCGGTGCGCCTTAGTTTTGCAGCTGAGAGAGCCGCAGATGCTGGTGAAGGACGACATAGACTTGTGGATTCAAGTGTACTCACCTGCAGACTTGTAATAGTTCCACGCTGTTCCGCTGAGAACCTTTTCTGCCCATTCTTCAAAATCGTCCAAGAGCAACATGGCATCCACCTGAGGCAATTTTTTCCTCTCTTCCTGTATCCTCTTCTCCTCCTCGGTAGGCTCTACATCGCCTTCATCAGGTAGAGTGGTAGGATCGACAGGTCCGAGATGTTGGTAGTCTTCCAGTATGTCGAGGGCGTCTGGGGGATGAAGGGGTTTGAAGATCTTTCTGATATTGTCAGCAATCCATGTTACGTGATTGGCTCTTTCCGTATCGCAACTCCATAGACTGCAAGCGACTGGGAGAGGCAAGAACGCGGGCAAGCTCACGTCGCGTCTTTTCCAGCGTTGGCAATGATGATCCCAGCTCCTCCTGGGTGATTCTCGATGAAATCAGTCACATCATATACTTTTCCCTGATGGTCAGCTTTGTTACCCAAACAATGAGCAGCGAAATGCTCACATCGATCACGACCCAGCAATCGTCCCCTTTATTATGTTTCTGCACCTCTTGGAAACTGATCAACTTTTGTCCACCGGGTTGAACTGTCCCTCGTAACTCGTGGACTCTGGTATCGTCCAATCGAGCCGTATGTGTGTACGCTATGCCCTGTTGTCAGATGTTGAAACTTTTCGATGCGGACGACTCACTGCTGCAATGGCTAGCGACAATGCTGCGGTGGTGTAGAACCCTTGCCGACTTGACGAAGCGGCGTTGGCATGGACGGTCGAGTGATTTCGCCTGAGCGACTGTCGGGCAGGCGTCGTGCGACCAGCGAAAAGCCGCAAAGACGATGCTAGTCTGGTTCTTGACATCTTGAACGATTGATCTACGTCTGTGCTAGTCGATCGTGTAGAGAGGAATGAGAGACTCTCTCGATACCTCGATCCTTGCCTTGTCGGGGCGTATGTGTGGAAATACGACGAGGTTGATTCGATCTTTTGCCGACGTCGGGGTCCGGAACACCGGTCCGGGTGGACCGGGAACTCATTTCTCCTAGAGGACACAAAACATTCCGAAGCTGCAGACGAGCATACAGCTTGGACAAATGAAGCCAGCCGGCAGCAGGTCGGATGAGTCGAAGCATAGTATTATACATAAGTGAACAAGACGTCGAAAAAGTGTCCGCAAAAGACACGGCGTGTCTGACTATTCTACCCAAATCTAAACTTTTGCGTGGAGCCAGACGCAAGTATCCTTTGGAACGGCGTCGTCCTCGAGCGGAGAGGAAGACAACAAGACCTCTCCATCCACCTTGACACTTTCATCCGAGAGGTTGAGGATAATCTCCCAGCCTTCCGGCCGTCTGAAATGCAATACATCCTCTCGCTTCTCCCCGACCCACTCGAGCTCTTCCGGTCCTTGTAACTTGCGCCTCAAGTCTAGTGCTTTTCGGTAAAAGTTCAAGGTTGATTTAGGGTTATGGTCTTGCTCCTCTACGGCGTACTTGGCGAGGTACTCTGGTTGAGGCAGGTGGGGTTTAGATCCTTCCGGTCCGAAACCGAGGGATGAACCGGTAGAAGACCATGGAAGGGGTACTCGACATCCGTCTCGACCCACAACTTTGCCTTTAAAGTGGAAGAACATGGGATCTTGTCGTTGATCATCCGGGATCTCGGTGACTTCGGGCAAACCCAACTCTTCTCCCCTGAACATTAGCGCAATATCGGCCAAGAGGGTGGGAGCTTACTGATAGAGATAGGCTGATCCGGGGAGAGCGAGCATCATGAGTGTAGCTGCCTTGGCTCGCTTTATACCGAGCTCAAAGTCGACTGGAGTGGGGTTGGACACCCAGTTTCGCCAGAAAGGGTCAAAGTTGGGAATACCCCAGAACTCCTTTGGTCGCTCGACACCGAGTCGAGTGGCATGTCGAACAACCTGACAATGAGACACAATCCCGTGACAAGATGGCGGGAACTCACGTCGTGGTTGGACAGGACCCAGGTGGTCGAGCTGTTCGATTTTTTTGAATCGGCAAGCGAACTCTCAATTGTCTCCCTCATCTTTCCGACATCCCACTCGCAGACCAGCATATCGAAAGAGAAAGTCTGACCGAGTCCTTCTGCCGAAGCATATAGCTGTTTCTTCTCCGGCGCGACCCAAGCTTCAGCCACAGCACTGCGGATCAGCGCAATTTCGACGCCAAATCAGCAGCTGGGGACTCACGTGAGAGGAGGGTTGTACTCGTTGAACACCTTTCGCCATGTTTTGTAGATATCATGAACACCGACTCGGTCCCACAACGGGTGGAAATCATCCGGGTTTCCATTCAACCTCAACACAGCCCATTTCTTGTCCAATTCCGCTTGAGTAGGAAGAGGATCAGCCGAGAGATCCTTGACCATTCCATGTGCGACGTCCACCCTGAATCCCGCAACACCCCTATCGGCCCAGAATCGGAATGTCTTTTTGAAATCCTCTTGAACGTCTGGGTGGTCCCAGTTGAGATCGGGCTGAGAAATGTCGAACGTGTGGAGGTAGAATTGTCCGTCGCCTACCGGTGCCCAGGATTGACCTCCAAACTCGTCAATCCAGTCTGCGGGAGGGATATCCTTGTTTGGTCCAAGACCTAAATCGTCAGTTGAACACGATGCAGGTACAGTATCGCTACTCACCATCTCGGAAGTGGTACCTCGCCCTGGCGTTGCTTCCGATAGGACTCTTCAACGCCTCCTGGAACCACACGTGGTCGTCACTCGAGTGGTTGGGAACGATATCCACAAACACCTTGATTCCGACCTTTTTCAACTCGGTCATCATCGCATCAAAGTCGTCCAAGGTCCCGATCCTGGGGTCGACATCTCGGTAGTCGGCAACGTCGTCTATCCATAAGCGGGGATCCCAATCTGCCACGATTCACTCACAGCCACCATCCTTGAGAGCACTGGGGTAGAAAGGCGAGAACCAGACGGCGTCAATGCCCAACGATGCCAAATACGGTACTCTCTCCGTCACACCCTTGAAATCTCCAACACCATCTCCATTCGAGTCGGCAAAGGATCTGGGGTAGATCTGATAGATCACCGCCTGGCGCCACCAGTTTGCATCAAGGCTCTGGTCGACGGGGAGAACAGGCTGGATAGTCATATTTTTCTGGTCGCTCGAGTGGGATTTATTGGACATGGTAGGCGATGGAATGTTCTTATATGCCGCTGCAGCAAAAGTGAAATGGAGGGAAGATGGTAAAAGGTCGGAACAGGCTCGGCTCCATGAATCAGCAGCTATGGCACGGGGGATATGGCATTTGCTGGGCACAGAGGTATCCGGTAAGACTTCGGTGAATGACCCACGTTTGGAAGGGATCTAGCCCCGAGACTTTCCCGTCTCGACACAGGCCAACCACGCACCACCTGTCTGCCCCGCTTGGTATTACGTATGAAAGAACCGTCTCCCTCTTCAGCTGCTTCTACTTGGCTGAATACGACCCACGAAAATGAAAGAGTGCGCGGGGCCTTCAAGGACATGTGATTCCAAGGATAGACTTCGGAGTACGCAGACGATTTTATCCGTATTAGAGAATGATTGGCGCGTCTCAAATATTCACGGTAGCTGAGCTACAATCTCTTGCACGATAAATGTCGCTCCATACCCGACCCCGACGACTTTTGTCGGTGAAGTGGTAGGTATAAGTGAAGAGCCTCAAGAGAAATGAGGCGGGTCGCACCTCATCGGCCGTGCCTGACCGGACCCAAAGCCACCCTCTGCATTCCAACTGACAAGTCACCTCACTTGCCCACCAACCTTGTTGTTCGGTTCAACTCTTGGAAGGTCAACACCTGGACGATCCTCAACAACATGCTCTGTTCTGACGGTCAAAGCTCTTCACTCCAGCGCCATGGCGTTTCAGGCGACCATCCCTGGTATCCTCAAACCGAGGGTCCGACGTGGTAGTCCGGCCAAAGCAACAAAGAGCAAAGTAAACAAAGCGATAATGTTACTGAACATTCTCTTTCTGTTTCTCCTCAACGAGTCATAAGCAAACAATCAAGATGCTACTTAACAGTCTTCTACCAGCACTATGCCTCCTGACCTCCGTCTGGGCACACCCGACACCCACCACTGAAGACTCGAATGCCGAGCGGTTGGCGAAAGGATTGAAACCTCGAAAGCCCGAGCGACTGTTCGATCCTACCAAGACACATGGTAAGCATAGCTCCCGGTGACTCTGAAATGGTGATCGCTCATTGCCAGTATTGAAACCTCGAGGGTCCGATCCGATAGTCATCGAGAGCGCCGTAGCGACAGTATCCTACTTTTACGAGCCTGTTCGACGAGACGTCTCTGTAGAGGAGGAGGTATTAGAACAGCGGGATGTGCTGGAGAAGCGAGACACCATGTACATGAGCATGAACCCGAACAACGGGAATGTCTACGTTGTAAGTCGCAACCGGCCCTCTGTCTCAGACCTTGGATCCTTGCTGAGATGTAGTCTACCACGTCACCCTATACCTACCGCTTCAACAGCCCATCCGAGCAGCGTGACAAGATCACAGGTGTGGTCTACACCGATCCCGAGTCGTTGGCGTTCATCGGCGCATCGAGATATTATCCCCAGACTGGTGCTCCTGACGATTTCGGGTAAGGTCAAATATCCAAAGCAATCGTTAGGCTGATCGACAGACACCTCAAATTCGGCATGTACAACGGCGGTGCAGTCGACTATGTCGGCCAAGTATCTGTATATGTCTGGAACCATCCCCAGGTCAACTCTCAGGCCGTTCTAAACTGGTCATATGTCAACGGAACGCAAGTGGAGGGTCTCAACTTTTACATTGATACAGGAGACAACAACAGGTTGTGCGCTGCCATGCGAGCGGACAGCATCCGGAGCACCTTGACGGAGGCACAGAGAGTGGTCATCAACTTTGCATGATAAAATCGTGCCCCATCTATTAGGCACAATGTGTCAATATATGGAAAATCTTTGGGTCTTGTGGTGAATGCAATCGTCGTACAATGTTGCCCGTGACATCGGATTCCGCGATTCAGCGTCGCCGAGCCTAATTGATCGACGATCGATCTCCCTCAACCATCAGTTCGAATATCTCCCATCATGTCCACTGTGCTCGTGACAGGTGGTAACACTGGTATCGGATACGGCACAATACTCGCCCTGCTCAAATCGACTAAACAGCAATACACGGTAATTCTCGGTAGCCGATCCCTCCAACGAGGTCAAGATGCCGCAGCGAATCTATCCAAGGAGACCAGCACCACGGACCGAGTGATTGCTATTCAGCTTGATATCGAGGACGAGAAGAGTGTGAAGAATGCATACGCCGAGATCGATGCGAAGTTTGGGAGGTTGGACGTGCTCATCAATAACGCCGGTGCGCCCTTTGTACAGTCTACAAGGGCCGGAGATATCGTGCTGATGCTTAGGTGTGTCTTTGGACTCTTACGCAGAGGGGAAGACCCCTTCAATGACACCCAAAGACATGTGGTACAAGACCTTCAACATCAATGTCTTTTCGACCCACTTTGTCACTCAAGCCTTTGTCCCTCTCTTGCTTAAATCGTCCTCTCCTCGGATCATCTTCAACTCGACTCAGATCGCCTCTTTAGAGACCCAGGGGACTACACCATGGGACATAGATGCTTCTCCACCGGCTGGCTGGCCAAAGAGCCCCCATGGAGCATTACCGGCTTATCGATCTAGCAAAGCAGCCCTGAACATGGTAGCTAAGGAAATGGCCAAGGAGCTGAAGAAGGATGGTGTCAAGGTCAATCTAGTGGCTTTGGGCAAGTACGCGACGGCCTTTGGTGGGATGTCTGTAAAGGATCAAGTCAAGATGGGTGTGCCCAGCCCGGAGAAAGCAGGAGAGTTTGTCTTGTCTTTTGTAGAAGGGGAACATGATGACCAACAAGGAGTCTTTGTCGGTGTCGAGGGAGTCGTGCCTTGGTAGACATACCCAGAATGCGGATCAAGCTGCTCAGAGTGGCCTCTAGATCTGCACATCGCTTGCGATGCAGTCGCTTGAACCTCACAGGTCAAGCAGATGGACGAGAATAATTAACCGGTCCTAGATCCCTGTTCCCATTGTCGATTGTCTTTGTTGTTACATCCTACCCTACTGTCAGCTTCTTTCGAAGCAGAGCGCCCTCGTGTCTGTACAATGATAAGATTTCTAGGACGGTCGAGATCCGATGCACCTACCTTGAAGACCTACAATGACACCCCTCTCAGACGGACCACATAGTCCAAAGCGAAAACGTCGCATCACGGTCAGTGCCCTGCGACCCGCATCGTCCTTGAGCTTATCCCTACAGCGGGCCTGTGATCAATGCCACAGGTCCAACAGAAAGGTACATCGTCTGCGAGTCATCATCCATCCTGAACGCTCATGCCCTAGTGCGCGCCGGGTCCCAGCCCATCCCAATGTCGTGAATGCCATGAGTTTGGTTGTGCTTGCACGTATGACCGACCCGTACTTCGGAGAGGGGTACGCTAAACCAGGAACTCAAGCAGAATTATGTCTTGCTAATGATAGCCTCGATCGGGCAAGACAGCGGGTAGCCGTGTACAGCCAGCGCGACGGACGATGACTCCCGACGCAGGATCCCATCCCATCTGGACTTACGAGCCTGTCGCATCGTCAAGTGTAATTTGGGAGCTCGCAGAGTCCTATCATTCCATCGTCTACCCCATGTGAGTAATCCTCGATAACGCAAACTCATCGTCAGATTCCCATTGTTCCACTGGCCGTCATTTCGCCGGCGTCTTCACGATGCAGAATACACAACAAACCGCGCCTTCTTCATCTCTACCATGACCTTGTGCGCCATCGTCACCGCTCGTTTCCGTAATGGCGCCATATCACTCCCACTCCCATCTCTCGATTCTCCTCCCTCTGAACAGTTCGCCATGGCTGCTATCAAGGCTTTCCCGCGGAATCTAGCAGAAGCGAGGGGTTTCGAGTACCTGAGAGCCAAGGCGCTCCTTGCGATATTGCATATCCAGTATGGAAATACCATGGAACACAGGACACAGCTCGGAGAGTACTTTGTCCTGGTGTCCAATGATGGCTTCTCGGACGAGACTAGGTGGTCGATGGATCTCGGTGAGGAGGAACAGCAGGAGCGAAGGCGCTTGGTAAGTTGGAGGAGCTACGCGATACAGCTTGCTAATGGAAGTTCTGGTCCATTTACACACTCGAGATCTATTCTGCAATCACCTGGGGCGGTCTCATTCGTCTCCGAGAGCAACAAAGCAACGTCCGATACCCCCTAGAACTCGACGACGATATGATACCCCTCCGTCCCTCAGATACGCCTCCTGACCAGACCACATTCATGAGAGGTTGGAACTTTACCACCGATATGTACCGTATGCTGGAGCATCTGGTCGAACGACTACGCACGGTCAACCCTCCCGACCCGGCCCGAGCAGCTTTAGCAGACCTCTTCCCTCCCCCTATCTTATCTCACAAGGACGTATTGGACCGCCTCGATCATTTGTATGAACAATTGCCCGAAATCTTCAAATCGGTCGGACAGATGACAGGGGATCCGCGGCTGGACATCTTTGGATTTCAAGCTGCAAACATCATCGTCACCATGCAGACTGTCCGACTGACGGTGGCTGTCGCGGAGGATCAAGGGGTGGAAGGCAGGTGCAAGTTTGCAAGCGATCTTGTCAACGCCTTGAAGACCATTCCAACTCCATTCATAGCGGCAGTCAGTCGACCCATGGTGAGCGGAAAAGTCGCCATACATCACAGATCCAGCTGAATCAACAGCTACATCATTTGGCCAGCTGCGGACATCTACTAGGCGGAGTGATCAATCGACCTCTAACACCGAAAGCGCTCCTGCAGGTCCGCAGCGTTCTCGTCTCCATGGTCGATATCCTTTCCGCGTTGGAGTTTACATTCAGCTTTCCGGCAGATATATCGACAAACCTCAGAACACACGTGTCACTCGTAGATGGATACATGGAGAAGGCCGCACAAGAGGCCAGCCGACCTCAGACTAGGAGGAACTCTTTCGATCACGCCGGGCAATCGCTGCCGCAATCCACTTTCAACCCGTTTGAGGAGCTAGATATATCCCCAAACTTCACCTTTCATCTTCCGCAGGATCATCAGATACAGATGCAGTCCGATCTGACCGCTGATTGGCCATGGGACCTCGGCAGCGGACTTTTCGGCCCGTTGGAATAGCTAGCAACGATTGGCACGTGGCCAGATATGGCTCGTTACTCTAGTGATTGGAAGGTGATTCAATCATTCAATGCATGATTTCTGCTTTTATTTTCTCACGAATCCTTGACCCCGATGACAGCGCATCGTAATAAGAGGCTGCAATTTGATCAGACGTGATGTACCTCTGTTTTGGAGGGCAGATTCCCATCTTCCACTTCACCCTCGGCACGTCTCCTCCGCTCCTCGATTTCCGCTTCATGTCCAGCGACAATATCGCCGTTTGAATGCTCTTTCCATGAACTCTCTGCAGCCCAGTTGAAGGGCGACGAGGGGTAGAAGAGGACATTGATTGCTTCGAGGGATCGATCTTTGGTCTCCGGGTAGAAGAGGAAGACGACGACGATCCAGAGCAAGTTGAAACCGGCAAACATGAAGTACGCTCGGTTTTGTAAATTGGCAAAGATGGATGGATTGGCCAAGACAGTCGTTCCCACCCCGATCGCCCATCCAGTCACACCGAACCCATTGCCCTGAGCTCGCATCTCGGAAGGGAAGATCTCGGTCGGAATCAAGAATGCAACAGTCCCCCAGGTGGCGGCGTAGATGATGTTGAAGAGGAACAACATGGTGACGGCGGCAGGAGCGATAGTCGCCGCTTTCGAAGGGTCTCTTCGAGATACCTCGTATAATCCTCCTGCGATGGCATTGACAGCGACAAGACCTGCTGCACCCCAAATCAAACATTTGCGGCGTCCAAACTTGTCGACAACGTATGCACTGATAATGGTTCCAATGATACCAACAGTCGAAAGTCCACCCGCCAAGCCGTTCTGCTTGATGCTTGGGTACCCGGCGGCAGATAACAGGATAGGAGCGTAAGCCGTCACGGCTGTGATGGCGGTGTAGGAAGCCATGATTTGCAAAAAGAGGCAGAGCCATGCTCGTCGAGCCAGATGAGGGGCTGAACTATCACTGCGTCCGATTAGGATCTTGGCGAATTCAATCGGACTGGCCGGTTTGACATCAGAGCTAGCAGCGAGCATCTCTGCAAACTCTCGATCAGTTTCAGGCGATTTATTGCCTCGGACGTGTTGGAGAACGGTCAGAGCCATATCGGATCGACCTGCCGAAATGTAGTATCGAGGAGAGTCTGGCAGCATCTTAATTCCAGCGACGAGCAAAAGCGCGGGGAAGCATTGGAAGGCCAGCAAAAATCTCCATCGAACAGATGATGATCCAGGCCCGTACGGTCCATCGACGAATGAGAGCCCGAAATCGAGCCAATATGCCACAGCGATGCCAAGGTAGTTTGCGATGAAAACCAATCCGAGAAATTTGCCTCGTCCATGTGAAGTCGAAGTCTCAGAGACGTACACGGGGATGATGGCGGTCAAAGCTCCTGTCCCAAGTCCGGTGACTACTCGAGCGACGAGCATAAAATCGGCGGATTGCGCGGCAGCTTGTAAGGCTCCTCCAATAAGGGCGAAAATGGCACCGACCAGCGTACCGTTGATTCGACCTATCCTGTCTGCGATCCATCCCCTGTGCGCTTAGCATCGGCTATCAGTCAGGTAGCTCAAACTCACCCTCCAAAACATCCAAAAATACAGCCTAGATAATACACCGAGACGATCCCACCTTGCTTTACAACTTGAGTGACGTTCCCATCTGGTCCTCCGATATGCACAGTGTCCACATAGTCGCTCGAGGCGCTATCGTCAGTAGGAGATCTGGAAGGAAAAGGTGACTCACTTGACACCTCCCATTACACCTTGATCATATCCCTCAAAGAAGATTGCAATGACCGAAAAGGCTTGAATGCAGAAATTGAGGGTCGAAGGCGACAGTCTGCGCCAAAATGTGGTATAGGTCATGATTGAGAAGGTGGGAGGATGGCAGTGATTTCATCCTTCAAATGAGTGGGCTTTATATGACAAGTGTCCGGAAGACGATCTCGGATCAGGTCATTCCCGAATGCAAGCAACGCAAAGGTGCAACCAAGAAGGCCCCAAATGAATTGACCCATTCTGCCGCAGCGGGCCCCTCGCAAGGGAGTGACGAAGATTGCGTTGCAAAAGCCGAGTGTTTGCCGAAGCCCCACCTTACTCAATTCACCCATTTACCCATTCTCCCATTCCCCCACTCGGCAATTTGGACAGCCTCATTATCGATGAAGAATCCGTTATAAGCGGTTGAGCTTTCCAGGCCGTGATGCGCCCGGTGCTGATCGACAGTCTTGCAAGTCCAATATGCCCGTACCAACCACCACCGCTCTCGACTTCACCGTGCTCGGCCTCAATTCGGGGACGAGCATGGACGGCATCGATTGCGCTCTCTGCCGATTTCATCAAGCTTCTCCAGAGGCACCCATGGAGTTTGAGCTGCTCGAGTATGGCGAGATTCCTCTCGCTCAACCGATCAAAAAACGAGTCTTGAACATGATCCTCAAAGATCAAACCTCCCCATCCGAGCTCTCCGAGGTGAACGTGATCCTGGGAGAGCACTTTGCGGATGCCGTCCACCAATTCACAAGGGAGCGAGGGATTGCTTTGGACTCGATAGACGCTCTGGCGAGTCACGGTCAGACCATCTGGCTCTTGTCGATGCCGGAAGAAGGACAAGTCAAATCTGCCTTGACGATGGCTGAAGGCGCAATCATCGCTTCTAGAACAGGTATCACCACTGTGACGGATTTCCGGATCTCCGACCAGGCTGCAGGGAGGCAAGGGGCTCCTCTGATAGCTTTCTTTGATGCTCTGCTCCTGCACCACCCCACAAAATTGCGGGCGTGCCAAAATATTGGAGGGATCGCCAATGTCTGCTTCATCCCTCCCGACGTGAACGGGAAAAGGAGTGACGAGTATTACGACTTTGATACTGGACCAGGCAATGTATTTATCGACGCTGTGGTCAGGCATTATACGGAAGGCAGGGAGGAATACGACAGGGACGGAGCGATGGGTAAAAGGGGAAAGGTGGATCAGGAGCTGGTGGACGAGTTCCTCTTGATGCCTTACTTTGCCATTGATCCGCCAAAGACGTAAATAGATGGAGCAATTCAGGAAAAACCCGAGCTGATGATTCCAGCACAGGCAGAGAAGTCTTCCGAGATACTCTTGCACATGATCTCATCCGCCGAGCAGAGGCTAAGGGTCTCTCGCCAGATGACGTGGTTGCCACTACGACCAGAATCACAGCCCAGGCGATTGTCGATCATTATAGGAGATACGCCCCAAGCCAGGATATCGACGAGGTAGGTGACATGGACGGGACTCTTTGCTGACTACACAGATCTTCATGTGCGGTGGCGGAGCTTACAACCCCAATATTGTGGAATACATTCAGAAAGAATATCCAAATAGCAAGTCAACGCGTTCTCTATATGCGCTGACATTTAGCCAAGATTATGATGCTTGACGAAGCAGGAGTCCCCGCAGGAGCTAAAGAAGCGATCACGTTTGCATGGCAGGGGATGGAAGCGGTGAGTGAACACCTGGGCAATCTAGGTGGTCAACTGATGTGATAGCTTGTGGGACGATCTATACCTGTTCCGACACGTGTCGAGACGCGTCGCCACTATGTGCTGGGCAAAGTGTCTCCTGGCGAGAACTATCGGAAGGTCTTGAGAAGGGGTATGGCATTTGGAGGTGACACCGCCCAGCTGCCGTGGGTATCAGAGATGATTGTGAGGAAGAAAGGCCAGATCATCAGTAACAATTGGTAAGAAGTCATCGCTTCGTGTCAACGGTGCCCTGTTCGGAAGGATTTGCACCTTGGACACCGCTTCCACGTTTTGGCAGACTGCCAACTACCATTCCACAGTATGACAGCCCTCTATCTCGGATGTATTAACAATATTTCAGGGTGTCTACAATACTGCTCCTTCATGCGTTGGCGCATAGCAACATGGCGGATGGGTTATGCCATGGAAAATGAGAGCCTCTCCAAGATTCCGCTGCCACATCGCTGAATCCACTGAAATTCGGGAACTTTACTACGCGCATCTGTACTTCATGAAACGGTCTTGTATTGCATATACATGTGACATGTTCCGAGAATACCTATATTACCTTTTATTCCAGATACAACAAGACACTACCCGGATCTACCGAATCTCCGGGCTTCACCGTGAACGACACCACCTTCTTACCGACTGTGTCCTCGCCAGCTGTCACCCAGACCTGACAACCAGTTAGCTTGCAAGATGCAGGGCTAAATTGAGGACTCACCGAGGTCTTCATTGCCTCCAGTTCAACTACCCTCTGGTCATCGTCTTTGATGATGTCTCCGACGTTGACATGGAATTTCCAGACATTTGCGCTGAGAGGAGCGACAACGGCTGTCCCAGTACTAACCACTGCTTCACCTGGCACCGTCAGCTCAAGCCCAAAGTGGATGATGATACTTACCAGGTGTTTGAGCAGATGCCAGAGCTTTCTCTTCTTGGGCTTTCGCGTCCAGGTATTTGAGGAACAAGACCTCCTCTCTGCCAGCTGTCAATTTGGGTCTTCAATGCTGGGAAGCTTCACTCACTCTTTCGCAACTTCGGCACTCGCAGCTTTCTGTCTAGCTTTGAAAGCGGTGACTTCACCCTGCAGGCCTTCAATCATCTTCAGGTACTCGCTCATCTTGAAAGTGGACGTTCTGGATTCCGGTACAAATGTTCCAGCCTTGTAGCTTCTTTCCAACTATCATATCAGCTCAAATTGTCAGCGAAGACTCACCTCGACAAATTCCTGCTCTCCTACTGGGTAAAACTCAATCTGATCAAAGTTACCGACTAAGCACTGATCTTTTGCCCAAGGCTTGAAAGTGGTCAAAGTTCGCCCAAGAAGCTGATATCCTCCAGGGGACTCGATCGGGTAGATGCTACATTGTTAGGCTGTTGTTCTGAAACGGAAGAGACGACTCACGACCCAATGACTCCAGCCAGACCGATAGCTCCCTCTGGCGTCTTGATACGCGATGGATTGTACTTTTGTGCCAGCACTCGGTGTCTTGGGTCCAGTGGCTGCGTGTCAGACTCAACCTCTTGAGACCTCGACTCACGATGATGAAGGGCAACATGACGAAGAATCCTCTTGCGAGCACCAGCCAAGGGGTCTTGAACAGTGCATCCGTCACTGCATTCTCGCCTAGACCATTGTTTCGAGCAATGTAATCGCAATTGCTGGGCAGGTACACCGCTTCTTTACGGGCCGTCTTCATGTAGTACTCGATAGCTTCCCTCGTCCAAGGGTCGTCAGGTACCGCGGGGAGACGATGGATCGTGACTGGCATTTCGACCTCTTCGACTGGTCCTAGGGCATCCGCCGTATCCAGCATGATCTTTGCCAGTGCATCCAAAGATATTCTGGTAGGATCGAAATGGACCAGTGACGACCGTATGCAGGTGTTGAAGTAGATCACACCGTCGATATTCTTCCTTCGCATCTCTCGCTCCCAAAGCTCGACCTTGACACGAGATGATATGTCCAAGCACATCTCTCCCACTTCGAAAATGATAAACTCGTCACCTGCCTGCCTGATAGTCACATCGTCTCTGACAAGCATGCTGGATTCGTATTGCTCGACTGGTTGAATCGAGGTTTCGACCGTGCTAGCGGGCGACCACCTTGTCGAAGCCGAACCCTCGAGTACGCCTCGTAGCCAATCATCGTATCGTCCATTCAGGCTCTTGGCACTGGCAGAGTCGATCAAGACAAACTGTATCTGATCTCCAGGTCGCATTTGGCCAAGCTTCCAAAGACTTGCTCGTGCGACGGCCTACTAATCAGCCGGGACCCATCGCTGAACTCACCAAGATGCAAGCAAATCCGCCCATGTCTGGTCCATCGACTCCGAAGAGCACCGGGGTGTCTCCGTTAATGTTCAAGGCTCCAACGGCGTATCCTGTATCGGGTCAGCGGTGTTCTGCGGAGGCAAGTAGCCAGCGTACCATCTTCAATGACGTTACTAGGGTGACTTCCGCCTTCACCACCATCCGCTCGGGCCCACTTGATTCGCGGTCCATCGATCCGCAGTCCGCTCCGGTTCGAAGCGGGAGTCACGGTCCACTTGGCGTCCAAGATTGACCGCATACTTTCGGAGGTGAGGAATTCTTGACCCCATTGCGAGCTGACCAGAACTTCAACCTGCCACGCCGAGCTCAGTTGAGGCCAAAGAGCCTCTGGCACACTTCGAGTAGTGTAATCTGCACCGGATTGGGGAGAAATGTCCAGGAGATCACCAGCAAGAAGTGTTCGGCCCTGATATCCTCCTAGGGAAGCCCCTGCAAAAGTGGATTTTGAGCCCATGTATTCTGCGACATTGGGGAATCCTCCTCGAATGGCTAGGTACGACCTCAGACCAGGTCCAGACTGAATGTCAGTCTCGTCAATGAGCTCGGCATTGCACTCACGGCGGTGCCGATGTTCAGAACTGAGCCCCGCTTGATCTGAATCGATGTCCACATGGCTACTGGCTGTTTGTCAATGGTAACAGGCATCTTGGCACCAGTCACCGCAATGGTCGCGTCGGCATGGAAGAGTATCTTGGCTCCGATCATGGTCATTTCCAAACCCTCAAGGTTGGGATCGTTTCCGACAAGAACATTAGCAGCCTTGAAACTCGGCATGTCGGCAGCTCCACCACGGGGTATACCAGCACCGACATATCGACCAGGTAGATCCTGTACGGAGGTGGAAAGTCCCGGTGAGATGATTTCGATGGCTGGTGGGGAGTAAGAGAAAGAGTCGAGGAAAGATGTGTGTATTGAGCCATTTCGGAAAGCTGTGGTTTAGAGCCGAGCTTGCTGTATGTATCCCACCACTCACCTTCAGTCCGCATGATGGCCATACAGTAGTCCCTATTATTTGGGGGCCCAGATATCTTGGACTTGGACAACACTTCGATTGACTTGGCGATAGCTTCCTCTCGAGTGTTTCCGTGTACCACGACTTTGGCAATCATGGGATCGTAGTGAGGGCTCACCAAGGTTCCCGTCTGATGAGTCAGTCTCCATTCTGATAATGATTACTCCTGTACTCACCTTGACCCATGTATCTATTCTACCCCGTTCACCGATATCTGCCCATTCCACATGATGCAGTCTTCCGGGTGAAGGCCTAAAGTCCGCTTTGGGGTTCTCACAATAGATACGACATTCAATCGAGTGTCCATCCGCCATTTCGTGTCGCGATTGGACCAGCTCGCTCTCGCTCAATGCCTGATCATGCGACATCCCTTGTCGGATCATCAATTCGACCAAGTCGAGTCCTGGTCGCACGACTTCGGTGATGGCATGTTCCACCCTGAGTGTTAGCGCACGCCATCCATTCAGACTGCTGACCTACTGGATACGGGCGTTGAGCTCGAGGAAGAAGAAGTCGCAATCGGGCGATTCACCGTCGACGATGAACTCGACGGTACCAGCCGAACGGTACTTGATCACTTGACCAAGAGATATAGCGGCTCTGTACATTCGTTCTCGCGCAGCTGTGTGGTCAGGCTGGATTACCCTCGACGACATGATGCTCACCTTGACCTCTCGGAGTCTGAAATAGCGGACAAGGAGCCTCTTCAATGACCTTTTGGTGTCTCCTCTGAACCGAACATTCTCTTTCGCCAAAGTGAATCACATGTCCTTGCCCATTTCCGAAGATCTGGACTTCCACATGCTTGGCTTTCCGTATGTATTTCTCGATGAACACTGCTGGCTCCTTGAACAATGCCTGGGAGTCAGCTCGAAGCCATCAAGACGCATGGAGGACTCACTGCTCCCTTTGCTCTTGTTGCTTCAAACTTGTCTCGAACATCCTGCTCATCTCAAGGGTGAGCTGATGTACGCCGAAGGGGTAACAGCACTTACTTGAGCAAACCTCCATACCCATCCCACCTCCACCTCCACTCGCCTTGATCAGCACTGGATACCCTATCCTCCCTGCAACTCGTACGGCTTCCTCGAGCTCTTCAACCACACCGTCACTACCGGGAACTACAGGGACTCCCGCTTTGATAGCTACCGCCCTGGCTTCGTGTTTCAGACCCATAGAGGTCATTTGAAATGGTGTCGGCCCCAAGAAGACGATTCCAGCGTCTTGAACAGCCTTGGCGAATGCCTAATATGAGCCAGATTCTAGGAGCAAGCTGTACTCACCGCGTTCTCAGACAGGAACCCGTAACCGGGGGCGATCATTGTCGACTTGCTTTTGACAGCTATGTCGACGATCGCCTCGATATTCAAATATGCCCTAGGATCCAGTCCATCCCCTATGGGATACGCCTCGTCGGCTTGAGTGACATGTGGAGTGTCTGCATCAACAGCAGTGTAGATTGCGACCGTCGGAACGTCAAGTTCCCGAGCAGTCCTGATGATCCGCAGAGCGATCTCACCACGATTCGCGATGAGAATCTTTGGAGACGACATATCGGTGTGAGATGGGGTGTCGAGGTACTGACACGACGGTGTTATGAGCTACTATGCGTCCAGTGGGGTCATCGACCCTCGATCATGTATGAGTCCTGTCCACCAGTTGTCGCTTAACCGAGCGGGGGGTTCATTAGGTGTTTTCCGACGAGAAAGCAGTTATCTCGCACCCCGGAAAATGCGCGGAGTGAAAGATTCGACGAGGTGACAGCAATGTGAGATCCCATTCGATCCACACCGGACCTCGGTTGCGCATTGAATAGACTGTGGAGGTCATTGGCCGGATAGCACGACTCCGTGTGGTCACCGATAGAGAGCTCGAGTTGACCAAGCTCAAGAACACCCGGCTGCCCGAACTTGACTCAGTATCGCACACACACTTCAACAGCTGTCTTTTGGAGCAATGTCTGACAAACGCATTCTCTGCTCGTGGGTAGTCGCCCCCCGCATGCTACTGAGATGCTCATATGCAGATTTGGAGTTGATGTCGACGCCGTGTCCGGATGGTGAGTGATCGAGCTAAGCGGTCTCGCTCCAGCTGACGTTTTAGGCTTGGCTCATACAAAGGAGAAGACAGCCCGGGAGACATCTCACGGGTGAGTGATCATGCCTAGGCGCTAAAGGCGTAGTCACATCACCACATGATAAAGGACTGACAGCACAGGGTATGTTCGCAGGAGAGGTCGGCTCTCCACGGCTGCTCAAGTTGTTCACAAAATTGGGAATCAAGACGACATGGTTCATTCCCGGACACAGCTTGGACACCTTTCCCGATGAGATGGCTGCAGTGCGTGATGCAGGACACGAGATGTGAGTGACCCGTCCTGAAAGCCCCAAAGGACAGGACTAATCACAAGTGGACTGCATGGTTACTCCCACGAGAATCCAACAGCGATGAACGTAGAGCAGCAGAGGGATATCTTGGAGCACACATTCAAGCAACTCACAGAGTTCTGCGGTAAACCTCCCATAGGGAGCGTAGCACCGTGGTGGGAGGTGAGCAAGGAGACGACCGAGATGCTTCTGGAGAAGGGTATTCTGTATGGTCAGTGATGAGCATCGGACGTCCCTGATGCCAGACCACTCGTTCCATCATCGAGACAGCGAGCCATACTGGTTGCGGACTGGCGACTCGTGGAAGAAGATTGACTATTCTCAGAAGGCACACACCTGGATGGAGCCTTTGAAGCGTGGCGAGACTACGGGCATGGTGGAAATCCCAGCAAACTGGGATGTGAGTCACCATTTAGAGCAAAGCTAATGCAAGCTCGACGACCTGCCCCCTCTGATGTTCATCAAGGATTCGCCCAATTCACACGGTTTCGTAGACGCACATGTCATCGAGCAGAAGTGGAAAGATCATTTCACTTATCTCTACGAGAACGAGGAGGGCGGCTTTGTCATGCCAATCACCATCCACCCCGACGTCTCTGGGCGGCCTCGTGAGTGCTGCATCGCCTATCTAACAAGACTCTGACGCTCAGATGTCCTGATGATGCTGGAGCGATTTGTCAAATGGGTCAATACGCACAAGGGTGTGGAGTGGGTCACCATGGCGGAGATTGCAGACGACTTCCGGAAAAAGTCAAGCCCTCCCGCTGGCGCCAAGATGCCAAAGGGAGTCTAAGGAGAATCGTATTGAACCGTTTGGGTACGAGCGATGTCATGTTGTGAATCATGCCTAGTCGCCAGCGAACATGGATTCGGTTTGATAGCCAGTGAATACCCCGAGAATGCATGAGAATCGAACAATGACTATGAGTACAACTTGGCATTTGCTTCGTCAATGGCTTTCCTAGCCGCAGTGACGTTCTCCACACACCCCTTGAAATCCGAATGCAGACACAAAGTAAAGGGCGCACCTCCGACACCAACGTCCACCTGAGTGTAGTCAACCGCCGGTATCCTCCCTTCCAACGACAATGCCTTGGTCGCGGAGTAAATCTCATCAGGTCCCATTTTTCTACTTCCCGGCACGCCCAAAAGGACCGCTCGGGCATCGTAGTTGACATCGACAAAGGCTTCCGGGACGAAAGGGATGTTGTACTTCTTCGCCATGGTCTCGTGCAGTGTGTTTGGCATGCCGTATACTGGAACGTTGAACTTGCTGATGGCTCGGAAAGAAGCATCGCTCAGTGCTTCGTCCTTCTGCATGGCAATGTACTGCAAGTAAGCTTTCTACACGGCGTGCTTCATATCCCTCTGGCTCACCCACATGCCATGCGGCTTGATGTGATTCAAAGGAACGCCCGCCTCGTCGAGGAATGCTTTGAGCGCTCCAATTTGGAAGATCCTGCCATTAGTACGATCGATTGATGGGATCGTTACATTTCCGAGTACGCTTGATCAGACGACATGGCGATCATCCGTCTCCCGAACCCCGCCTTATCCGGAAAGCCAGGATCTATACATGAGCTCGACGTGAACACTTGAACTCACGAGCTCCGACTTTGATCCCGTACTGCTTTGCCAATGCGACGGTCTTCCGCATCGTCACTGGGTCTCCTGCATGCCCACCGCAAGCAACATTGGCAGCGTCGATCAAGGGCATAAGCTCTTCGTCTGGTCCTCCGACCCAAGACCCAAATGCCTCTCCACAATCCACATTGATTTCGATCTTCTTCAAGACGTTTTTGCTCGAGCTAGAGTGGATTCCGTTCAAGCTGACCATTCTGCAATAGATCGGAGGAAGAAATGTTTGTGATGCGAGACGATTGAGACGGTACATTGATTTTTTCTCGAGCATGTACAACGCGATGACTGTCAGTCTTGCATCGGTCGGCGGTCTCCATGCTATCCGTCGCAAGCGAACCATGGTATCGTTCTTTCCACGGATAATGGACGCTTCAGAACGCCACGGTTCTGATAGGGTGTCCCGACCTAAAGTAGTAATCCTGGGCGAGCCAAGTGAGGGCGTCCAACCCGATGACACTTTTTCCGCACTTTGACCCTAATCCTGTCGTCTGAGTGGTCAGCAGCGATCTGGGCAACAATCAAGCGAGCTTATGAATTGTCCCTGGAAAATGAACGGATTGCAGACCACCTTATCGTACACCTTCCATGACAGGATCGTATAATACGAGTCAGACTCGCTAGCGTCTTGCAATTAACCCTCAAACGAAGGTCGCTGATCTCTGCAACAATCATGTCTACTCAGTCCGACAAAGACTATGCCTACCCCTCGGACCCTGTCGCCGTCGAGGAGGCAGCTCCCAAGGGCGCCAACTATGATGCGGTCTTTGGAGAATACCATGAAGGGCAAGTCAACTACAAATCGGTGGGATGGTAAGTCACTCGCTGTCGCTCGAGTCGCGTGATATTAATCGGTCAATAGGGTGCAAGCAACGATCATCATGTTAAAGACGATCATCGCTTTGGGTGTTTTGGCAATGCCTACCGTTTTATCGGCAACTGGTGGTCTCCCTGGTTCTCTCAGTAGGTCAGCTAATTCGGACTGGTTGATTGATCGTCAGTCATCCTTGTGATTGGTCTTCTCACCACATGGTCAGGACACGTCGTCGGTACATTCAAGAAAAACCATCCGGAAGTTTACGCTATGGACGGTGTTGGATACGTTCTTGCCGGTAAATGGGGTCGAGAGCTATTCTCCATCGCATACCCCTTGTTCATGATCTTCTTGTCTGGTTCTGGCTTCGTCGCCATCTCGATCGCTTTCAACGCCATCACCGTTCACGGCACATGCACCGTCGTTTGGGTTGTCATTGTGAGTTCCGCGACCCTTTGCACGGCTGACATCAGGCTATGGTCGGTACTTTCGTCCTTGCTTCGATCCAAACCTTGCACAAGGTATCCATCCTCGGATGGATCGGTTTCGTCTCGGTCATGGCTGCCATCTTCACCATCACCATTGCCGTCGGTATCCAAGATCGACCATCCGCGGCACCTCAGACTGGACCTTGGGAGAAGAATATCTCGGTCGTCAACCATGAAGGTACCTTCCTCGGCGGAATGGCAGCGGTCTCGACCGTCGTCTTCTCTTACAGTGGAACACCCGCCTTCTTCAATGTCATTGGAGAAATGCGACAGCCCAAGCTTTACGATCGGGCATTGTACATTTGTCAGACTATCGTCACTATGACATACCTCACTATCGGTATCGTCGTCTACTACTACTGCGGTCAATACCTCGCCAACCCTGCTCTCGGATCTGCCGGTGTGATCATCAAGAAGGTGGCCTATGGCATCGCCCTCCCCGGTCTATTCGTTTCGGTCACCATCTACACCCACGTCGGTGCCAAGATGATCTTCGTCCGTCTCTTGCGGTGAGTACCTTGGATAGCTCAAAGCACGACATCGCTGATGGTTCAGTGGTTCTGACCACCTCACCTCTCACTCGTTTGTCCACTGGGCAGTCTGGTTGGGCGTCGTGGCGGGCTGCGTTTTCATCTCCTTCATCCTGGCCGAGGGTGAGCTCGTCTCAGCAGTTCTGTAAGCTCGCGCTGACTTTCCAGCCATTCCCTTCTTTGGAGACCTCACCAGTCTTATCGGTGCATTGCTAGGAGCCTTTATGTGTTTGACTTCCAACGGCTGGATGTGGTTGCACGACAACCTGAAATACCGAAAGACCAACAAGTCGCTCTACTACCGATCTCTCATTGTGCTCAATGTCTTCCTGATTATCGCCGGTCTCTTCATCATGGTGACTGGTACATGGGCAGCTGCAGTCAGCATCAAGCGATCTTACTCCACTGGAGCCATCTCGAGCCCATTCTCATGTGCCGACAATTCTGGTTCGGTCTAGAGCGTTACGGTGGTGTTTGTCTGGGGGTGTTGATGGTTCGGGAGAATTATACATACTCGTAATTTGTAGAATGCAGAGCAAGCATGCAAATGGGATACTGTGATCATTCTCTGAGATGCAAGGGCCTCATAAGCAAAGCAATGGGAGCTGTCGTGTATGATGGGCCCGTTTGCCAGATCTCTCTGATCATTCCGATTTTGCAATTTGTTAATCAGTTCATCTGTATCATTCATTCTGTATTGATCAGCCAATCCGACCTCGTACGCCTAGATGGACAAAGCTGGCAGTGGGAGTAGTGCTTTCGAGCAGCCTCAGAAGAAGCGAAGGACGAATGTGAACAAAGCATGCGAGAATTGTCGTAGAAGGTGAGTGGGTTTTCCGACCATTCCCGGGAGCGTGGTTGATCGGATTAGACGGGTCAAATGTGATGGTGTCCGTCCTTCTTGCGGAACCTGTGGAGTTTACAAGGTAATTCCTGTCGACAAAACTCGTCTGTATATCTGACAACTTTGCAGGATGAGTGTCAATGGGAAGCGAGGGAGGATTATCGCAAACCGTTATCTCGGAAAGAGGTTCAGTCGCTGGTCAAGCGGATGCAGGAATTGGAGAAACGACTGCGCGATCTCGGCGAGGACCCGGGAGAACCCACTCAGGATCCTTATGCTCAGCATGCCTCCATGGTGAAGAAAGCGCAATCGGAAGACACCTCTCCTGCTTTGGCTGCAAGGGACGAGCTGGGCATCGATCACCTGGTGAAACCTCCCTTTCCTCCTCTTCTGTGCGTGTGCTGAACGACGGGTTGAACGTGATGATGGGGATATACATCTTCATGGGCCGACATCTGCTTTTCGTCATTGGGTCAAACACCCAGAACTAGCCTCACGGGCGCGAGAGACGTTTCCACAGTCGTTCGACCAAGAACTGCTTCCGATCGGCTACAATCGATACCTTCCACCCAATACTTCCCTCTCCCAAGCTGAACATGACAAGTGTATTGATCGCTTCTTCAGCTATTACGCGTGCTGGGGTGAGCAACGAGCACACGTCAATGTGCTGATGACCAGGTCTTCGAAGCAACGTGATGCATTTCAAACAACACATGGATTTTGCCGTTCACCCACCCTACTTTAGGATGCCTCATTACTCCCCTTTCCTCCATAATGCTATCCTCGCAATAGCTCTCGGCTTTAGTGACGATCCGTACCTGTGCGACCTATCTGTTCGACGGTTGTACTCGGAGCAGGCCAAGAAATTCATCGATGAGGAGGGATTGCGACCGAGCATCGCGACGGTTCAAGCCTTTGCGCATGTCGCCAGTTATCACAGTCTAGCAGCGGAACATAACCTGGGCTGGCTGTATATGGGCATGGGTATACGTTGTGCAGTCGCGCGTGAGTCCAGAGTCTACACTGATTATACCTAACGGACTAGTGGGACTCAATACCGATGATAGCCATTTGCTTGCCAAAGGGCATGTGACGGGACAACAAGCCAAAGATGTGAGCGTGCCCCGTTCGCGATGGTCATCCCTATGTTGACGAATAGCGGAACAACACTTTCTGGACGATATACGTTCAAGAAGGTATCTGGTCGCCATATATAGGCCGATCGAGCAGTCTTCCCGCCTTCACCGCACATCCTCCTGCGATCGACGAGGCGCTGGACCGGTTCCCATGGGAACCTCTCACTTTATCCTCTCACCGCCTGGCTCGGCAGCCCTCCATGCTCAGCACAACGTTCGTTCACACCGTCAATTTGATGGTCCTGGGCGAGCGGATCATGCATAATCTGTGCGTGCAAGCCTGATGTGACGCTGATTAGACAGATACGATATACGCGTCGACCTGACAGCTTCGCAACGGGCTATCGTGGTTCATGAGATGAGGTAAATTTTCAATGTCTATGTTTCACTCATGTGTAGTACTGCTCTCGCGGATTGGGTGAAGGATCTGCCGAGCAGCCTTCAGATCGACCTCGCTTCTCCTGGCAATGCTATGCCCCACATCCTCATGATGCACCTATCGCACGCTTGGCTGGTGATACTTCTTCATCGACCATATTACCGGCCTCTCGCCAGACTGCCTGGTAGGGAGGCTCAAGAGGAGCACTTGTTACAGTCTGGTGGAGCTTGGGCCGTCAATGTGAGTTTTCTGCTCACGAATGGTACTCATCCTCAGTTCTGCGATCGAGCTGCGGTTCATGTTATCGATCTTCTTCAGCTATGGGACAAGGCCCACGACCTCCGATTCTGTCCACCTACAGCCATACAGATCTGCTTTGTCTCTGGTACTACGCACCTCTTATCACTAGCAAGCACCCGGTCCAACTCTCATCGACAGGCGGAATCATTCGGCAGAGTGCAAGAGTGTGGCCGTCTTCTCGGTCGTATAGCGAGATCCTGGCCTTCTGCTACGCAGACCAAGATCTTACTAGAGAGTCTGAGGGATGAGTACGGGTTCTCCATTGGACCACCCAACGAGAACAAGGCGTCCGAGCTGAGCAACTTGACCGTCCCACCGGTCGCCAGTCCTCGGTACGGGCTCATTTGGCTGCAATCGCTGATGATACAGATCCATCCATCCCGCCATCTCTCACGACCGTATCGGTGCGGGCGGCCCTACTTTGGCGCCGGAGACAGGCGGACAATCCCTACATACCACCCCAAGCAGCCAGAATCCTCCAATGCCCCAATTCCCCGCAGATTGGAATTCAATCAATTACGACAACGCCTCAAACGGTATGACAGATCCCTTCTTCGATCCAGACATGGAGGCACTGCTTGATACTATCCTTCGACCTCATCTCGGCACTACACTGGAGGGTTTCGACCATGATCAGCCCTCATATTGGTGACGCAAATCTCTGCAGGATCGGCGGCAGTGCTTCAAGACATAGCATACTATGCGGAAGCACGAATGATGGACGGGTGCAAACGTAGCTCAAGCCGACAGGGCGTGCATGGCCAAGACAATACTCTCTTTGCCAGGGTCAGGCAACAGGTGTGCTGGTGCAATGACCTTTCACAAGCAGAATTCACCTCGTCCTCTTACTTAAAACAAACATATAGTCACATGCAGCGAGAAGTGCGTCACTCACATCAGCGATAGCAATCTCCCGTCCTTCTGATCGCAGTACCGCGACTCATGAGCGCCTTCCAGCGAATAATGACGGGGACCCTCTGTTCTGGCTCGTTTGGGTTTTGAGGGGCCTCAGGTCAGCATCGTAACGGCCGGTAGGTTTTGCGCAGGCATAGTCACGCACAACGGTTCCCATTCAATCTCACTTTATCAGAGCGCATCTCTCATGACGAGAGTGAGGTTTGCAGCATTCGCAGTGATAGTCCTCTTGACTCTCGTTGGCATTGCTCATATCCACCCAGCGACAGAATTCTCACTGCCTTTTATACCTTCGTTTGAAGATTCTGCAGTATTCATCGCTCCGACCATTGACGATGTGGACAACAGGCATCTGACCAGCGAACAATGCTTGGAACGTTTCCCGGCTCTGTATTACGAAGCGGACCGATCGAAAGCATGGGCCTCGGGAGGGATCAGCGAGAGTATGGTGGATGAAGCGGAAAAGGAAGGGGCAAGTGCGAGACTGGCCATCGTCAACAACAAAGTGAGCATCGCGCTTTCATGCTCAATTCCTTTGTGAACGGTGGAAGAACGTAGCTCTGATCAGCATAGCTATACGTAAAGGCTTTCTATGGAGGAATAAACACACGGACACAAGCCTCCATTGCGGCCGTTCACAACACGTTGTTGACCAGCGTAGAACCGTTACCGGATGTCGAGTATGTCGCGGAATCATGTCGAGTAATTAGCTGACTCATAGCTTCGTGATCCAGACCTCGGATGGAGGAGGAGGGAAACACCCACATTTCGTGCTCGACCGAAAGAAGGAGGATCACCATCTTTGGCTCATGCCCGGTGAGCAGACTTTGCAGTTCACTCTTCCCGGGCTGACCGCAGATTTCGGGTTCTACTCTTGGCCTGAGCCTGGAGTAGGAGCTTATACAGAAGTCAGGGATCAGACTGAGAAGGTCGAGGAGAGTTTGGGGCTGTTGCATAATGGCTCGCAGCTCGTATCGTCCAGCTGGCAGCACAAAATACCCAAGTTGCTGTGGAGAGGGGTCCCAATGGTAGAAGTCAGACAAGTCAGTCGACACATTGTGAATTGATATTTTTGCTTATCTCAGGATCTCCTTCGAGGAAGCGAGAACCAACCATGGTCAGATGTCCAAGCCCTAGATTGGGGCAAGGTGAACAACGAGGATGAGAAGGCGAATGGAGGGGACTTGAAGTCGCCTGCAGAGCACTGTGAATACCAGTATCTTGCTCATGTGGAAGGATGGGCCTATTCTGGCCGTTTGAAGTGAGTGGCTCCACTAGTCAGAGTATTCGCTCACAGCAGATACCTCCAACAATGCCGTTCAGTCATAGTGATGCACCCGCTCGGATGGATTCAACACTTTCACCACCTCTTCATTACTGATCCCAACGATCCCCGACAGAACGTCGTCGAAGTCCCTCTGCCTTTGGAGGAGAATCTGCCTGGCGTAATGGAGAAGCTGCTCGATCCACGTAACGCGGAGCGAACGGAACAGATCGCAGAGAACAGCTGGAACGATCTTCGGGAGGGATACTTGTCGCCAGCTGCCAAGTGAGTGAATTTTACGGTCGTCTGCTGAAGCCTAGTGAATGCTACTTCCGCTACGTGCTCAATGCTTATGCGTCGGTACAGACGTTCCGGCCAAGGATCGATCGAGGAGTGCCATACGAGAGCTTCTTGCTCATGGGCTCAACGCACTGGGATCCTCACCGATAGTCCCCCTTTTTGTGCACCTTTACCATAATTGCGTGTATCGTCAATGTCACCAGAAACAACCCATTCACGACCTAGACCATTCACGAAACAATGCAATGCATATACACGTAGTCATAACGCCATCGGCTACAGACTTTTGTCGGTCCAAGTCTCATGGCACGACTTTCTTATTGCCCCTGTGGCTTCTCGATCAGGATATCTCCAGCCTCGTTGTACCAAATCTCTCTAACCTTGACGCTCCGCAGATGCGTCACTCCTTTACTGAGCTCACTGTCGTGGTAGAACAACCACCACCTCCCGTCGTGCTCTACTACCGAGTGATGCGTTGTCCATCCGACAACGGGGTCGAGGATCTTGCCTCGGTATGTGAATGGTCCGTATGGCGACGAACCAGTTGCGTAAGCGATGAAGTGAGTGTCCCCGGTCGAGTATGAGAAGTAGTAGACCCCATTCCTCTTGTGCATCCACGACGCTTCGAAGAATCGCCTCTCATGGTCGTCTGCAAGGATACCCTCGCCGGTAGCAGGATCGAGGATCTCCACCGCTCGAACCGTCTCGCCAAACGAGTGGTAGTCGTCTGAAAGTCGGGCGACCCGAGGACACAGAGCTTTAACTCCTTTGCCTGAAGGCTCATGGACGCCGAGCTCTGCCGCGTCGAATTGATCACCCGACGGAGTAGGGTAGCATTGCAGTTGTCCACCCCACAGACCACCGAAGTAGCAGTACACGTTGTCATCGTCATCACGGAAAGTAGCGGGATCGATGGTGAAGCTGTCTGGAATGGGTTTCTCATCGGCGACGAATGGTCCTTCAGGCTTATCGCTGACGGCTATACCGAGACGGAAGATGCCTACCGTCAGCTAACTTCTGACTCTACTCAAGATGTTAGACACACCTTCGTGATCCTTTGCAGGGAAACACAAGTAGTACTTTCCGTCCTTGCCCTGGAAGGCATCAGGCGCCCATAATTGCTTGTCCGCCCATGGGACATCCTTGACCGACAAAACGACTCCATGATCAGTGACTTCCGCTCCGACCTTGTCCATAGAGATGACATGGTAATCGTTCATGTCAAAGTGACTCCCCATGTCGTCAAAGGGAATGTCATTGTCGCGGTCATGACTGGGGTAGACGTAGATTCGACCGTTAAAAGAGTGAGCCGAGGGGTCGGCAATGTAGATGTGCTCGATCAGTGGGGCTGGCATAGTTAGTCGCAGGTGAGCTGGGGTCGGTAGATGATAGCAAAAGAAGCCATGATGAGTGGTTGGGACATCTTATATACACTACTCATCGACCAGTAACGGTCCGGCAAGAAACACCTGGTGCTATCTACCGAGAATCCCCCGCAACCCACCCTGGGGACGATGCTCGGTTACAAGCCATGCTCCCTTATGCAGCTCACTGGGCTCCGACTCGGGGGGTTGAAAGGCGGGGCGTTCTGCCAAGCATGCACCGAGAACATGAACAGTTGCGGAGGGGCCAAGCTGTTGGGGCCCACAGGTTTTCGCAATGGCAGTCTCATCGCATTCTTTTCTACGACAAAGGCACACTGGCATGGCTTGGGCAGATTCCAGGACAAAGAAGGGGATAGACGATACATGACTGGCAACTCTGGGATCACTAACTCGATGCGTGCAAACGAGAGAAATGATCACTTTTGTTCCGGTAAAGCAGTCTCGCTCTCACTCAATTCGGTCGCCAGCCTCGACCACGGCCCAGATCCCTGATCTATGCTCAACAGACTCGATCTGGCCGCGAGGAAGACGTATGTCGCGACTTCGAGCCCGATCACGATGACAAAACTGACCATGAGCGATGCTCTGGGAGATATCCCGCAGCACTCACACGTAGCGCACCGCATCTGGGGTTAAAGTCCCGGTAGACTGCATGGAGTTCCATTCGTCGAACCCATTCCACGTCTGACTGCGACGACATCAGCGAATGAACTCGGGTTGGTACATACACAATAAGGAGGATCCCGATTGTACAACCCAGGGCGATGTGTACCCATCGGGTCACGCCCTTTCCGGAGCTCCCACTGAATCGACCCTTGACATTCACAATGACCAGGCCCCTACACCGTCAGTCAACGTCAGACGGACTCTCGTGACTTACATTGCGACTTGTATCATAACTAGCAGAAACAAGACCAATCCCAAGTCGTGATGGAGATCCCTACTTGGACCCGAGAATTGATATCCTTCGCCTTGAGACTTGACCGCCGCTGCGATATCAGTGCGTTCCCTGGGGTTCCCCTTGTGGACCCACCAGTTCCCAAAGCAAACGCTATCGTTAAGAGAATCCCCGTTCCAATATTGAGCATCCCGTGATACCTCGACCTGGTCCTTGACATTCAATTTGGTGTCCTCCCGCTCAAAACTCACCCCCTGATCTTCGCCCATCGTTGAACAAGCAACGCAGCGGGAACAGTTCCTAGCACAGCGAGGCATGCTACGACCGCTGTCGACGTGAGCTAGCCGCCGTTGGGATATGTGGAGCACCTACCATGCACAATGACAACCTTGTCGTGGAAATTGATATCCAGCGAAGGCATTTTGACGAGGTATCAAGTCATCCTGGTCGTCGTCTCGTATACACCCCTGAGCCGACTTGCAGCGACAAAGACGTCCTCTTCGACCAGCAATCTCACAGTCGTCGTCAAATCATACAAAGGCCTCACACCATTGAGCCATATCCCATTGCTAAAATTAGACCGATATCCTCGACGACGAGTCGAGGTTTCTGTAACTTACTCCAGGACGAGCATACCCCGTATGCATTGGTTCCATACTTGCAGTCATCTACATTCAACACGCAGAGCACACATGATGCAGGACATGGACGGGTCAGCAACGCCTTCGACGTCGAGCGCAGAGATGATGACCATGGGTCCATTCACCACACAGTATGTCGATCGCTATTTTCAGCCACTGATATTCAGGCTGGGCAGTGGGGTCTTGTGGTTCAAAGGCTGGACACCTTCGACCGCACCAGCGACCTTTGCATGTTGCGTCGGACTCTTCTTCCTCGCTGCTGGATCGCGCTACATTGACGCTCTGCGAATACTCTGCTCGCCTGAAGTCGTTTACGATCGACGCCAACGCTTCCGCTGGGGTCCAGAGTGTGCCTGTGCCGGCCTATACATGCTTCGAACTTTCATCATGTACCTGCTCATGTTGGCGGTGATGCAATTCAACGCTTACTTCTTCGTTGCGATATTGCTGGGACACGGAGCTGGAGAACTAGGTTTCGGAAGGTATTGCAGTTACAGTACGGGCAAGTCGAGTCATTGTCGATTGCAGGTAGAGGAGTCCACAGGCGATGAGAAGGGACATGCATAAGAGGCGGTAATACGTTACCAGGGATAACTCGTGTCGATCCAGCTGGGTACACCACCAAAGATCATACTCATGCTGTATCTGCTGTCCGACTCGGTTTCGGAAATGATGCTCTCGACCGTCATGTTGCGCTGATTGGGCAGATAACCTGGCCCCGAATTGGCAGACTCTACAAAGAACGTCTCGTTTGGAACTGGCATCAGCGTTGCTGATCGCATGCTTCATCAAGGCCTGACCTATCCGAGGGTCCGAGGCAGACCATTCGATGAAACCTGCAGGCAAGACAATATCCGTCTAAAGGGTCAGCAACCATTCTTCTTGGGCGAGATTAGGCCTACCATGAAGCTATCGGTGTAGACCACTCGCGATTGATTATTCCAAGGTCGACCCAGAGCTCTCTGGTGCGCTGTGAATCAGCGGGACCGCGTAAAGAACTCACTTAGATCGACGCTCGGAACAGGATCTTTCGCATAGCCAATGTAACAGTGATTAAAGTACGCGCCGTATGTGTCCGGACCATCTGGAGTATCAGCTTCATGTGACTTGTTTAGAATCTCAGAGCTCACACCACTGCTCCGAGCCTTTCCATGCGACTAACGCTCCCCCTACGTCTCTGCTCAACAGACTGGTGTTTGCAAAGTACGCGGTCCCAAAGCCGTATATCTGAATCCTTAGCTCAGTATCGCTACGCGACCAGCTCACGAAATCTGTCGATCCTATCACCTCTCCGCTCCAGAACGCTGCACTCGCATTGCGACCGACATACAAGGTATCTTGATAGCTTGCAAAGGAACAGCCGTAGAAGCTCGCATTTGCGTATGATACGAATAAAGCTGCAGAGGGCCCCGTGTCCCCGCTCTTATACTCGACGCCGTTGACTGTCTGCCCAGTCAGCATGTAGGAATCGGTCCATACTCACAGCTCGATTGGCAACGCCCACATTGTACAGTCGGAAGTCCGAGCAACCAAAAGCGGGCTGTAATGGAGCTCCCAAAGGTCCACTTCCCACTAACGATGCTGCGCGATTGGGGGACACTGTCAAGACGACTGCATCTGCATTATCTTCTGAAGCGGTTTGGGTCGTCTGGTTGATGTAAGAAGAGTTCCAGAGGAACACCGTATTCTTATGATAGTCGTATGGGTTTGGAGTGATTCCCTGCTGATCAGTGAAAGGCTTGTCGTAGCGTGAGATGTACCGACCAAAATATAGGTCGGTCCGGATCGCGTGACGTTCACCACCTCATGGTAGTTCCCGCTCCCTACCAGCACGATCTGAGGGGATCTATCGAGTTCAATGCAGCAATGGGCCGTAGGGATGAGACACACGTATCATTAGGCAGAGACTTGATGGCTCCCTGAATGGACCCGAACCCAGCTTGAGGATCGGTCTGCGATACATAGATGGTTCCGTTGGGACAGAGACTCAATTGATCGCCTTGTGCTCGAGGGAGTTGACAGTCGGCGTAGGGGTTCGACCAGGCCACGACTGTACTCAGAAAGATCAAATACGAAAGGATAAGCATCAGGCTGTCATGCACTCCCTCAAAAGTCCCCGGCGGCCAGGCAATTTATATGTATGCTCATACCTGAACCGGGCCGCAAAGATGTTGCCGGTCGACTGTCAGCTATTTCGGTCTTAGCTCACGGCCCAGCGGGCCGTCATGAGCTACCCACGGCGCGATAGATCCAGTTGTCCTCTCTATAGCAAGACTACTGGGGATGCATGCCTGATCTTGGGAAAGTGTATAACCTATGAGCGAGAAAGCAAGGAGCCTGGAGCCATCATAGCGGACCGCCCATTCAGCCGGTCCTCGCACTGCCCACATTAATAAACGGCATTGGTGACTATTCGGTTGTCCTGTGGGATATTCTTCTCATGCACGTTCTCGTGCGAAGCTTCGAGCTGAGTGTCTTCCACAGCGAGCTCCTCTGTGAGACCCATCTGAGAGATGTCGTAGCCGTGCTCAACGAGATACTCCTTGAACGCCAAATCCTCATTGTGTTGTTGATCCACAGAAAGAGGTATAATGAGGAAAAAGGTCACAATTGCCGACAAGATGGCCAGACCCGAACCGAGGTAGAATGGTCCAGTATTGGCGACGGTCGAGTCGGCTGGGAAGTCGGCGATCAAAGCTGGGAACGCCCAAGTTCCCGCGTATGCACCAATTTTGCCCTGTCATCAATTCATGACAGGCGCACCGAGAACTGGTACTCACAAAAGCAGCGGCGGTTCCGTAAAAACGTCCTCGTACTGCAGTAGACGACGACTTGGCAGCCAACAGACCGATACAGTTTCCAGGTCCGACCTCGCCCATTGCCAAGAAGATACCTGGCTGTCAGTCTCCAAGGGTTTGCGTCACCCACCATAAACGACAGCAAAGGCAGCAATATGGTTGGTCAACTTGGTGTAGAGACCACTCATCAAGAACCCAACCACTCCCTGGAAGACAAGGGCGATGATGAGAAGTCGTTTCGCCCCGACTCGATCTACCAGGAGAGCGCCGATGAGAGTACCGGGCATGTAGAACAGCTACGAATCAGCTTCAACCATGACAGAATAGGAAGATCTCACGTTGATAATCGTATTCCAGCCAAAGACAGTCTTCAAGGAGGAATCACCACCAGTGATGGTATCAACAACCTACAATCAGCTCAAGACCTCAGGGCGATCTCACGGTAGAAGAGTAAATTCCGAAAGGGTACGAGATGAAATCGTACATGAACCAGACCAGAGCGATTCCAACCCATCTCAGCCAGTATCGTCGGAAGATCAACGCCCATGGCACTTGTTTCGCCTTGGCCATCGTGGATCGCTTGTACACATCGGTCTCCTCACGGATCAAGAATCGGATGAAGAAGAGAAGGAGTGGCCAGATGATTCCGACACCGAAGCATGTTCTCCATCCAGCTTCGTATTTGGTGGGTCCATAACCCTGACATCAGACAAGCTCTCTCACGATGTCACTCACCAAGACACATAGGTATGGGATGAAAGCTCCTACGACGAAGCCAAAATCGATGGCGCTGTTGGTAGCCAAAGCGAACCACATGTTCTGTCGACTCTTGGCCATGCCATCATTCTCCGTAGCTTCTGCTGCCGCGATCGAGCCAGCGGGATACTCTCCACCGATACCAATCTACGCTTTAGCTCGACGTACCTTTCAAACACTCACTCCTTGGAAGAAACGCCAAGCAGTCAAAATCCGGAAGACGCCATCGGGGGTGGTCGCGTAAGCCCCGGTGCACAGGATGGAAAAGATGATAACGATTATATTGGCGAGGAACATCGAGTTTCGTCGTCCGATCCTATCAACCACGAATCCAAAGCCAATCTGACCGACGAGAATACCGACGAAACCGATCCCAGAGAAGACTGTACCTCGATTTCCCCCGTTAAAGGTTTCTGCCGATAAGCGGAAAGCATTGGATGGTACTTACCGGCCCCATATTGACGTTTCAAGAATGTACGAGCAGAGCCCAAGACTCCATTGAGATATCCATCCGAGAACAACGACGTCCCGCAGGCGAGCACCAAGGCGATGGGTCCGAGTTTGTTCTTGCTTGCCATGTTGAGCAGATGGATCGAGGGAAGAGCTCAAGCTGGGTCTCATGATCCCAGCAGACCACTCTTTATAGCCGTTCTTGTGGTCCATATCTATTTTTAGTGTTGCCTAACATTTACAAAACGGCATTCGAGAAAAGTCCCGCGTGGCTGCCATTTTTTTCTTCTGGTCGTCGCACATCGATGCGACGTTGCCCTGTGGTTCGATTCGATACCCGTCTTGAGCATTCTTGAAACGGTTGCTATGTATATCACTCGATCTGCGAGGAACGTTCATTGACAGTACACGTTTGCCCAGATATGTGGTAACAGCTGGATCGCTTGGAGATAAGTTGCGATATGGTCGCGTCAAGCTGGGTTCCGGCCCTGGAGACAACGGAATCGATCGCTTAGAGTCATATCCCGGTTTGTATCTCCAGGATCACGTGCGTGTGCTTAATTTGATACGACATGGTCTAGGACAGGAGCACGGATCTCCACGGCGCTTTGCTGTGGATCGCACGATGACCAAAAGTCATGACCAAGAGTCATGACCAAGACTCCTAATGTCACCTGGTGTCGATTCATATTCTACCACAACCTTATTTGTATTTCAACTTGAGCACGCTCCCTTTTCTAGAGCCTGTGTTCATGTATACAATCAATCACATCTTGGTCAAAGGCCCAGATCATACCTTGTCCCTCGCAGCGCTTCATACGGTCCTCGACTAAGATCGATGTCTCCCAAAGCCACCATATGACTTTTCCTTGCGATTTTGTACCCAAAGAATGCGATCAAAATGGCCGGTATAGTAATGTAACTGGCCAAAAAGCCCTGATAGTCAAATCCACCGATGAACGACTGGAAACCGTTGAAAATGATAACTAGGGTGAAGAAGAATACACAGGCGTAAGCGAGATAAGGTTGTAGGTACCCCCTGAAGGATAGTCCTTCTTGTCGAATACCTATTGTATAAGCATCGAACATTTGCTGAAGGAAGCTGACCTTGCACGACAAGGGCCTTTCGAAAGCGAATAAAGCAAATGCTGATGGAAAGCCATCCCACCAGGGAACTCAAAGCGGAGATATTGCTGAGCCAAGAGAACGCCTGACTCGACCCGTTGGACAAGCTTAGGAAAGCCAAAAGACCAAAGCAGAAGCACACGCCTACATTGGCGAGAGGGACACCCCGCGATGTCGTTTTGAGGAAGATCTTTGGCAGCGAGCCTGTCCGTGTTAGCCCGAGTAGGATTGTCATGTTGGTCACCGACCTTGACGAGCGAGGCCCATCATCGTTCGCGAGGCGGCATACGTGTCTTCGTTACCCGCAGACAAAGCAGAGGTCATCACCTTTAACGTCAGCATCCATTTGACGAGGTCCCATTGGTGAACTGACGACAGCGTTAATGATTGAGGGCAGGACCTTGACACCAGTCTGCTTGCACATGACAACGAACGGTGAAGAAGCTGCAGTGTGGCCACCGAGGCCCACCGCCTGTTTGAGAAGAGGCGAGTGCTGAGAAACCGCCAGGGAGATGATGAGAGTACTTAGGAAATATATTCCGACCACTCGATAGAAGACTGTCTTTAGCCATCACGTCACGTTAATTCACTCACCTGTCCTCACGGCCATACGCATGGTCTTTCGCGGGTTCCGAGCTTCGCCCGCCAGGACAGCGATACCTTCAATACCGCCATAACTGAAAGCGGCCTAGGTAGTGAGCAGCGCGAATGAGCGACGTACTCGGATGTTCACCTTAGTGAGGACAGCCCAGAAACCAAGGAATCGTGCCTTGGACACCGGAGTCAGACCTTTGAATGTATCGTTGAAAGGCTCTTCCCTCCAATATCTGCCTCCAATAAACTCTTTGTGGCCCGGAATCCCTCCAAGATCCACAATCAATCCGAAAAGAACGAGTCCGACTAGAAATCAATCACCGCGTACTAGACCTGGAGCGTTTCCTGGCTTACCGAGAGTACAGAGCTTGACTATACACATCAGCGGCGGGGGCATCCTCCTGGACTATATGGACTGTGAACTCACTACAGGCAAAGAAGAATTCAATCTCCCCAAAGCTGCCGGTTCAGCGTCAAGTACGGGCGGATGAGACGCACACTCACTACCTCACACCCACAATATTGACGCACATGCAGAAGACCAAGAAAACAGCAATGTAGATACCGGCGTGCGACGCGTTGGGATCCCAGTAAGAGATCATCACGGCGATTGCTGACATTTCGGCCGGGATGGCCAGTCCCACTTGAAGAATATAATTGATGCCCATCATGAAGCCCATGGCTGGGTCGACGTATTTGTTTCCAAAGTCGACAAATCCCCCAATGTTGGGGTCGAAGCAAGACCTAGGGGCGAGGAGCGCTCTTTAGGACTGGTGACTTGCATTTCTCCCTGCCGTGTGAGCAGATACCATCAAGCTCGACGGGCAGCACTCACCAGTCCGGTCATCATCATCGCAACGAAGAGACCCATAAAAACGTAACCGAGCCAGAATCCAACCGGTCCACCGGCCTGAGAACGATGAGTAGAGGTCTCGTCTCATCGTAAAATGATGAAACGCACTATGAGAGCAGATCCCGAGCCCAAGAACAGGCCTACCCGGATCAGATCCTGAAGAAGGGCATACACCGTAATGACATACCTGTTCCAATAGTTCCCGCGATAGCTATCATCGACACGACTCGTGGACTCTGGCATATATGAGTAAGGGCTTCTGCTGCTCAAGGTTCCGACTTGCCAGGTCACGCTTTGTGCCAAAGTCACCTTCATGGGTATGGGCGAGAACTTCATCGCTCTCCTGAGTTGTCGGTCCATCTTGGCCATCCCGTAGCTCAGATGCCAGAACTTGGGTTGTAGGCGCTTCATAAGCGAGGTCTAGATTCTTTTCGTTCTTGGACATGTTGCCGGAGATGAATTAGGGTGAGATCAAGCTCACATGAGCTCGGGATATATGTACACTATCTAGTTGCCAGATAAGGAACTCGAGTCTTGAGCGATCGTTCGCTGTCAGCAGGCTGAGCGACGTCGGATTCGGCGCTGAGCGAAAACGGCATTTAACGGCCAAGCGTGGAAATGCGCTCGTTTCAACCCTTGCCTTATCTCTTGTCGCTCGAGGTTTTCGATCACCCTGGTTGAGCGATGAGTTCAAACACGACATCCATACAGACAGCTCCTGGCATACGGAAGTTTCGGGCACGCAAGTTAAGGTCAGTTATCAGCCTCGATAAGTTCTGCTTGAAGTATCGCTCAAACAATATAGACCTTGCGATTACTGCAGATCTCGGCGAAAACGATGTGAGATACCGCACCACGGGGCTGCTTGTACACCGTGCGCTACACGTAAACGGCCTTGTACATTTCTATTCGACAGAGAAGAGGCTAGGCAGCAGGTGAAAGGGTCCGACATCTATGCAAGGCGAATGGCGCAGAATGACAGCCTCATCCAAACTGGGAGCACGACTGGTGACTTGCAACGGGCATCAGGGGTCAACGGCGATAGCCCACAGGAACCCTTGTCGGCCAAAACAGCGACCATGGGTGTACCACTTCCGGCAGAGGATGATTGGGTCGGGGCGTTGCTGAAGATGCTGGGTCAGCCTACTGCTCAAGCAACACTTGACTCGGCTGCCGTTTCGAGATCTGGGATGGAGACTGGACCGGCAGATACGGTGCAGGTTGCACTGGATGACGAAGCCAACGATGAATACGAGCTCTACCTCGTCGGTACCGCCTCTGAGAGGGACGCAATCAACCTGAATACACTTGCGTTCGACGCCCACCATGTAGCGGCACCTGGCCCTACACCCCTTGGCACACGAGTTCGACGAGTCTCGCCCACAACGGCCTTCATTGCCTACGACACCCAGCCGTACGGAGCTGATCAAGAGCTCTTTGGAGGTGTGCAGGCCTTGGAAGCTCTGATAGGGCCTGAACACCTCTCATTGGTCTTCTCCCGGTACGTACTTGGATCTCACCCAGAGTATCATGGATTTGATGGCAGGTTCTGGACGATCGAGGCTCAAGCCCTTCCCATCTTTCAATCAAGCACCGCTGTTGAGCTTAAAGGACTGGTCAGGTGCCTAGCTCTGACAGCTGGATTGATCTATACCAGTCATCTGGTCCACTTGCATCGCGAGGCGTACCTCCAAACCATGCGCTACTTCAGAAGCCAGCCTCTGCGTACGCGCCTGTGGACCATACAATTTCTCATGCTGGATATAAACGGCAGAAAAGCCATCAATCATAGTGGGAACTACATTGCCTTGGGTCAAGCGGTCAGCATATCAAGGATGATAGCTCTGCATGAAGATCCGACGTCCTGGACGATCCCTTTCTGGGAAAAGGAACTTCGCATAAATATGTGGTGGGCGTTGTATAGTCACGATCGACTGTGAGTCCTAATGTACATACATGCGCATCGCTGATTCCGCAGATCAGCCTTGTTGTTCGGGCGCCCGAGCTGCCTTCTAAGGTCATCCAATGTCCCTTTGCCTACGGGTGACCCAGTCCTTCCAATCCCCTCAAAAACGTCATTTGCGCTTCTATGCAAACTGGTACGGCAGCTCGACTTCTACATTTCATACTCAAGCTCGCCTGAGCAACTGGGCGACGGCACCTCGTCCAATCTCACCGATACAAACGATGTTCTCCTCCTCGCCTCGGCGAAGATCGACGTGTGGGAGCGGGAGGCCACGTCTCTTGGTCTCTTTGCAAACACCCTGCCCTTGGCTCCAGGAGTGTTGTCCTTGCGTCTCACCTTTCATGGAATGCGTCTGCTAGTGGCTCGAGATCAGTGGGACGCCTCAGTGCGCGCAGGCTCTGTTGGGCTCTCCTCTTCCGGCCCGGATATGCTATGCCTCGACTCCGCGGTCTCTATGGTGTCGATGATCGACCAGCTGTCATCTCAAGACAAGGCAGGCTACTGGTCCTCCCGTATGTCTCTAGATCGTCTGAGTCTTTGGCGCATCTAACCGCTGCAGACTCGTCCTTTATCCTTTCCTCGTGTTTCACTGTTCTGCTACGTAAGTCGTTCTGATCATCTCGTATGTCAAGCTCAGGTCAGGGCTTATCATGAGCTGGTATTTCATCCCAGACATGGTCAATTCACGATGGCACAGACCATGTAGCGAGTTGAAACGGTACAAAGGCTTCACATATGCCCTCGCTTCGGCTGATTCCAGGCTGATTTTGGCTCTCAGTGCGGGTCATGAAGGCGGGGAGTGGGATGTGGCGAGCTTAGCACTCTCTCGGGCCAGATATTTCCTACCTATCCTGGCTACGCGTGTACCCGAGCTCGCTGATCTGTGCGAAACGTACGTGCAATTCACGTACAATCAGTGTGATCGCTCATCTATACAGTTTCAAGCACTTCTCTAATCCGAATGATGCGCTCATTGATGTTCTCTTGTCATCATTTGGGGATTTCGATCCAATGGACATTGGAACATGGCTTGACGGTCAGTCGTTCATATGATTGTGCGCTACAGATGCACGTTGTGACGATCGGGACTCATGGATCAAGCTAGGAGATCCATCACGTATTTTCACCAGCCTTTCCATGGGACCCAAATATCCGTGATTGTGTCTCCACCATCATCCACACAATAGTACCAAGGGTGTGCTGCCAGCGTGACACTGCAATCAGGAAATCACCTTATCATGCGTAGCTCACCAAGCGTGCTGTCCGATGATCCTTAAGCGCTGTCCTAACTGAAGATCTCCGACGCAGCCCTCGCCGCGCACCAAGATGCCATGCTCTTGACTCATCCTTCCCAGGATCCATCCCTGTGCCTCGACAGGACTCACAACATGTCCAAACCCTTCATATGGACCAGCGTCCCGAGCCATGGCGATACCGCCCGCGTCACACATCGCTTCGCTGCGGTGCGGATAATCCGAAATGACATGAGTGAGAACCGTGTTTGCGACATCCTCCTTCTTGATCATCCCTGTCGCGACTTGCTGAAGGTCCAAACAGCAGTAGTTACCGGCGTGTCTACCTTGTCAGCCAAGGTTTCACTCCACGCTCACAGTTCGACCTCGCCTGGGAACCCCGTGTCCAAAAATCGCCCAAGGGCATGTGCTGTGGGTGTCGCCCCGACACTCAGAACGTATGGTTCGCGCCCGTCTCGAGTTCCTTCCAGCTCTAAAGCTATTTGAGCCGCTTGCGAGACGCAAGTCAGTTCACCATGCAAATACTGAGCCGCCTCGTCCATCCCGACCGAAGCGTAGGACTCTAGGCGTCTCAGTCAGAACTCTAGCGGTACGACTTACGATCAAAGTGGGAGTAAAATCCATGAATCTCGACGTGGGAGGACTCGAGAGCGTATGATACCAGCTCTCGCATGTCTGCAGTGAGGGGTGGTAACCCTGCACGACTAGTAACATGAGCATGCTCCTTTCGTCCCAAGCGACCCACCGGCCACCACCATCGACTTTGATGAATATCGACCATGGTCGTCCGGATCCCAGTTGACGCCTTTTCAAAGCCTTGATCTGACCCACATTATCTACCATTAGGCGTAGAATCCCGTCATGCTGCTCCATAATCCCTGCCAATAGCCTTAGGTCTTCCAGTTTGTCGAGCCCCACCGGGAGTCCATACAGCATCTACAATCAGTCAAAACTGAGGATTGGCACCTACGTCTTTGACGAGCCCATCCGCGACAAGTCCCTCCTTGATCACTTGCCAACATTCCATCAGGGTGGAAGTCACGATGGCCGAAGTCTGAGCCTCCTCCAGCTGTATGCGGACACCCGGACCTGTTTTATGCGTTTTGACATGGCACCGGTACCGCTTGATACCCCTATCCATGCATGTCTTGGCCATTTTATGACAATTTTGCTTGAAACGTGACCGGTCCAGAATGATCGCTGGTGTCCGAATCGTCGAGATGGTTTTTCCTACGAAAGCCTTCTGCAGAGCTGAGCGATCTGGCAGAGTGAGCAGGTCGATGGGCGTATAGGTGGATGGGCATGTTTCGTCGAACTGGCGTATTTTGGTTACAGTCATGTCGCGAGTGAGTATGTCGAGCATCGAAGAGTATACTCAACAGTACTCTAGTGTGCTATAGTATAGCGGGGTCACCGACAATAACCGGTTTCGAGCTGTCGCTCAAGGGAAACAAAGTCGCTCAACTCGAGCGCTCACTCTTGAGCGTCAGTAGTCTTAGCGGTAAAGGGCGGCCGCAGAAATCGTCCAAACTTACATCCCCAACAGCTTTCAACATTCTTTCGGTTGCTCAGCGAAGATGTCCGAGATGAGTCACGTCCAAAATGTTCCCGACAGTAAGTGGCACATCGTCGTCAGGCTGACATTCAGTGTTCGCGGTGCCGCATATCCTGTCACCTGCGGTACGGCTGGGGGACACGCTGTACCTCTCGGGACAGACACCGATAGATGGCACTGGCAAAGTCGTGGAGGGAGATATTGAAGAGCTTACAAAGTATGCCCCACTGTAAATCGTGAGGCGTGCGCTCACGATAGGCAATGTATACGAAATTTGGAAAAGGTCTTGCATCATGCTGGACGAAAGCTGGAGGATGTGGTCAAGGTCGTCAGTATGTAACGCTGATCCCAGTAGTCTCTGAGCGACTAATGCTGTAGTTTTCCTCAAAGATATGGCCGACTTCAAGCGGGTCAATGTCGTCTACGAAGCCATCATGCCGACTCCAAAACCAGCGCGGTCCTGTATCCAGGTCGCTCAGAACCCCAACGATGTCCGTATAGAGATTGAGTGTATCGCTCGAGCATGAGAGATGGACTCCATGTAGCTGCAACAAGGTAAAACGATTGCTGGTGATAACAGAGGTTGGGCGATATCATCAGCCTTCCAGTGAGAGTTCATCCATGTCTGATGAGGTCTTTTCTCTGGCATTGAGCCGTAGTGTGTCTTGACAAGGGTCCACTGCATGGGTATTATAATTACGAGATTGCTGTACTTCGTGTCTGTGTCTACTGCACTTGAATCAGACCTGGACCTGCAATGGCGGCAGCCGTAACGTCCGCCGCAGTCATCAGGCCACTGTCCGTGTTCACGACGGCCGCGATGGTAAGTCCTTTTGCGAAGCCGGCAGCGAATGGAAGCTCGGCGGAAAAGGTCGCCATGTCGCCGTTGACCTGGACATCGGTGATGGGCACAACGACTGGGGCGTTTTGGCCGCTAATGTAGGCGAGGAAGTCGGCACCAGCGGTGGTGTGGGTGCAAGAGGTGGTGAATTGTACAGTTTGGTTGTAATCTCCGGGCATGTCACCAACGACCGCGAGACTGTCGAGCATGGGCACGCCGATAGTCTGGAAGACCGAGTCACAAGATCCGGGGACGATGAACATCTGAGCAATGGCGTTAAAGGCAAATTCGCCGGTGCTAGTGGTCAAGAACGGCGCAGAGGAAGGGATCCGACCCTCCATCATTCTGTATCCCCCGGCTTGCTCGCCTTCTTGGCCGATGATAGAAGAGATCAGTTGCACCAAAGCTTGAGTGTTGTTGCCGTCCATCGCGAATTGCGAGTTGACGGCCTGCAAAGTGCCGAGCACGACCTCGGTGAAGAGATCGGCAATAGCGATTGCAGAGATGAAGTCTGTGGTAGGGAACATATAGTTGCACGCCGGGATGGTGGTCGCCCCGGCATTTGCGAGGATGGCATTGGCACCTGCGGCGTGAAGAGACTCTTGCTGTCATCAGCGGCATCACTGGGTGTACTCACAGCTACCACTTGGGTCAGGATACTGGTGACATAGTCCTTGTCCATTCCCTTCAAATCGGTGAACCCATCCACCCCGTTGGAGACATTGGCTAGCAATGATGAGAAGAAAGCCACCTCGAAGATTTCATTGTACGCAATGACCTGCAAGGTCTGCACTGCATCTGCCGGGAGGGAAGACGGAAGTGGAGTATTTGGAAGCGTACCCCCGGCGGCCTATTGAGTCAGGACTCGGTATGAAAGGACATAGTATGACGAGTCTTACCTCATAGACTTGATGCAGCGCAGAGTCATCGAGGTTGGGGAATCCATTGGGCAAAGAGAATGGAGCAGCGGAAGCGACTCCAAAAAGGGCAGCCAAGGTAGCAGCGGTGGGAAAGATCATTGTTGCAGGACAGCTGGGGGAAGAAGGTGGGTTCCCGATCGAAGCGTGGGTGTCCTATATACCTCGCTCATTCCGGTATTCGAGCGCAGAGTTCTCGATTTAGCAAGGTTATTTCGGTCACGACTTGCAAATGACTGTCATTCATTGCTGTCGGCCTTGTGCCATGCAGATCGACGTTACTTTCCCGTTGTAGCATGCCTGTCATCGCCGGCGCGCTCCCGTCGTCTGACTCTAACGGCATCGGCTGAACATTCTCGACGGCACTGCGCCCGGCATGACCGCATGGGAATCACCAGTGGCTTGCTGATATAATTCGGTGAGGATCTGGAAGAGGCAATGCTCGGGAAGACTCGAGTACAGCGATGCGATCAACCACAGGAATACAGCTTTGACTGCCATGACGCCGGTGGCCCGGTGGGGCGTACTCTACGGCCGGGCGCAAGAGATGCAGCCTTAGGCGATGCATTTGGAGGCAGCCTCCATCGGAGCGGGGACTTGCATCGAGGCGAGACTTCCGACATATGCATGGGCGAAACGATTGGCTGGGAGGACAAATATGGTTTGTGGATCTGAGATGGGAAATGGTGTTGTCACATCTCTTCACTTCATGCCTGATATACGTGTTGAACCCCTAGAGCTGGCGGATTTGGATGCAGCTTGGCAAATCTCGCTCCGTGCATTCGCCAATGACGCCCATACATTGTTCAAAATGCATGAGAAAGGATCCACGGACGCCGGATCTGAATTGCTTCCAAAAGATGCCATGGAGAGTTATATCCGCAACCCGGCCAAGAAGCGTTTACGGAAAGCGGTGATCGACGATCGCATGGTGGGCTTTACAATATGGGGAATGTACAACTGGGAGGGTCAAAATCGAGAAGTGAGTGCATTGCTAGTATTGACTGATACTTTAGGATCCACCCGACTTTCCAGGCGAGAGCATGACCGATCCTGTCATACCTGGTTCTCATCCCCACGCACCCTTCACTCCGGGCATGTCTCCCATCGAGCGTTTGAATGTCATCACCTCGGGACACATGTTTGTAACGCTGGACAGAGCTTGCCAACCCTCAGGGCCGACATTGTATTGTTCCGGGATCCACGTCGATCCAGAGACGCAGAACGCCGGAGTCGGTACAACATTGGTAGCGGAAGCTGTGACGTTTGCTCGAACGAAAGGTGCGGCTATGTGGGCCCATCTCAGTGATGCGCCTGGTGTCGTCAAGGTGTTTGAGAAGCATGGATTTCAGGAGGTCAACACGGTGACTGTGAACCTGGACGAGTTCTCCACGAAACCGATAGAAGGTAAGACGTGGGGACGATACTCGCAACATTGCATGTATAGAGAGCCATGAGGAGCCATGAGGAGCCATAAGGAATCCACTACAGCGGGACCCTGTTGGAACAGCTGCATGGAGTCGAGACCACGATATCTGATCGCCAAGATGCAACATTTTGGAGTCTGGCCTAAGTATTGCGGAGCCGACGCGGACGGCCAGTCTACACTTGTCAAGATCATCACCTGCAGGGCTGCCGCAAGGGAAAGCCTTGCTGGACGAAAGGTCGCGATGACGGCAGGTGATGCTCAATGCTGCATGCTGTATAGTGAACTTGTCCGCGATCGAGTGTCGAAAGTCATCACCCTTCTGCAACCCTCGATCCTCAGTGCCGTCAGCAGTCCTCGTCAGACTTTGCTTCTGCTACTAATCGAGTACTCGTAGTTCGATGTGTGCAGACTGATGCATGGGTTGCGAGACGTCTCGCTGGTATGACACGTCATGCCTCTGCTTATCATCTGCAAAGAGATCATCTGACTGGTTTCTTGGTTGGGCCTTCCATCCATCTGCTCGTATGTGACTCCTCTCGCAAGCCTCGCGTCAGTTGCCGAACGACAGACGTTTCTAGTCGTACCGTGTACACCATAAAGGTACAACGGTCAGTCAACATGCAGAGTCGGAATCGAATCATACGCTGACCGCTAGCAGAATGACCTGTGCCCGATACTCGGCCAGCCAAACGTCCAAATTCTTCGCGTTCATGGGAACAGAGTGCTAGTGATTACCTGCCGTCGATACTCAGCACCGTCTCAAGGCGTCACGCAACTACAATGCCCTTGAAACTGTCGATCGAATCCCTTAGCTCCCCGCTGTTCCTCTTCCCTGCGCGGATGGACGATTCGTCTCAAGCAACTTTAAGAGGCGAGGTGCACGCGGATACAGAGGTGGAAACGGAGGTAGGACCATTGGTGATAGTCTGGGAAGGAGCGATAGAGCAGCGGAAAGACGATGCCTGGGTAGATCGTAACGTGGTCAGGACTTGGCTGGGCAGATCGGCGGACCCTGGCCCAATCCTCCTACCAGGTCTCACCAGGTGCGCCCAAGTTCGATGAGCTATCCTCAGATACTGATATTCAGAATCCCGTTCGAAATCTCCATCGCCTCAGCCACTGCTGCGAGTCGCACCACACCCTTCGATCGCAGCGTGCATACCATCTTTGCGTCGTTCCTCGATCCTGCTCCAGATATCGATTCTACTCCACTCTCTCCTTCTGCGTCTATAGAGCCCCATCCCATCGATACCACTCGGAGGAGCTTCATGAGGCGTGCTAGGGATGGGAGAGGCAGCCCTGCAAGAGCCGAATCTCCCGTGCGTTCAGGAGCTTCGACTCCCACCGGGGGCAAGCCGTGGTCGCTTGGCCGCTTGTTCAAGGCAAAACATCACCGCAGCGAACAAAGCGTAGAACACGATGCGGACGAGCCAAGCTTGCCTTCTGCATGTATGCCCTCCAAAGCATACTGCAAACACACATTGGACGTCATCACCTGCTTCGACAACCGCTGGGCCGTTGATCGTCTGCAAGCACTGGATTGGGTCTCGGAGCAGATGATTCCCGGCCTGGGGCATCTGAAGATCGCGGCATACAGTGACCTGGTAAGTTTGCTCCCTGTTTTTCATACGTATGATTGACGTGAAGCTCGTGGCGGGCTCTGGCTTCAACATGGCCATCGATTTCCAATATTTCGAAATGGGTGTATCCCTCCACTCGATCAGGATCGCACTGTTACAGCAAACCGATTCCGTCGACGAGCAGTCGTCCGAGACTGTGGATTTCACCCTATATCAACTCGGACAGTTGTACGTGGCTGGCAGAACGCCTTCCTCGGATGAGTTCATCTGGCGGGAAAGCAAAGGGCTCGAACCCGACAGCGTACTGGCTACTTTTGGAGCCGGATCATCAGACTCGGTAGAGTACAAGGTATTCCCGCGCTTCAAGTCAGCCGAGAACTCGCTGAGAATCGCCACATTCTGCAGACTGCCTTCTCCTGCGATTGGTGCACTCGCTCGTTGGGGCTTCTACGCAGGTTTTACCAGCAATACCGTCCATCATTTGCGATTCGAAGTGTACTACGCTGCACCCAGCGGAAACCATTTAGGCGCGGAGAATACTATGCGCCGATATTGGATCGATCATCATGTCGGTCTCAATGACTGTATCGCGTCGCCCACCAACATCAAAGTTCCTCCGTACACGTCCGAGCCCGAAGTGGCCGATGCCTTCAGCGGTAATGCTCATTCCGAACAACAGACGTCGGCGTTTCACCAACCATCAAAGACTACAAGAGTTGTGAATGCCAAGACGACGGAAATGCCGGGTGCGCAGGGGGACAGTCTGGTACATCGAGTGCAGAAGCACAAAACAGCGACCGGGGGCTCATGTATGTGCTTCTGCTCGGACATCGACGTGGCAAAGGTGGTTGGCAAGCTCGAAGCCGTGGAAGTTGCAACCGAGCTCGAGCCAACAGCGATAATCGCGGACAAGTACATCGTGCGATGACCTGTGCGAGACTAGGCGGATATGACCTTCTCTCTTCACTTAGACGGAACGGATCCGTATCGCACAACCCTAATGCAAAAATGCCTTTTCAGTTCCGACCGTCGCGGCAATGCCAATTACCCTATACTCAAGATCATGCTAGCCTTGGACGCTTCATTACCAATGGATGTATGTACCAATGAGGTCAATTGACTGCCGGACGATGTGGCGCTTAATCCGAGCGGCAGGACTAGCGTGATACTGATCACAAGCGGCGTTTCTCCCGGACCCCGATTATTCGGCCTTTCAGATCTGCACGTATGCATCTATAACAGGTCTAGCAGTTCAGAGACCACCTTGATACATATCTATCTGTAGCGATCACCGTGCTAGAAAACATGTCAGACTTTGATAACGAAAAGGCGGCCTTTCAATGGCGCGGATTCATGATCGATGTTTGCAGACACTTCATTCCCCTGGTCGAGCTCCGTCGTCTCATCGACGGCATGGCGTATCTCAAGCTCAACATACTCCACCTGCATCTGTCAGAAGATCAAGGATGGCGGTTCGAGTCGAAGAAGTGGCCCAAACTCACAACGCTCGGCGCTTGGCGAGATGAAACTGTCGTAGGCAGACCAGGGAGATACGGTGATCATGACTTGCACCCGGAAAACTACAAGAACAAGTATGATGGCGTACGACACGGCGGCTTCTACACGCAGCAAGAACTAAAGGATCTCGTGACATACGCAAAGGAAAGAGCAATCACTATTGTACCAGAGATCGACATGCCAGGACATATGCGAGCTGCCCGAGCGGCCTATCCGGAGCTTGGGTATAATGGCCAGGTTCTCAAAGTGGGTACAAGCTGGGGCGTTTATCCTGAAGTGCTTCGAGTGGACGAAAAAGGTCTCAATTTTGCAAAAGATATCCTCGACGAGCTGTGCGAAGTATTCGAATCGGATTACATTCATATAGGAGGAGACGAGTGTCCCAAATCTGAGTGGAATGGATCGCAAACCGCCCGAAATCAGCTGGCGCAGATTGGTGGGAAAGACATGGAGGATCTTCAACGGTGGTTTACCGAGCAGATGGCAGCGCATCTCAAGGCCAAAGGAAGAAAGCTGGTAGGTTGGGATGAGATTATCGACGGCGGACTGCCAGACGGTCGCCCGGTTGTCGTCGCTTGGAGAGACTGGACGAACGCTGCGAGCCGAGCTGTCCATATGGGTGCCGAGATCGTGCAAGCCCCAGAAGCACTCTACTTCGACCATTCACAGGGGTCCGACAAAGGCGAACGAGTATCTATCGGACCCGGAGCCGATCTTCACGAGGTCTATGCGTTGGACCCCTACAAGAACATTGATATCTCAAAGAAGCATCTTGTTCGAGGCATCCAGGCGCAGATTTGGACCGAGTACGTCCCGGACATTGATCATTTGTGGTACATGGTCTTTCCCAGACTCATCGCGGTGGCCGATGTGGCTTACCTTGGGGAGCGTCGACCACCTTATGAAGAGTTTCTCAAGGGCTTGCCCTCAAGATTGGCGGTACTGAAAGAAATGGGCATTGGACATCGACCACTACACGATTCCCTTAGATAGGTGCCTCCCCTATTGTTTTCACTAAGATGGGGTCTATCTGTCTTTGATCTTTCATACATGCATTGGGTCTCGTTTCTTTCTGTTGCGCAGGGCTCTCGGTATCGTATCATTCTTATTCATCACCGATACTCCGGGCTGATATGCAAGCGAAAGTGGACAGCCACGTATAGGCGCATTTACAATGCGCGAGATAGCATTGGCTTGTATCCATGAGTGATCAGCCCACCCCCAAAAGAGAATCAATCCCCTTAAAGCTCTACGGGTAGATAGCTGAGCGATCACTTCGCTCAAGAAAGTCGGCGTGTCTACCGCAAGATCCATGTTGTGTTACGTAGCGTATCAGGAGAAGGAGTTTTTCCCCGTTCCGGTAGATCAGCTCTCCACCTGCTCTTCACACGTAGACCGCCATGTACACTGCTACTGCGACTATACCTAGCCGCCGATCGATTTCCCCGAACGGCATTCAACGGTATCATAAGCTCTAGTACGGCGCCGGCAAAGTGAACACACAACGTCCACGCTCGGGTGGGGTAATGACGCTCAGCGCTGAATTGCGAATCGGCGAGGTCACCGAACAGATAGGGCAGCGTCTACCATTTATGATAAGCAGCAAGCTGTTGGCAGGGCTGATGCGGTATAAAGGGTGAGCACAGGACTCTCCAGCGCAGCATACCAAAGCTCGCCAGACCTTGTGGCATCCCAAACTCTATGTCACACGCCAACCATTTCGCTGCAGGCTTGGAGCCTCAGTCTCACGAAGGCATCCAGCCAATCAGTCCGACTGACAAGGAGGAGCAAGATGTCAAGGTTGATATCAGCAACGTACCAGTCATGTCTACTGAAGGGTATCAAATCAGGTCGGAAGAGGACATCCCCGAGGGACCCACCACGACTCGCACAGAAGAATGGGCATAGTGAGTCCGCAACGACAGGATGCAGAATACAGTCAGAAGTTGCTGATACAAGCTATATGTACTACAACGGAGACAATGGTGTCGGACCCGGCAACTATGCTGGAACGCTGTTCCAGAGCTTCCTTAATCAAGCGGCGCATGACAAAGATACTGGAGGACCGTGTGGGAATGGTACATGCGTGCTAGAATTCGCAGGAGCGACCAAAACTGTAGCCAGCACTATCCTCATCATCAATGGGATCAACTTTGCCATCATGACTGCTGTATTCACCACTATTGGTCAGTAATCAGCAGCTTGCACGGAGCTGATCTCAGGTTCTTGTGCCGATTATTCCTTTTGGAACAAATATATCCTTCTTCTTGCCACTGGTGAGCCCGTGTCGCCATGGGATGTACATAGCTGATCCACTCAGTGGTGTGTTGGGCCGCACAGTTCGGTTTTCTAGGGGTGACAAATGCATCCCAATGGCAAGCGGCTGTAGCGCTGTACATGCTTGGCTACATTGCCTATGGCATCACTTTGGTCTTCTATGCCTCCGTGTTTCCCAGGCTCGCGCGAAACACCCCTCGAACCAAAGAAGCGAGGAAAAAGCTGGACGAGGGCACTTCAACTGTCGAAGAGTATGAGAAGGTAGAGATGCTTGAGCGCAACCGGCTTAGTAGTATTTCGACTGCCCACTCAAACTGTAAGATATCTCAGGCGTATCAAGCTGAACGACTAGGGGGTTTTCTGGTGACTCTCGTGCTCAACTTGTCTGTGTTGCTTCCCTTGGCTTCTAATTCGAAAGTTAACAACGTACGTTTCCGACAGCCCACTTGTCAAGTCTCTGCTCAAGACAGTACGCACTGGCATTCACAAACTGCTACTGGGTCGTCTGCGGTCTCCCTTGGTTCTTTCTGCAAAAAGATCGACGAGGACCGTCGTTCCCCGAGGACAGCTACTGGTTCACAGTGAGATGACTTGCAGCAGCTCGCTTTAATATTTGGTGCTAATTAGCAAAGATCGGCTGGAAGCAGATCTGGATGGCGGCAGAGCAATACCGCAGATTGCCGTACAGTTTTGCCTTTCTCTTCGCCTTTTTCCTCCTGGCCGACGGTCTGAATACAACCGGAACAGTAGTCGGACTGCTTCAGAACGAGCACGTCAGCTTTTCTTTCCTTCGTAAGGCATCAATAGAGCTTGATACGTCCCGGCTGACCGGACCAGAGAATACTTACTTGGGTCTCTCACAGGCAATCACATCGATCATCTCCTGCTACGCTTTCTGGTATCTACAGAGGTACAAAGGTCTGAATACCAAGCGAATGTTCCAGGTGACCAACGTCATTACCATTTTCATCCCATTTTGGGGTATGGTCAGTGTTGCAGTCGATCTCTAGCCCCGCATTGACTTGCAGCTTGGACTGTGGACCAAAAAAGTCGGGTGAGCCTTAAATGCTGCAGATTGCTCGTCTGCGGCTGACGAGGGCAGTTTCCACAATACGTGGGAGTTTTGGTTGTACAACATCTTATTTGGTCTCGGTCAGGCTCCATATTACGCATATGCGCAAACCATGATGTCCGATCTCACTCCGCCCGGATACGAGGGCAGTGAGTTCACAGACTGTACCGCCTCACCCATCTCCTAATCACAAAGTGTTCTTCGGTCTGTTCGGCATCACCAATCGGGCTTCCTCGCTTGTTGGGCCGAATATCGTGGCAGCCATCATTAACAGGACTGGCAACACTTCGGATGGTTTCATTTTCCTCTGTAAGGCTGTTCAAGCCATTGCGCTCACGCGCAGTCATCTTGTGCATAGGAGCGGCTCTCGTCATTGCCTTTTTTGTGGACATGGATAAAGGACGGGCGCAAGCTATCGCGTTTAGTATCGAGCAACGAGGTCTCACCGCCGATATCAGAGCGAATCAAGCGGCGAGCGCCCCCCGAGACGGTCAATAAATAAGGCTGTTCGGCATTGATGGTCCCGCTTGTGCATAGTAGACAGAGGTAGGAGATTGGTAGTCAACGTGGCATTATACGAAGGTCTTGCTCTTATGTGCCCCCGAATGGTCACTGGCTGCAGAGCTGGTAGACGCTCGGCCGAGCCAAATCTTTGAAACCGAGCAATGCATGCGATCCCGAAGCGACACGTGTATCACACACCGTAGCATGAAACATGGGAGGGCGATGCCTTTCCTGTACATGATCGACATTCCTCTTCAAGAACTACTCTACTCAAGAGTCGCATCCTCGAGGCGTTCTATATCGTGTAGCCCGAGTGGAGCAGCAAGATCGATGGAGACCAGATAGCACATCTTCTTCGCCTCTCTTCCGGAATTGTTCCTGCTTGCTTGCCACTGGCCGCTGTGCATCACTGAGCCCTCTCAAATCATCTATACTGAATCCGCAGGACCACCCGACGTGACTTCGGAGTTTCAAGTCTCGGAAGGTTCAGTGACGGCCGGTTCCGCACAAAGTCGATACTGTATGTAAACCTGCCGAGCGACCCCACCCTCACCTCACATTCGGACATCTAGCATGGGCAATGAATACAAGAATGATCGACAGGGAAGTAATTACTCAATGAACCTGAGAATTGTAGGGGTAATCTGACATAAGACATCAGCTTCACTTTCGGGAAAGTGCCATTATATTTTGCGTCAGCCTCTTTCCACGAAATATGGCAGTTTTCATTCTGATTTCAGCTGACCGGCAGGCTCGCGGATGACTCTACCTGGTGATCAGTCCCTGAAAAGATTCATTGTCAGTGATCACAACATAATCACTCATACCGATGCATTCCTGGCTTGACACAAGCAGAGAAAGCAGAAGCTAGCAGGTAGAAGGGGGATTATTCTGCGCCAGTTGGGGCGAACGATCTAGAACCCGAGTATTTCATCTAGTGCTAGAGTACTGATTTCTCGTAAGCTTTGAGTTGATGTTCTGTTGTGATCATGAATCTCTGCGATTCAAGGACAGAGCCCTGGCCTGCGAAGCTTGGATAGGACCGGGTTATCATATTACCGCCCAGACGAATTGTCAGTCCAGGAGGTAAAGCTCAGCAGCCTCATCGGGACTATCATGCTAGCCATAGCGCATTGGTCCATGCCTATCTGCTCTGTCAGATTCTTTCCTACCCTGAGCAGTACTTACACGGCTACCTATCTTGGGGCAACCCCTCTTTGCCCAAGATTTCGCTAAACACCACACAGCTACCACTCGAAAAGCACGGCTGTCTCTTGTTGAATTCAGCGTTATCTCACGCGGCGTGAAGGAGCCACCGGGAGTGAAATGCTCAATTGTTGCCCATCTCTGTTTACTGGGAAGGCCAATGGAGTGGTGGACCGCGATGCCGTTTTGCGGAAAACTTGGGTTAACGTAAAGCAATTTTATCGAGATGAAATTACAGCCATTGCAGGGATGAAGCCTGGTGAGGCGGGCGACACCTTGGACCGTTCATCGTGAAGGACGATGTCCACATTCGATCAGGATCAGAGCGGTAAAGGCGGCTGTCCAGGCGATAGCAAACGTTAACGCTTTTCAGAGTGATCTTGACCGTCCTCCCTCGAAGAGTGGCGTAAGCCTTGCAAGAGCAAGGCATGGCTGAGACGTTTAGTATAGCCCGCTTAGTCACCATGACCTCGGGTGGGTAGGCTTGAAATAGGATGAGTCCGAAGAGGAGCTGTAAAAGCGGATTAGTATTCAATAGCGGCGCTGCCGCTTGATGCAGAAAAGCCATCTTACTGTATCCATCTGTCTTTCTCACCCGTTGCAGGGATTTCTCACCACACATTAGTTGAGTTCCGTGCTCAGCTATGCACTAGCGATTCGAGTCGACTACACCAAACACAAACGAATATTGAACATGTAAAGGCCCCGTGGCCAGATTTGAAAAGTAAAAGATCTCACAAACTTCCCCCGCCCATCACTCCAGCGAGATGGCAGCTTTCCGGGGATCGTGCGCCCAGTTGGTAGTCCCTCTCCAACCCCCGTCAACACGCAGATGGTGATCATTCATCATCGAATTCTCCATCAAGAAGATACATCCGTTGGCGACCTCATCTGGCTGAGAGACCCGCCGAGGAAATATGCAGCCGAGTTCCAATTCGTTCTGGAAGTACGGCTGTCATCAATATCTAGACCATGTCAGTGTCGAGGTCACTTACCAATCGATCCGGTCCCATTAAGGCCGACGCTACTACCGCCGGCGCCACAGAGTTGACTCGAATACCAGATGGCCCCAGGAAGTCGGCCATGCCTTCAGTGATACCAAGGACCGCCGCTAACGGTCAGCCAAAGAACATGCAATTCCGAAGAAAAGTGGTTAATCCTTAATTACTTTTCGAAGGGCCGTAAGTGATGCATCGTCCTGGCACTGGTTTGGCGACGACCGATGCAATGTTGACAATACATCCCCTTTCTTCCGTGGTCCTAGGCTCAAAGTCACCTACCTCGGGGTATTGCGAATTGATGGCATCGGCAATAGCTGCATCAACTGCAAACGTCCCGTACGCATTAACTTGAAAGACTCTTTGAAAGTCCTTCCTGATCAGCTCCCCATAGCAGTCAGATGATGCACTGTTGAAGACAGTGACAAAGTATAGATGGGGGATGAGCGGGACGTACCTTGGCGGAATCAGACAACCGATTGGACCACTTCCTACCAGGGGCTATCCCTGCGCAATGAACACCACCAGACAATGTCCCCTTGGGAATGACCGTCAACACTCGTGCACATGCATCGTTGAGTTGTTCAATGTCGGTGACGTCGGCTTGGACATAGATGATTTTGTCGCTGCGCAAAGCTGCCAGCTGATCATTCGCCTTGTTCTCGGCCAAGGTATCGAAAATGATGGCTGTAGCTTGTTTGGCGAGCAATGCTCGAACCACCGCAGAGCCAATGGCACCGAGGCCACCAGTGACGATGAAAGCTGCATACTACGTCAGCAGACGGGCGACAAATTTCACTCTCAAGGCAATGGTCTTTGCACACCTTTTCCCTCGAGAATCATAAAGACAGCTGACTGGTAACAGGAGTGGTTGGGCTATACAACTTTCGTGCTGTTGATGGCGGAGGAGAAATGCGAACGAGAGAAGTCTGAGCATCGCCAAGTCGAATAACGGTCGGATTTGACCAAACCTGCCGAGTGGTTACTAAATATTCCGGCGCTCCAGGTTCGTCATTGCTGCAAATGCCCCGAACACCACTACTCTACTACATAAGCGTATGATCCTTCATTCCACACGCAAAGCGAACAATATGTCGAAGAGGCTGCATGATCGTCTCCGAGTAGGAATCGCAACGGCCTCCCTCGGCATGCATGAGTCGCATAGCCTCATGATGAAGCTGCAAGCCCTAAAGGAAGGAGGATTTCAGCATGTTGCCATTGGATTCGGCGATTATGTATCATGGGTCCGACAAAATCATCCGCATCTGTTAGTTGTTCACAAGTTTTACCAATCGCACAGGCTCACTCTGTCTTAGACCACCCAGCACCGCTCCGCTCGAGTGGGCCGAAGGAGGGGAACCAGATCCCAGCGATGACGTCCTATGGAAGATTCTGTACGACTCGGCAGCCAGTCTGAAGTCGATCACGAAGGACCTCAATATCAGTATTGTCGGCATGCAGCCATTGAATCAATTTGATGGCTGGCCTGTTGGACATCCGAGGGAGATTTGGTCACGTAACAAGGCGAAGCGATGGTTACCTCTGCTGGCTCGATTAGGCTGCGAATTCCTCCAAGTGAGCCGGCTGAACGAGATCTGTTCATGCAAATCTCGCTGTGGAAGCTGACTCGTCGTAGGTGGGCTCGAACAACCATCCCGATGCGGTAACAGACTTGGACAAATACGCCGCTGACTTGAGCTGGCTCGCAGATCTCGGAGCGGCGCAACATCCACCAGTGAAGATCGCATATGAGTCATGGTGCTTTGCCATGCATGTCAACACCTGGGAACAATGCTGGAAAATTGTGCAGAAGGCTGTCAGTCCACATCAGACGGGTCTACATTAGCTAGAGACGGGTACTAACAACTAAGGATCATCCTAATCTCGGACTCTGCCTGGACGTTGCGCATTTCCCCTTGGCAGAAGGATACGGTTGGAACGTTCGCACAGGTTCAGGATACTCTGATGAAAGCTTTCGTTCAATGCTTGAGCGTTTGCGCAAGGTACCCGCAAGCAAGATCTTTTACGTCGAGATTTCGGACATGATTGCGCCCTGCCCCGCCCTTGGGAGTGGCAGTCTGTTCGATGAGTGGCATATTCAGAATGCCACATCGCATGGCAGAGGTGACCGCTTCACGTGGACGGTCTGTGGGAGACCTCTTCCCCTGATAGGCAGGAGAGCAGGAGAAGTTGCATTAGAAGGAGATGTTGTTCGACGCGGAGCTAGGGTTTCGGAATCGCTTCGGGCGATACTCGAAACGGGATTTGAAGGACTGATTGTGATGGAGTTCTTCGAGGCGGAGTTGATGTCCACGGATGATGAGACGATTCCTGTCCGATATGCGCTTGCGGCGGACGAGTCTCAAAGGCTGCTACTCAGAGAGATGTCAGGATCTGTACATGCATAAAATAGGGGAATACGCATGAGTGATGCTCTGAGATGCATTGGGAATCAATAGGCAAGCCTGCCACCCAACGAACATAGGGTCCACTGGTGTGTTTGGTGGGATAAGTTGCATTGCGCGCTGTCTAGGATCAAGAAGGGCTGTGCGGCCTCGTGGGAACAACAAGCGGTGCTTGCTCTGGGATGATCTGCAAGAACTGAACCCGAGAATACTGTTTGAGTCAGCAAGCAGCCATGACCTTCATCACTAACAATCTGCCACCATTCCCATATCTGGCTTCCAAGCTGGGTCGACCTATCTACGACACTCAAGAGGGAGAGTACAACTCTCAGCACCTTGCCACGCTGAAGGTGTGAGCATCATACAGACTTCAATTGAAATAGCTACCCACCATACTTTCGCCGTTCAATGCAAGGCATTGTATCGGGATTCTGAAGTCAATCGACCATAACGCGTACCGACTAACTGTTCAAGTTGGACCAGGACCTTCTGAGCAGTGCTAACGCGCTCTTCGAGCGTGCTCTCATGTGGACTCGCGGCAGTGCGTAGGTCGATCCAAACTTTCAGCTCCGAACTACGTTCATCTCAATTCTCGACCACTTACCAATGCAAGTTCTAGGCAAAGAGCAGTGATGCAAATGTTGGCGGCTTGCATCCCGAAGACCGAATACCCTTCATCAGGCAGAATATGGGTGGAACGCAATTGCGACGGTAATTCGGCGATTGCGTTGTCAAGCTTTTGTTTGATCTCCACAGCCCACTTGATCAAGTCTTTCGAGTCGTAACCCATCGAGAGATCGTTTTGCAGGCATCTATGTCGCCAGAGACATTGATATATCCATTGAAACAGCTTTGCAATCATGACAAAGCCTACCATGAAAGAGGGAGGATGCGACGGGCTGGACTCCGACACGGCATCGGCAATAATGGAGAATCGCTCATCGTCCACCTCGGCGGGCAGAGGTGGGACACCATCCACATCATGTATTAGTATGCCATGACCATCTAGAGCATGCGTCCTGTATGATAAGTTCTCCGACGCTGAGAGTAGCATGAGCGACTTGACTGACTTGTCGATCACGTATGCCTCCCAAAATATCCGACGGCATATCTCCTTCTCGATCACAGACATGCCTGATCTAGGCTCGGCCCGATGGAGCCCGAGGGCATATACCAATCGTCGCACATCACTGAGCAGATTGTCCGAATGCTCAACCGATGTGATGGACTGCCCTGTAATCCAGTCCCTGATCATTGGAGCTCGAATCGTTGGAAAGGTAACCATACTCACAGAATGGTAGAGGCTAGAACGAGCAAGCTCGGTTTCATTTGATGCCGTATTTGTATGATACGACTGGCTCGCTGTAGACGTCGAAGCATGTGCTCCAATTGTTCCCTGCGCAAGCGGGCCAAAAGAATATTTACGGGACACTGGCAGATTCTGCGGCGTAAGTCACAGGCCTCGTTTCCCACGCAAGTCCGCGAACGTACGTGTATGCTGCTGCCTGGTCAGCTACATGGTATCTGAGTCTCAACATCACTTGCCCATGCTGATGACAAAGGCCCTAAAAGGTTCATCCATTTGATCTCTCCGTGTCAAAATGTCCGAGGCGAAGCTTGGCCGATGACACAGGGGTACTAGAGCGTATTGAAACTGAACAAACAGACTCAATAAGAAGGAAACGTCGCCCCACGATGCGATTTCCTCAATTTGTGCCGGTTTGCTGGACAGAGAAGGATTCGCCCACTGTTGACCACATGGGTCGAAACCGTCGCTGCTGCGTACGCAAGTGGCAGGAGGGCGGAAATTGACCGACGGTCCGGGCCTTGAATCGCTCGTAAAGCCAGTACTGAGCCCGTTGTCGATGCACGGGACCTCGGCGAGCGGTAGTGAAATATCTGCATTACTAGTCCCAGCGGGTTGCAAGGCGTCTATCCCCGTACGAGTGTCCACTGGCGACAAACTGAAGAGTGAAAGGAAGGACGAATCGGGGGCCAGAACATGTCGGTCCAACTCTCCACTGACGTCTGTCGCACCAGCAGGGAGGTGTTGTTGCGATACAGGCGCGCTCTGGATCCCAGTATGTATTGATGCCGGGGCAACCGAGCCAGTGATGTCCTCAGAAGTATACAGCGCATCGCATACAACCGCTGATCCTCCTTCCCCGTCTGTTGAGCCAGCTAGCCCTGTGGGCTGTCCGAAGCCAAAAAAGGAATGGTCGTTTGCAAAGACGTGCCCTAGACTGTTGGTATCAAAAGGATTGACCGGTATATTCGGATCAACGGTGACGTGCAGCGAGCTTGGTCGATGAGTACGTTGATCGTCTGATAACAGTGGAGATGTTGGTGCAATTGACGCAGGAGGATCCATCGACGTTGTTCGTACCGCGCAGTGACTGGCAGAGTCAGCGAGCGGCATGCGTCACAGCGGTCACTCCGAGTACTCTAAGTGGGGGCCAGTTGTGCTTACATCCTGGGACGACCCGACTTTTTATGCAGATACTGAAAGGTACATCCCTCCTCGCGACTCACACACGCCTTGCAAGGGTACATGCGACCCTGGGTAGGATTAAAGGTATGAGGGTATGTTTTAAGCTTGGCAGAATCCGCATCGGATGGAAGCAGGCATCTAACCTTGACAATATTCAGCAACTCTCTCGACTCTCGGAGGCACAAGCAGACTCACTTTCCTGGCCCGGCATTGATCACAGCTGACGTTACCGCTCTTTCTCTTTGGTGTTTCAGGGTGAGATCGCCCCGCCTGATTCGTTTGAGACATAATTGGGTGGGGGCAGTCTACGATGCGGTCACGAGTGGAAGACGCAAAGGACCTCACATGAAGTGTGACTTTGAAAAGAGATTCCAGCCAAAACAATTCAAGAGTGAATCAGAACAAGCCGAAAACAGCGGGTTCCTCCGTCATCATAATTTATTAGTGGCACAGTTCGACCGTGTCTGGAGGCTCATGTATATCAGAGCCTCCAAGCTATGTACTTTGATCGTTTCTCACATTCAGTACGCAAAGAGCCCTAGTCTCTCCTCGTTCATTTTGGCCATGCAGCGACTTGCCCCGCTCTTGTCACATTGATCATACTCATCACAGTAGGCGTCCATTCCCTCTTGTTCATCTTCATGGGATGAAGGAGAACAAGCGGGAGGATGACAAGGGTATCCAGCACTGTCTTGATAGGAAGCTGCTGATTTCAAGCAATGTCCACGACTCCTCATTCAAAACAGATTTGTTGATCCGCCCTGCCGAGCCAATAAATAGGGTGACGAAAAGAATCGTAACTCGCATTGGGTGATGTAGTCAATAAATACCAAGCTCCTTGAAAGCTATCCCTCGTCCTGGGTGATTCCCCGGAGATAGTCTGTAAGGGTCATATTGCCATTTCTTCTCCACACCGCAAGCACGCATTCGACCGCAGGTCGCATAGTTTGAAGACACATCGTGCTTCCAGGCATGCGACGCTGTAAATCAGACTCACTAATAGGCCATCTAACTGCCGAGCTGCAGTACTCTCCGATGTACTTTCTTCTCGCGGGCGGGGTTCTGGGATTCACGGCATAAAACTTTCCGAGATCCGCGCGGCTAGCGGGCCGCGATGACAAGTGACCGAGTAGCTCAATTTGTCTTCAATTACTCTCCGAGCTCGGTATAACATCTCTGACCTAAGATCCGCTGCAATTGATCTTCATGGCCTTTTGTATATAAGCGGAGCACAAAAGCCGGGGTAATTTCACGATCCTGTTCAACATGTCTGGAATAAACGACATCATGACTGTCCCCACACCCTCGACTTGTGGCGCCCCAGAGCCCTTGAAAGATTCTGACGTTTATTTGTCGGAGAACGGCATGATCATCGTGCGTCTTTCGGATATGTAGGAAGAGATTGCGGACTTGCTGATGCATTTTTAGGACGAAACGCTTATCAAAGCTGAATCGGAAGACAAGATGACCCCGTATCTCACCTTTCTCATCGCTGCCTCCGCTTTGGGCGGATTCCTTTACGGCTATGACACAGGTGTCATTGGTGTAGCGCTCCCCTACGTTGGCAGTCAATTCGGTGGTCGAGAATTGACCTACCAAGAAAAGGAGATAGCCACCGCTGCTTGTACGATCGGTTCGATCATTGGAGCAGCCATTCTGGGCTTCTTCGCCGATCGCTGGGGAAGAAAATGGTGTCTTGGTATCGCTGATGTCTTGTGAGTAGAGTTCAAAATCGACTCCATTCGACAACTGATCAATACAGCTTTACCATTGGTGCAATTGTGATCGCTTTTAGTTTCTCGCTTGGTCAGCTCATAGCCGGACGGCTTATTCTGGGTGTCGGGGTAGGAGGTGCCGCGGTGATCTGCCCATTGTAGTGAGTGGACGTCAAAATTGTCGACCATACTGATTGCCCAGCATCACGGAATTATCCCCGACAGCTTGTCGTGGACGTTGCGTGGGGACCAACGGCTTCATGATCCCCTTCGGGCAGACGGTTTCGGTCGCCATTGGGGCGGGCATGATCAACGTGAAGCACAACTGGCGTATCCTGTGTAAGTCGTGAACTCGTTGCCGAAATGGAAATCTGACCTTGAGTCGGTCTTGGAGTCGTTCCATCCATTATCCAGCTCGCATTATTTCATTACCTGCCGGAGTCTCCGCGAGTTCTCGTGCTGAGGGGGGACGATGTGCAGGCTAAAGCCGTACTGCAGAGGATCTATCCTTTCGCTACCGACAGCATCATTGATCTCAAATTGCAAGTAATGAAGCATCACATCGAGGCTTCGACTGCTCTGGAACGAAGCACCACGTTCCGGGAAAGAATCACGAAACTGTGGAAGCACAAGCCTTACCGCCGATCCATCTTCACTGTCTGTCTCATCCAAGTCTTTGGTCAATTCACAGGCTACAACACCCTGCTTTACTACGCCGGCGACCTCTTCGGCTTGTTGGGGCTGTCAAATCCCTCGGTCGGGGGTTTGATCCCTTCAATTACCAACACCTTTTTCTTACTTTGTGGAATGATCATGGTCGACCGAATTGGACGCCGAGGACTATTGATGAAGCTCGGACCCGTTATGGTCGTCGGTCTTTTGTGGTGTCTTGTTGCATTCTACTTCCTTTGTAAGCCTACCGGCGGCTTTTTGGAGAAGGGCTACGACTATCCTCAACTCAACGTGGGATTGGTCATCGCTGGCATCGTGATATTTGTGGTGGGATTCGGATCGACATACGCTCATTTATGTTGGTATCAATCAGAATATTTGGCGCTCGAGATTCGGGCGGCAGGATCTGCAATCTCCACCACCGCTTCATTCAGTGCCAATCTGGTCGTAGCGGTGACCTTTTTGACCGAGTTGGAGAATCTCACCCCGGCGGGCACGTACGGGCTGTATCTGGGATTCGTCATTATTGGGTTGATTCTAGCATACTTTTGCTATCCGGAAACTAGTACGTGTGTCAGCCAGAATCAGGGCGTTCACTGACATCATCATAGAAGAACTTTCTGTAGATGAAGCTCACAGCCTCTTCGAGGACGGATTCGGTGTGAGAAAGTCGGAAAGAATGCGAAAAGAGAAGAAGGAATTTGCAGCGAGGGCGGAGCACAACGCTCGGGCAATGCCTCAGCCCGAGGCGGGCGAGAAAAGCCTCGTAGCTCACGTGGAGGCTCTCTAAGCTTGGACGAATCAGTCCGCGAGTGGTTTCAGGCCGCGTTCGTACCAATCCATATGTTGGAGCTCAAGATACCCCCTCGCCCCGGCGGTGCGGTTTCGTCTCCGCTATACATACCCTCAATGATCTTCCATATCAAATCATTTGTAATTGATCTTGCCGAGGGTATGCATCGCATTTCATTCATCATTCATTCCCAGCACCGATTCTCGGCAAGACCAAGCTGGAGTCTCATCACGTTCTAGTGAGGACCAAGCCTTGAGGCGCCACCACGTTCACCTTCAAACCCTGGGGGACGATTCCTGACCCCCTCTTTTCCTCCCCCCTCCCGCGCGCCCTGCCTGAACTACTACCCGAATCGAGTTCGAGTGATCTTACTGTTATGTTGACGATCGTATCCCGGCGCAAAGGTTGTTAGTGACAGAGATAGGTCGTACAATCGGTTTCATGTCTATCTACAAAATGATGAAAAGTTACAAAAGCAGCTACCAGTTAATCTTTTCCGGGAAGAATTTGGCGATAAGTCCCAGGTAGTATGGCTTGAGTTCTTCTACCACCGGTCTCGAGTCGGACTTTGAATACAGATCATAGGGATTGAAAGCAAGCACATCTCGAAGAGCGTCTTTGTCGCTTTCGTCCTCAAAGTACTTATAGGCCCCTTCCCGGTGCCAGGGGTAGAATGAGTGGTATCGAATCATGTTGAGGGCAGCTTCTGGTAGTCGGGATTGCTCTTTGCATACCATGTACAGGTACTGTGGATCAATCACCGCCCTGCACTGTATTTCTATCTCGACTCACCTCATCATGTCCCCATGAGATCATGATGTTCTTAAGGCCGCAATTAGGCGAATAAATGCCATACTTTGTCGAGTACACCGGGTGATGAAGGTCCGGGTTCTCGGCGAATGTATCAGGGTAGACAATTTTGTCTGTCGGGATTTCGCACCCAGCCACGAAAGTGTCGCCCACGACATCCCATTGACCGTCCGATCCGAAAAAGTAGAGCAGCTTGCCGAGATCGTGTACTAGCCCAGTGACTTGCATCCATTCTGGCTTTCCATCCTTTCTCATGGCTTCTGCGGTCTGCAGAAGGTGTTCAATCTGAGTGGCATCCGTGTCTGGGTCAGACGCATCCACCAGGGTGTTAAGAAGCTCCATCGCCTCCCAGACGCCCATTGTAGCTCTAGGCTTTTCAAAAGCTTTTCTTCGAGCCTCGATGTTGAACTCGACAGTTTGCTTCGTGTGTTGTTCACTTGCGATAAGCTCCACTGTCCGCTAAGAGGGGTAAAATCACCCACGTGTAAAATCGCCGAGAGGACTCGTTGGAATCAACAAATTGGCGGAAGGTGTCTTTCTCTTTGGCTGCGTCGAATAGGGACACGGAATAGGCGCTGTCGTTCAGATTGGCCGAAACGAGCTTCTGAACGTTGATGTCATCGATTGCATCCGATATCAAGTCGAATTTCAGGCCCTTTGGATCTGGTCTGTCAGCATGGACTCGGTCTCATATCTTCGAGAAGCTTGCCATCCGATCGAACGAAGTTGCTGATAGTAGGGGTAGCGATGGGCATGGTGCAAAGAGACTGAAGCGACTGGAGGATAGAAGCAAGGACAGTTGAGGATCAATCTTCCCCGCCAACCGCTAGTTCTATCTCTTTATATAAGCCTGCGAGAGGTCGAACATGCCTGAACAGAACAGCCGAAAGAAACCCCTTTAAAACCTTCCGATTTAAGTTGTCATTGATCCTCGGAAGGTATATTGCTCGCAGAATGCGTGTCAGTGCATTGTCAGCGCTGTGTCGATCGCCCAGATAGCTACCTCATCCCTGCGAGTTCGGGATATTAACGATCATCGGGCGGTTGATCACCGTCCTGCAAATCAAGCAATTAGCCTTTCATGAGGCCGAAGCGTCCTGTTGTCCTGGGCTGCACAACTTGCCCACCTTTTGAGGTCGGAGCTAGCTTGTCCTATCGCATCATCGAGTTGCAAAGGAGCCTCGGATAGTTTTTGGGTTCGAACGGTGACGGATGCAAGTATTGAAAAGTATCCCCACTGAGTGATCGACTCCAACCGCAAGGAATCGCGAACGATGTTCGTTATTGACCACCGTCGAGACCTCTGCGAGGGTGTCCTCATAAACCGGGAGATACAGAACCGACTGATAGGTTATTTGTTCCGCCTCCAGTACAACGTGCACGAACTTTTATTGACCATGTATCGCCTTTGGCGCTCTTTAAGACACAGTCATCTCTCACAAGTCACAAAGCGTCTCGCTTGACCTCGCTTCGAGCTGATCCCTAGGGTTCAGGGGGTTACACATCGGTGGTTAGGGGGTTACACATCGATTCCGGGGTGGGGGGGTCAAAATCCATCTCGTCTCTAACAACATTTCCTGGTAGAACAACACTGTAGGAATCCATTTCTATCGGTCTCAGAGCTCTACGATCAGTATTGAGTGAGTTATACATGATCTCGGTACTGACCCCCAAGGGTCGCCACCGACCCCCAAGATTGCCACCCATCACGATCCAAGCTGACTTGCCCAACATGTATGATGCACCGTGTGGGATGAGGGTTAGGGGGTTAGGGGGTTAG
>JASKOT010000048.1:0-87203 GCA_032158125.1 Papiliotrema nemorosa
GGATGCAATACCAATCAGGACTGTGAACAGGTTGGTGGATGGGATGCCAAAGCGGGTGCGGCTGCTCAAGCAGCAGAGAGGCTGGTCTATTCCGTACTGAGTGATAGATAACATATGTACGCCTTTGAATACAAAGTTTCAAGTCTCTAGCTGTCAAATTGCATGAGTTATAGTTGCAAGAATATCGATACCCTCTGAGATGATAGTGGTGGCAATCGCCACCTACAACTTTTCTCGGATCCCTACTGTATGGGCAGCAAAGAAACCTCACAGTCTGCGGTCCGACCCACTTCTTTGCGCAGGACCCAATACCCATCGATTGAAACCGTGCTGACGACGGAGATACCAAAGTCTGACATAGACACCACAGAGGCAGACACTTTACAAAAGAGCGAGCACTTAGCCTTGTTGCGCACTCTCCAAAATGTCATTCCCGACCAGAACCATATAAGGCTCATTGGAGAAACGATCGAGGCATACGAGCACGGAAGCTTGAATAAAGCGGAGATCTCGAAACACATTCAAATGATCCGGGAGTCTATAGAAGAGTACGATAGGCTCGTGGCTAGAGTGAACAGGGGAACAAGGAGTAGCGGTGTAGGCCCACTCTCGATCATGTAGTCAATGGATACAGCTTGTTGCGAGGTGCGAATCACAGATCGCCAGACGCAAGAACAATTGGAAAATCAGGGCATTCATAATGGGGTCGAGCACAAAGCAACCTGACGCATCGCGCCACATGTGGAAGAATCGAGAAAGACCGTCTTGGACGAGGCAAGGGGCAAACGAGGTGACAGCTCAGTGAGGAGACGATTGACAATGGTAGCAAGGCAAACCACGGGCAGACTCGCTGCAATGAAACGCATATGAGGCTTGTACATCGGCGTCTGTAGAGTCTAGAATACCGTAAGCGACGTTGAAAGGACGCAACAGCACCGACTCGTTGCACTGCGTCAGCTATATGAGGTTTTGCGTGTTCTGGTGGTTGATGTTGCCCTTTGTGCTTACTTTGCTTATAAAAATCAAGCAGAGTTCGTGCAGCCGTCTGATTCATCCTCATCCTGAGCATCTTGTCAACAACTCTACTGAATTTTCATCTTCCTAACCAACTCAAGCATGCCTAAGACTCGGAACGCAGTTTCCAAATGGTCACAGGAAAGCACACTGTTATCAAATGTGGTATGTTACCTTTGCCGCGACGCATAATAACCCTTTCCAAGAGAAATGAGGATACTGATCACCCTTACAGGCATCCATTATCAGAGACAAAGCCAAGAAGATTGATGATGTGACTTACTATGATGTGAAGAGCTTCATTGGCCGACACTTGGACAAGGGGTCATCTTGGAAGGATGGGACAAAGATGGCTTTTGCTTCTCAAGAATCAATTTGGTATGGTACAGGTCAAGCTTGTGTACACACAGAATCTGAGGTAAACACTATTGTAGTGGGTGCCCTGCAAGAGATCTTGGCCAAACTTGGGACATCAAGCGCAACACAGTCAAATACAGGCACAGTATCAGGCACTCAGTGAGCAATAAGGTGAGAGGTCAGATTCAGGACCACTAGAGCAAGATGTAGAAAGGTGTGCGCCGGAATTGCATGCAGAGAACAAAGCAGAAAACTGTTGGGCATTGTGTGTTACCCTATGAGAGTTGCTTGTGTCAGGATTGATACATTCAACACTATTCACTCAACTCGTTCCATTGGAAAGCCCACCCCTTTAGCCCTCTTCCACATGTGGACAGTGTTGAATGATCCTTGCCCACAATGTTTGCCAATTTTGTTGCTTTTGTCAGAGTTGTAACTGTTTGTCATGAAGGCTAGCTCAATGCAACTTACTTTTGCCACCAATGACCAAGGATATATGACCAAAGCATCAACAACTTTGCCTATTTTGCTGAAATTGCCTACTCCAGTGACTACTTGACGACCCTTGCTACGGACCCAATTATTGCCAAAGAAGCCCAAGGAAAGGCATAGCATCAGGTGGATCATCATTCAACTCTTTGTCATCATTCAACGCTCAAAGACCTCTTTGCTCATGACCCAAGAGATATAAGTACTAGGAGGAAGGTGGTGGATTTCTTTTTTTAGCTTCTTGTTATTGAGTCAATACAACACTATAACAGTGCTTTCTGCATCACTACTTGTTATCTACTTGTAGTCTTGCCCTCTGTCATCTCTAGTCTGCGCTACTCTCGTCCTCTAGCCACTCTCATCAAGATCCTCCCGCCTTGCTTGCTCTCATCGAGTATCATTCAACCCTCAACAACTTAGCCGACTTAGTTACTGGTAACTAGGTTCACATATCTCGTTGAGTACCTTCTCTTTCTAGACTAGATAGACTAGTCACGCATTGGGCTGGTAACTAGTAGTGGAGCAATGTGATAAGATCTTTGTTCAAACCATCATGGGGTTTGAGGATTAGTACACGCCTCTGCCATCATGTCTTCAGAGAGTTAGTGAAGGTAGAAGAGAACATACAGCTTTAGCTTTAGGCTGGATCTGCTGCCTGGTCATTATTTGTGTCTGGCAGGATCAGCATGTAAGTGGTTATGGTGCGCTTTGTTGAGTGTTATGGGTCATGGACTGGTCAGGCGAAGTGATTGGTTTGCCCGTTATTCAATTGAGCGACACCTTTCCACCGTCGGCGAAAAGAACGCTTTGCTCTGCTGTCTGCACGAGTCACGAGTCTGCACGATGAGCATCCTCACGAGCGAGTGAAAAGACATGCTCGAGCCTGATAAGGGTGCGATGCGCGGGTGTGGTCTGTGATGGTCGTTCCTGCCCCTTGGCTGGTTGAAACAACACTCCCCTCGACGACCTCGACTGCGACGATGACCGAACTCCTCATGCAAACATTCCACTCTCTGTCTCTACACATACAAATACTCACCATGCCTGTCCCTACTCCAGATTCCCCCTAATAATCTCACCACCAGACTCGTGAAGATGCCTCGTGAACGGGACGACATCACGTCGCTCGGATCCAACTCGGACTACCTCGCGCGATATCGATACTCTACCCTCTCTATCGACCTCCCATCCCCTCGGCCTCTAGGGGGCTCAAATAGGACATCGTCACACTCGTCCACATCGACATCTGCCTCTGGGTCGTCGATTGATACAGGTGCAGTCGCGTCCGCAACGAGGGGACGAAAGGCCAGCGCGTCGAGCCATCATTTACTCTCGAGACCGGGTACGCCAGGGACAGCTCTTGATGCGCTATCTGCGACGCCTACTGTCCTTGCACGAGACGACTTATCCACTGCTCCCTCACTGTCCCAGTCGGTTATCCCACTGCTTCATACGGGGGCCGAGGAAGGCTACGATGGAGATCAGCAAGAGGGGGAAGTGCAGAACCGACCGCCCGTTGATGACGATCTCCCATGGACAGGTCAAAGGACCGGCTCCTCTCATTCATCGAGTCAAGAGCAAATTCACGAAGCTGAGGTTTCGAGACCGGTTGATCAAGCGCAGACGGATCTAGCAGTAGCTCTGGCATCTCTCCCATGGGCTGAACCGCCTCCTCGACACACCTCCCCTTCTCCCGCTCCATCTCAATTGCTCAGTATCCCCTACACATCCCCAACCCCCATCTCCCCGGCAGAACGGAATCTCGCTAGATCACCATCATTGTCTTTCCTACAAAACGACCCGGCGTCCTCCCTCATCCATGGCCATTCAAGGTCCCCCTCTCAAGCTTCGTCCATCTCGTCGTCCAGATCAAACCGAACAACCGACCTCTTACCTCCCCCTCGACAGCAGTATAGTCTCCCCGCGTCCCCGTTGTCTATCCACACACCTTTATCCATACATACTCCAGTCCCCGAAGGACGATGGTTATCGGCCCCTGGACCTACTGGCCTGGGTGAGAGACCATTGAGCGGGTACTCCGGGATGGCCGATATTTACCCGCCACACACGCCTCAACCCGGCGACAGTGAAGACTCAGTCGTAGCTTCCCTCTCGGCAGCTCTGAGGCATTTGTCTCGCTTATCCACGCAATCCAGCAAGTCGGCCCGGTCGATGAAATCAGGCAAGACTGGCATATCGTCTCGAGGGAGATCAACGCGGTCGACAAGCTCGAAAAGGACGAGCGGGAGCACCACGCATCATAGATGGGGAGGGAAGAGGTTCTCGGTGGATAAAGAAGCTCAGCCTTTGGTACATCGTGATGATGTGGGGGAAGGGGAAATGAGGGAGAGGGAGGAGATGATGGATCTGTTGACGCTCGTACGACGGGCGGCAGTGCTGGAGCGAATGTTGCGGGCCGGAAAGAGGGTAAGCATTGCACAAGCATCAATAATAGAGTGAGTAGGGCTGAATGAGTAGATTAGCAGTTCGACTATCCGGAGTCGAGCCCGAGTATCCGTTTCTTCCCTGCATCGACGGATCACCTCTTCCAGGTCGACTTCCCCACCCTCACATCCTTCTCGACGATCTATCAGTTCCCGATTATCCGGCGTGTCGATGAAGGCCGGTACGCCCCGAACCAGTCGTTCATTTCGACAACGGCTGTCTCGCCGTGTCGGTCGCAACGAGTCAAGGGAAGATCTCTTCACTGAACTGGATGAGCGATCTCAGGAGAATATACAGGTGGATATGCCTGAACATGTCGGTGAAATCATGGTTTTCCCTGAAAAGCGAGCCTCTATCCCTCCTCCATTGCCCGAGAAACCGGGTAAAATGGGCAAATGTAGGGATATCACCTATGTTGAGCCCCTCGAGCCAGTCTCTCCCGTCGACTACAGTCGTATAGAGAAGGGTCGTCAAGTGGGTGGCTCAAGTGCAGCAGAGGAGGAGGCAGGATGGGTTGAACAGTCACCTCATCTAGGCCACAGATCCCCCGGATGGAGAAAAAGGCAGAGCGTGTTGAGCTACATGTCGACGGGGGTATGGAGTTATCGAGCGAAAAGGAGATGGATGTGGAGTATATCGATTGGAGCGGGGATAGTGGTGGTCATGATTATAGGTCTGTTGGCTGGACTCTTGTCTAGACGTCAGTAAGCAGCATAAGGGTGTAGCAGACGAATCTGCCAGTCTGTCCCTCTGTCGTGAGTGATTAATGGCATTGTTGGACTAGGTAATACGAGATCGAGTCAGTCATGTTGATTTACATAGCGACGCATGATGATGTGTAACCCAGAAGGACGTCAGGCGAGAGGAGACTCTTAGCCTTGCTTAAACCCGCATACTATCCAGCAGCTCCATCGACGACACCGAGTTCCCTCGGACCACCTAGGGATCAGCACAAGTCTCACCGCGCCATGTTTGTACACCCACAATCATCCCGCAAGGTTTCCTGACTCCCCCTCCGAGCTCCTCGAAAGCATTGTCCACCACCAAATTCAAAAACATGTCGAATCCTCTCAAAACACCAGAAACGGCTCGACCACCTTGAATATGGAGGTACAGTCGTCGGTCCATGAACTCTGTTTTGTCAGCCTCGACTAATTACGTGAAGTTCTGGGCGCACTCTTCAGTTCGGGTTGGGATGCTCGGGACATTGTTGAGGGAAAATGGGAAGAGTTCGAGAGGAATGCAAGTTGTTTTTAACGGGATTCGGTGCTTTCTCGGCGCGTCGTCTCTCGTGTCACTGTGACTTTTTCGTCTGACACTCCTTTTGACTGTTCTGCGGCCCTGTCTGAGTGTTGTTCGAGTGATCTGTCGAGGGTATAGGTGAGACGTTGTATGAGTGTAGGCTGGATGAGTTGTTGGGTGGCAAATTGATCATGACGTGGCACGTTGATATAGCTTATCAAATGACTTGTGCATCCACGTCCACCCTATGCCTCCCTATACACCCTACACATCTCAACTTATCGTCTCCCATACCTCCAGATCGATACCCAGACACCATGGCGAAGGACAGGACGGCAGAGTTTCACAATACGGTACTATCCATCAAATCGCGTACCGCTGCACCGGCCAATGGACCCGGAGGAAAGAGAGACGAGGCCAAACAGTCTCTTTTGGGAAATGGACAAGCTGGACCGAGTAGCTCCAAAGGGAAGGGAAGGGATGCAGGTGGAGGTAGTGGGAAGAGTGAATTTGGGAGACTGGCAGGTGGCATAGCGAAAGATATCAATGCGACCACGCTCAAACTGCAAAAGCTAGCTCAGCGTGAGTACCCTTATCCCTAAACGGACCTCACATCCTAAACACCAAAACTCGAATCCCAGACCATCTTATGCGATAGCCGACGGGAAGTGCTAACTCACAGTGGCCAAGAGAAAGACATTATTCGATGATCGACCGATCGAGATATCCGAATTGACCTATATAATCCGACAAGATATAGCCTCGCTCAATACCCAGATCGCATCTCTCCAATCGTTTGTTCGGACGCAAAAAGCAGGAACGAAAGGAAATGCAAGTGGGACGGGACAGGTGGATGAGCACAATTCCAACGTGGTCATGTTGCTCCAAAGTCGATTGGCCAATATGGGTATGGGTTTCAAGGATGTGCTGGAGCTGCGCACCCAGGTGAGTCGACGTGTGGGCTCAGTGAGATGGGCGTTTCGCTTATGGGCAGAATATGAAGGCGAGCAAGGATAGGACAGAGCAGTTTATGCACACGACCTCTAATGCTAGTGTACCTCAACCCGCCAAAGGTGAGTCTCCTGATCCCACTTTCCCTATAGGCTACGCAGTCGCATTCGGGGTATTGCCTTTCAGGCACTGGCCTGGCCGAACAGGAGCTCGAACGCTGACGAACAGACTCGCTACTATTCTCTCAACCTGGCGGACCCGGTACGGGCTTCCCTTCGGACCGAAAAGGAAAAGCTAGGGCGTTACCGGACGACCCGAATCAAAAGGACTTTTTGGCATTGGATCTGGATGGAGATAGAGGTGAATCGGGGATGGTACAGAATGGTGGAGGGTACCAACAAATGCAGCTCGTCGAACAGCAAGTAAGTGCCACTCTTTTTCATCTGTCCGCGCCCTGTGTACATCACGTACATGGCACAAGGGTCTGCCGGTCTGCCCCGTGGTGAAGGTCCGATGCAAGTTGGATATGAAGGACTTTGAGAATCTTCAGTGAATCGTGGCTAATGATCAGAACGACTATATCCAATCCCGGTCTACCGCCATCGAATCGATAGAATCTACAATAGCAGAACTCGGATCGATCTTTTCTCACCTGGCAAATATGGTAGCGGAACAAAGGGAGACTGTACAACGTATCGACGCAGATACAACTGATATAGCTGCGTAAGTCCTCTCACAAGTTCTCCGCTATGGATGACCGAGTCAGGTGCACGCGCTGACGTCTCAGAAACGTCTCGGGCGCACAGAGAGAACTGTTGAAATATTACGCGAGCGTCACTTCGAATCGATGGTTGATGCTCAAGATCTTTGGCGTGTTGATCATTTTCGTCAGTTCACCCTCTTTTCAGGTATGGCAATTGCTCACTCTCAGTTCCTGGTATTTATCCTCGTCTCGTAGACTGTTCCAGAGGAGCAGAGCGGGATCGTCATATGTTGTAGCATAGAGCAAGGCGTAGATGGATCCGGCATAGCGTAGATGAGTCAATGTGTGGTGACATGGCATTCATGCATCGTCTCGAACGTATAATACAGCAACTGGTTACTTCAAAGTCGTACGTATATATACACGTCTCGATGGGATATCCTACAACACCAACCCCACCCTATATCGTCTTTCACGTCACTCGGCTGCTACTCGCCTTTCGTCTCGTTTTAATCGTTCCTGTTCCGCACGTAGTCCTTCGTCGACTTGACGTTGTTGAGCCTCTTCAAATTTCCTTTCCCAATCGTTTTCCCCTGCACCTGTGGATATCTTGCTTCCTAGTTCCGTGCTCTCCCTCGCCTGTCCAATCACAAGTCCGGTTTGCGATATTGACCCCATCGGTCGTTGCTTTCCTTGCTCTGCGATCTTGCTCTCCCTCTCCACCCTCTGCTTGTCCTTCTGCTCCTTGTCCTTCTCCTTGTCCTTGTCCTCCTCGGCCAACCTCTCCTTTTCTTCTAAAACCAACCCCTCCAACTCCCTCTCCAGCTCATCCTCGTCCACCTCCACACCCGCCGCTCCGACCGCCACCCTCCCTCCGACCCTGATTGCCTGATCCACCTCTTCCTGACTCGCCAGTACGTCCGCGAGTTCCTGTGTCGTCTTTTCAACCCTATCAAGGTCCAATTGCGGATTCGCCAGTATACCCTTGAGCGTGGAGGTAGCTGTGGAATAGGCATTCACAATCTCGATATCGTTTTGAGCCGTGTTGATTCCCGACAAGACGGTTTGGAGCTGATGGGAAGTAGCGAGACGTTTGGTGAGGATCTCTTCGAGGTGTTTCTTGCTTCGTAATGTGGCTAGGGCCAGGGCTTTTTGGGATTTGGATAATTGCGCTTTGGCAGTGACCGTGCATCTGAGATCAGCCTTTCTCCTTCTGTTTCTTGATCGTGAATTGGGGGGTGGACAGGTGGGCAGGGAAGCCTCACTGGTTGATTTGCTGGGTTATCGACTCGATCTGTTTCTCCACAGTCTTGATAGTCGACAAGATGGTCACTGTCCCGCGGTCCGCTTCAGTGATCTCTTCCCCTGCTGCGTCCTTCTCTATGATCTTGATGACCTGGGATTAGGGCAGTTCTACGGCTCAACTATGACAGCCATCCAATTGCAAGGAAAAGAGGCGGCAAGGGGGAGGTGACCTACCGAGCCATCAGATACGATTAACCCCGTATCACGGGATAACCACTTGACGAGGACTTCCACATCTCTCTCACTCAACTTCTCTGTCGAGCCATTCTTCTCGTTCAGACTGGTCGAAGAAGCTTTCGAGGTTTTACTCGGGATTGCCAATGCCCCAAACGTCTCGCGGAAGGATGTGGGAGTATAGAGTGAATCAGAGTAGTCCAATGGAGGGTTGTCTGTAATGTGTTTGATCACTGCCGCAGCTGCTCGCTGTACATCAGCCGTCCGACTCTTACTCGATCTGGCACCAGACTCACCTCGAGCAATCCTAGATGAACGTACTCTTTCCCCGCATGTCTCTTCCACAGTGTCTCTTCCTTGTCCACCGTATCTCCACCACTTCCAAATGGGTTGATCTTGTTCAATCCCCATAGTAGGGGTCTGCCCAATAGACGGTAGGTCAATGACCCTGGATCGTTTATGGGTGTAGGGGAAGTCAAGAATGTTCCAAGGGGATACAACTTTCCCGAAATCACCATAGAGTCCTATACATCAGACATCGCCCCCCTACCCACTCTGAGGATACGCACCACCACCCCACCCAACCCTTTCGGTCGGGATCCATCATTGTTCTCAAAATGAGACAACAGATCATTATTCACCGTAATGATCAGTCGATCCGACCCCAAATGACCTGAAGCTAATGTCGAATCCAACACCGAAGTCCACCATGATAAATTTGCCGCGTAACCTGTGGAATTTGACAGTTTCTGGGTGGATGTACTGGCGTATAAAGCCTTGAGACGGGCTTGAGAGGGGATCGGGGAGATTGGGGCGGGTTCAGCGAGGAGGAACGGGGGAAGTGACATGGGTGATGGGTGATGGATGAGGATGAAGGGGATGATGATTGTTGACGAGATTGGTTGACATAGGTTGTTGTCGGATACTGACCTCGAGTCGACCACGACGACACGACGAGCAATCACCCTCTTCGAGTCGAACTCTCCACAAGGTAGATGGGCATTGCTGTGCCCTGAAGGACGATCATGCATGCAATCGTTACACGAGACGAAGAATATGGTCTCCTCATGGTGCCTTGGCCCAAACTACTCAAGATGTTCACCGCTAGTATCATGAACGATACAGCCTGCTTTTCGAATCATCTTACTATTCGATGAATTGCAACTCGGTGTGCTCCGACCAAGGAGCTCTGGCGTATGTCAATCTGTTCACGCGTCGTGCTGAGAAACGTCTCCGGCCCCCACCCCACGTCGACCCATTCCTCGAGTCGACCAGCACCCTCTATCAATCACGCAACACCCCTTCTGACGCATCTTCAAGTCCTCAGACGTTGATTGTACGCTGACAAGACCGTTACTCACGTGGATCCTCTGTCCACTTTGACCATCCTTTGATCCTCCTCCCCCGTGAAGCCTGACTTCCAAATGTCGAAGGATGACATCTGACTCGACCGACTGTCACATATATCAGACCTCTTGTCCTTCACGTTCCCCCCTCCTCAGACTCCTGTCTTTCTCATCACTTGACTGCTCTACTCTCAATTGATCACCCCATTGCGCTGATAACTATCTCACTGAGCACAACACTGACCATCACCAATCGCAATGTCTGCAATCTCTACATTTTCGCCTTTCGTGGCTGGAACGCTGGTACCCTCGTTCTTTGCCGCCAACCCACTCATCGGGATGGAACCGATCGGAGACCTCTCCCTACGAGCCGGCGGGGCTCATAGCCTGTTGGATACTTTGTTCAACTTCGGCTCTGCCGTGCCATCGCAGATGACCAACGTTCCAGGTTTCGCGAAAGCTCACAAGGACTGGACCGAGGGCAGGCAAGTGGGGACTATTGATCCTGAGAGAATCATCGTCTCGTTGACCAAGCCAAACTCCGATGTCAAAACCATCGAGGGGACCGAAGCCAAGTCTGCCAATGAGGCGTCGGACAAAGATACCGCCTTGACCGCCAAAAATCCCTCTCAAGCTCTGAGCAAATTTACGCGGGATGCATTCACCAACCCGTTGAGTCTCTTTGCCCTCTCACCTTTCCGAGGTTTGGGGGTCAACATGTCTGTCCCGGACGGTATCGTCCCCGTCTCATTCGAAACGGAATTTGACGGAGGGAAGACCGCGACCTCGATGTACAACACTGGAGAGGTCGACATTCCCGGTGGAACATTCCAGCAATCCGGTTTCTCTTCTTTTACAGTCAATGGAAAGCCTGTCAGCTCTTTTGCTTCGAGCCAGCCCGACACCAACCGCGGCGCGACGCCCGCGACGTCTTTCGAGTCAGGCATGGCTCTGGGAGAAGTGAAAGATGATGACGAGACTGTGGCCTCTGTCCCGGACTCTAGAGCCTTCCACCCTTCATCCATGGAGAAAGCCAACACGTTTGACGAGGCTACTGAGGGTGAGGCGCTGAAGACTGTCGAACCGTCGCTCTTCGCTTCTGAGCCTGTCACTCGTGTGACTGAAGCCTAAATCTAGGTCTGAAGTGGATCATGGACTGTGCATATGCCTCGGTGTATTTAGGGAAAGGGTCATTTTGTCAAGTCGTCATGCATTATTGTAAGAATGATCTTTGCGAGAGGTAGGAATGGTCACGCAGCTAGAGTACCCTCGTCTACCCACGCCGTAGTCTCCTCATTCTTTTTGCGAGCTGCATTACGCTGAGAGCCTTCATCGGTCAAAGAGTCGTGCAAGGACAAAAAAGCGAGAGGGGAAGATTTCATGATATCCTCAGGATACGAGAGAGCCCCATGGCGGACAGGTGGCCCGCGAACAGCAGAATGTGATTCCGAAGCAAGAATCGTTGTTGCGTACAGCCCGTGTCGAAGTCCACCCTGTACCCTACAATATCCCCTTTGACCAATGGGTCGATCTCGCTTTGCCGGTAGGGTAGCTAGACAAAACAATCAGTCAGCTGTCAGCCTATTGAGTATCAAGTATCGATCAGGGTACGATAAATCATCGCTAGTATCCTCCTCGGCTACTCCTCTGGCATGTTCGAATTCGTCCTCGCGAGCCTTCTTTGCATGTTCTTGATGTACTTTCCTTTTCTGTGCAGCTCTTGCCATTTTGGACTTCTGGATCAATCCAAACATCTCTGAGAGAGGCGAGATAAGGCGGTAGTTGAACTGCTCTCCCCACTCGCATGTTCGTCAAGAATGACGATGAGCTCTCCTTTCATCGACGCCCAGTCTGGAATCCTTCTGTGAGCAGGCAGCGAGGTATAAGTAGACAATGACAGATAATCACGAGTTGTCCTGCCCATCTCTTCAATCTCAAGCTTTACTCTTAGTGAGTCAAAATTGAAACAGGCAGAATGAGTGTCCCGTCTAAAGCCACTACTATCTCGCGGATCCTCACTTCGAGGCCTTCGACAGTGTTCGCGTTTGTGATCCCACGCATCGTCTCGAGCGAGCGCGACGCAGCAACTTCTTCCCGAGGTGAAAGTGACAACGGTGACTTCAAGCCTCGAACAGGTGATATTTACAATGTTGCCGGAGAACAAGTCGGTTCGACGCTCGGTGGTGAGACGGCAGTTCCGTCGAACATGTCCGATGTCGAGCCGGCAGAGAACACCAATGCCAAGAATGCCGAGAGCTCTTCCGGCTCTGCTGTTGGAGGCGTCAGCCAGGATTTCTTCACGGCGAACGAGTCTGCTGCCAAGTCTGATGAGACGTAGACTTTGCGGAGGGACTGCCCCTCGCAGTGACAGAGGGCGGGATTTGCGATAGTTAGATCCGTTTATCGTTTTGGTGAGAATGTTTAGTAGACGGTAACGAGGTGTTTACAAGATGTGTCTCTCAAATCCAGTTGATAGCCTAGTGATTTGCACCCTGCAGCAGACTCCATACGGTGCACATAGGTGGAAGCACTCTCACAATTGTTGTCGGTCGCTGTGGGTGTACGTGTCGTGCTCGGTCCGGGCGGTGACGAGATTTTGCCAAAACGTGTACAATCCCTTGCAACGCACAGCAGCTGCAATCAGAAATCGAGATGGAGCTGCCCCGCACAGAAAATCAGAACGATCAGCTCGTCCAGATGGCATCAAGAAGCGCTGGTATTCTGCAGTCCTTCACCGCGGATTAGAATGTGCGTGCCTAGTGTCAGCCGCACAGACCGATGTGTTCCGGTTCTTGAGCCGATTATACTTTCCATACTTCACTTATACAATGTCCACTAGACTTGGCTCGCCAGATCACTCGACTAAAGTCCAGATCTATTTCTCCAATCACTTTCATTTCGACAAACTTCTCACCTAGTCCCGCGTGTAATCCCCATCGGCGACGTCGTACGCTCTAGTCTTCTTTGTAGGCGAAGTGACGATCGAGGGCGCGCCTTTCTTGCTTTCTTTAGTCGATACCGCTCGAACGGATCCAGGCTTGCTCTTCGAGACCAGGTGATCCGGCCGTTCCGAGATATCCCTCAATCCTGATAATATCTCCATGTGCAACTTTTTCGACTTTTCCAAAACCAACCGCCTCTCTTCGGCCGCTTTCATCTCTCGCTCAGTCTGCGAGTTGGTCTCTCCATGCAGCCTCGCCAGATCCGAAGTCCACATCTCGAGCTTGTTTGTGCGGTACTTCAGCTCGTCCTTGATTTCGTCCCGATCTTGGGTCATCTCCCTCAACTTCCTCTCCAGTTCATCGATCTTGGGCTGCAATTCTCCTCTAATGCGAGCTTCGACATCTCTCTCCGCCTTGGCTTTGACCTCTTTGGCTATCCTTCCATCCTCCTCTCTACCTTCCTTTTCCCGGTCGAGCAACGATTGGACTTCCTCTTGTTTGATATGCGCATCATCTGCCGCTTGCTCTGCTAATCGGAGGCGTTCTCCTTGGTTCTCATAGTCTTTGACCAAGAGAGGGTAGTCGTCATAGACCTCTAATAGCTCTTTGAGGGGTACATGAGACTGACGTAGCTTTCGCTGTTCCAGAGGGATCGCAGAGAACGGCTGACTGGAGCGAATTCGCTCGGTCGAGGGGGATCCATTGGAGGATGGCGGGGAGACGGACGACGGGGCTTTGGATTTCGATTTGAACATGCTCTCGAGTCGGTGCTAGGGTCGGGATGGACGCTACAGAGATGTGAACGTAGACTTTGACGATGTATAGAACAACAACAACGACGAGGAGTTGGACATGAGACGAGGTCGAAGGGAGGGGGGGAGTGACGTCATCCCACACTGTTCATCTCATTCGCTATCTCATTACAGGCGATTCCGTATGGGCTGGCTCGACGACGCAGGAGGGCAGAATGAAAGCGCACAAGAGGTGAGATGCATGCAGTGGGGAACATTAGTAAAGCAGCCCGTCCGACGGATGGCATCTGGGTTGTTCAAGCTCGGTCGTCCGAAAGAACGTTCCAATTCTCCATGTGCTCCTCGAGAGCCGCATGCCATCCAACAAGATCTCTACAATGAGTTTGAATCTGCTTGATCGCCTGTGTCTCCATCTCTAGCGTTTCTCTGTCAGCATCTCCCGAGAGCATCGTCTCAAGCCTGTGTGACCAAGCTGAGAAAGCTTCGATGTTGGTTTGCAATCGTTGCCATTCCTGACGGTCCACGCTGTACAATTCGTCTCCGTCATCGCCCTGCCTGGTGGCCTTCAAGCACTTTGCGGTCTGCTTTTCCAGCAAATAAGGGAGTTTCAGCATATCACTCATTGTCGACTCGCGAGGAAAGTTCAGGTCTGAGTACAAGTGAGTGAGAACCTCGCAGCCCTTTTTCACCGAGTAGAGGTTCATTTCTCTCAGATCGTCCCATCGCTTGGCAAATGACCAGAAGGAAGTAGGCTGTCCGCTATTCTCAGCATCGAGGCGATAGACCTTGGGTATCTCCGCCTTCGTATGGGCCTCGCGCCGATTCGCCGTAGAGTTTCTGGTTGATCGTCGAGTCACCACCCTGTCAGTCGTAGCCAAAACGCGAGGTGGTCGATGACAGCCCAATCTCTGTTCCCGCTCGTATTCTCCAGTAAGCGTGGAGTTCACATGAATCAGTTCAGCGGCAGCACAGTGCACCTCGCTGAACTGGCGAGTGTACTCGGATTCCAGCGCCTGGGTGGACTTGACCAGGTCCGTTTGCGTCGATTCCGACTTGACCATTTTCTCCAGTTGAGCGTACTGAGCGATAAAGCTTCGAAGCTTGAATCTGTCATCATCGTACTTGTCGGTGGCTATTTGTAGCTCTGCGTGATCAGACTCTGCATCGACTGCCGCGGGACCGAAAAGAGCAACGAGGTCGAGGGGCAAGAGCATGTCTTCTTCGCGAGGCAATTCGAATTTCGCTGTTAAAGCTGCGCGAAGGGAGAGGATACTTGAGGTCCATTTCGAATGAGCAGTTACCAAGGCGTCTTGGATGGCTGAGTAGTTTTCGTTGAGAGATAGCTGTGACATTGCGTCGAGGTGATATAGCAAGAACCGGCTGATTGTGAGTGGGGTGTCGGGATGGATGAAGGCTTATAAAGCCTTCGAGACCGAGGTAGACCGTGCAGATCATGTAGCAGATGGCGTATGACTCGAGTGTGAATGAATCTCTGAAAAGAGTGATAGACTGATTCTCGAGCGTCATGGCTTCGATAACGCAGTAGAGCTTCGTTGAGATATCAAAGGGCTAGGAGAGCTGTCGACTCACACAATCAGGCGATGCATTCCACGTCAGGGCTTACGACTTCTGAGATCCTTTGAGACCCTCGTCAGCCTTCAGCTTAGCGTTTCAAATATGATCAACCGAAGTCGGTTCATACTATATATTCTCACGGAGTCGAACAAGTTGCAGCGCATCGCTCATAACACTGTTTTCTTCTCCTTTTCCATCATCTGCTCGATAGTCTATTGCAAGCCAATTGCACCATGCCTGAATTTTCCGTCGCACAATCCGCAACATGGACGGCACTAAAAGCCAAGATCCAGTCTGCACATGATACCTACGCAAGCTGCAGGACAGCCTACTATGAATCCAAGGGACAGCCCAGCGCCGGCTACCCTTTCGAAGTGAAGTCAGTCTTTGACATGGTAGAAGGCTCAGAGTTGGCATATATCACAATGATGAACTTTGAGTGTTACTACGCCGCTCTGTTGGAAGTGCAGCCACTGGCAGAACATTCAAGATCTACTTTCACAGGCTCCAACAAAGAGCTACTCCTCAACTTTGCTCGCTCTCATGCACACCTTACTAACGTCTTTGGAACCATTGTTGCGTACTTCCAAGAAGATGTCTTGCCTACTTCTATGGGTCTCTCGATGGAAAGCTCACAAGGATTAGGGGTCCTCCCCAAACATGCAGAGTGGGAAAGATATGCAGCGCAGACACGAGCTAAAGGTTTACACAAACAAAGCCTGCAAAATGCAATTCTTGCAAAGCAGATATTGGAGGAAACAAATTCATCCCAGTCAATCACCAATCGCATCCAGGCCCTCAACATGGAAAGAACCTTGTTGACAGTGAATGGCCTGTATGGTGACACAGGTCATGCATCCAAAGATCCTACCTCAGGGATAGAGGTCCCCAAGCGCAAAGTATTATGAGAAGATTTCAACAGTCTTAGCAAGAGTGTGAATGACCTTGTAGCCGCCACTCAAGAGCTCACTGTTTCAGATGAAGACACAAAGCTACTTGTGACATCGCTAGAGAGCTTCTTGTACTGGCATCAGCAACTGCATAAACACCTAGAAAGTGCGGGAGCAATTGTGGATGACATGGGTATCTAGTTGAGGCATTGAGGACTTCACAAAAGGGCCTTGATTTTGTGACGCAACAAGGCAGATTTAGATAGCATGGGTCATGATGAAAGTAGCTGCAGAGTACTATCTACTGAGCCGTCTCATGAGCCACTTCATGAACAGAGGGGGAACAGTACATTCAGGGCACAATGAAGACTTTGACCTTCCCCGTGCAATATATTTCCCATTTGGCACTTGCAAAGGGCAGTCCTTACAATCAGTGCCTGCCACATGGCACAGAATGAAAGGATCTGCACAGTACTGCCCACAAAGCCTTCTCGCAAGGGTCATGTCTGGGGTGAGGGGATATGTAATATTTCCCATGCAGTATCTTTTGACATTTGTCTTATACAAGGGAGAGAGTTCAGACAAACAATGTCTTCCAGGAACATCCTTTGAGAGTGACCTTTACTGATATCTTGTTGGCTTCTTGAACAAGTGGGTGAAAGGTTTATTGCGTGAATCATGACTCACATGAGGGTGTATCTGTGCTGAAGTGTATATGTGTATTCACATTTCTCCCTAGGTCTGGTCTCTACCTTCATCAACAATGTCCTACCTTGATCCCGCTGCTATTCTGCATTGGATGCAGCTCAAGCAGGAGATTGACTCCACCAGCAATGCGCTTCAAAGCTCCTGTGACAAGTTCTATCAACATAAGTATCTTGACTCAGTGAAGATCAGTAGACCAGCCCCTTTGATATTGGAAAAGGCCGTCAAAGATCCAATCAATAATTTTGTTCAAGATACAGTTCATAGCGAAATATGTTGTACTGATTACTGTGCAACCCTTGCAAAAGCTGTACCTCCAGCCATTGAAGAGTCAGAGTTTGAGGAGGCCAGCAGCAGCCTCCTCCGGGACCTAGAAGACTACAGCCTATCTTACGCTCATCACACCAAAGCACTCTCAAATGTGATTGCATTTTTGCAAGCAAGTCAGCTCCCAGAAAACTCCACAGATGAAGCGGTGAAACCTCTGATGAAGTTTCTGGCAATTGACTCTTCAACCCTGAATGATCTTGCACTCCAAAGAGCTAGGCTTTCCCGTGATTGGAGTTACAGGGCTATCACTGCAGCAGCAACACGCCTAAATCATATGCCTAACACTGCTGAACCCATTTTGGATTTAGTGGACTGGTGTGACAGAATTGGAATATTGATGGGCCAATTTGAAGAATCATGTCTGGATGAGGAGCCTAAAAAACCTTCTCAAGCACCATCTGCCAATATCTTGAAGACCTACAAAGCACAGGTCCAGGCATTGGAGGAGTTAGTTGCTGAAGAGGGTACAGACGGCCAAAAGTCTGACATGGAGTTCTTGGTGTCATCATGCCGTGATCTGATCTTTTGGCAGGACCAGCTGGAGCAGCTCATGGAAAGCACCTACAAGACAGCTTCAGATTTGTCTTTGAGCAGATGATGAAGACCTTGCAAGAGGTCATGTTCCTCATATTCAAAACTTATCTTTATGGCTTGCCTGTGATTCAGAGACCAATGTTCAGATGGGGAAGTTGGATGGAGAGACCTGGGTGCAAGAACAGGTAGACAGCAGCTACATTGGTAGGAAGTCATGATGAGTGAATGGATGCATAGTGTCACGTTGCTCCACTACTAGTTACCAGCCCAACGCGTGACTAGTTTATCTGATCTAGGGAAAGAAGGTACTCAACGATATATGTGAACTTAGTTATCAGCAATTAAGTCGCCTAAGTCGCTGAGGGATGAGTGATGTTTGCCGAGAGTGAACGAGGCAGGAGGATTTGGACGAGAGTGGCTAGAGAACGAGAGGAGCGCAAACTGGAGATGACAGAGGGCAATACTACGAGTAGATAACGAGTAGTGATGCAGAAAGCACTGTTATAGTGTTGTATTGACTCAATAACAAGAAGCTAAAGAAACAATCCACCGCCTATCTCCTACTTATATACCTACCAGGCAACAAACGAAGGGAATCCTTGGGCGTTGGATGATGATGACGAGTTGAGTGATTTTCAACTTGACGCTCTGCCTTTCCTTGGGCTTTTTTGGCAATAAATGGGTCCGCAACGAGAATCGCAGAGTAGCCACTGGAGTAGGCAATTTCAGTGAAATAGGCAAAGTCGTGAGAGCCTTGGTCATAGCTGCTTGGTCATTGGTGGCAAAAGTAAGTCGCGTTGAGCTAGCCTTCATGACACATGGATTATCACAGAGTCATGACAGGAAATCAAATTCACCACAAGCAACATACCAAGCATGCACTGTCATCTATGCTGTCACAATGGCATGCCACCTAACCATTGATCAAGACCGCCTTTATAAGGAGGCTTTGAATTCAGCTGCTCAGGTTGAATTCAAGCGGCATATATGGCCCTCATGACATATGCGCCTCACAAATCACACGTTCCCACCCTTTTGTTTCCCAGGGGAAGGCAGCATTCACATGATTACCTTCAATGGTCCTTTCACTGCATGTCCTGCTGAATTTTTCAGGGTATCTGGAGACCTCAAAGAAACGTTTGCCAGTAAAGGTGGGTTTGCTAGTCAAGGTTGTACGTGGAATGTTGACTTGAAAGTGACAAAGATAAGAAACATGTCCAATCCCTACATATTCCCCCCAGCTTCACCCACCATTTTGCAATGTCCACTCAGGCCACCTGGTCTGCTCATCCGGAGTCTAACCCCATCATAGAGCTAATGAAGGCTCAAGCAGGGCGCCAGGATTGCCACAAGAAGTTCTGGCAGCATAGAGATCTTCTGACCTCAATGATTCCCGGAATCACTGAACCACCGGCTATGCTTTGTCCAATTCAGTTGATTAATCACCTCTGCAATAACACTGGCCATGGCTCTGTGGAGAGCAAAGATCTATTCAATAATTATTGCTCTGCCCTGTACAACTCTCGACCCCCACCCATCTGTGATTGGGCAGCTCTTGAACTGGCTCCAAGACCAATCTATGAGGATCGTGAAGCCTGCCGGCGCTCATATGCCAATCTGACTGATTCTGTTAGCAATACAATTTCTTTTTTGCAGGGGACAAATCATGTACAGATGTCCTCAACAGGGGAAATGCTGCTTGCTGGGAGGAGGTGTCAAGAGGACAATTTTGACAGCCTCAGCCACCTTGTTGACAGAAGAACACTCTTGGCCCGGAACTGGAGCTATCACAATGTGGTGGCTGCTATAGAGCTACTGAGGGATACACAAACAAATCAGCGGGAGCTCCTTGATGTGATGACTGAATTTGAGGCAATTAATCATCCAGATGATTATTTTGACAGTATCTATGATCTCAAAGAAGATGCAGCAACAATTTTCAAGCAGCTCCCAGCCTGTGATTTCAGCATTGCTCTACTGGTTACAGAAGCTTACAACGGGGGAACCAAACAAGAGATGGAGGATGCACTTTTTTTACAAACATCATACTACAAATGGATCCATTGGCAAGAACTTGTGGGCCAGATTCAAAATACTATGGCTGGGGCTGCAGCGACCACCTGTGCAGGTGTTGCATACAACGGGGAGGATGTAACCATGGAGGGCCAAATTGAGTCAGGTTCATAATCCTTGAGTGGGACATTCAAGGTAGATGGTAATCATAGAGATGAGTGGTTCAGGGTGTGATGTAGCTGTTTGAGAACAGGTCTTGCAAATATTTCTGTGGAAAAGCATTTATTGTGCGAGAGACTGCAGGTTCACCGCATGATGATAGGCCAGGTGGGGTAGTCCCCACATCTGAGAGATTCTCAGAAGCTATCCCTTGATGGAGGTCCTTCAGGCATGACTAGACAAAGGTCTGCCAGGAAAGTATGTCTCAGGGCAGAGAGTGTGTCTACAGTGAGCATGTATATGTACCTGAGCAGACTGTCTGCTGATATGAGACTCACCTTTTTTTCCATCATGCTGAATATGGATGAACCAACTTGTGAGTATTGGAGAATACAAAAAGGCAAGTTATGCGATTGTCTTCAAGAGTACAAGACCTCGCACAACCAGTTTTGGTCACATGAAGCAACTCTCAATTCATTGGGGTTTCCAACACCGGCGGCAATGAATCTCTCAGCAGGTGCAGTGGAGGATGTTGCTGACAGCAATCATCCCTCTTTCCTAACAGATGTGCAGTTCCACACTTTCTGCTCTGATCTGGAACAGAAATATCCTCCAGTCATCTTCAACAACAATACTGTGTGCTCAATATCTACTGAGCTCCTTGAAGATTGGCAACATAACCGACGGTCATATGCCAGACTCACCATTGTGGTCAGCGACCTAATCTCGTTTTTCCAGCAAGACCAGGTTGCAACTAACCGCCAAAATGTTGTCCCATTGAGAGAGTTTCCCTTACATGATCTCTACTCGGCACAATGTTCAAAACAGAGGATACTCAGCTCCTGGTCATGGAGCTTCAATGCAGTTGAGACTGCACTAGACCTGCTTGTATACAACAATCCCATTTGGTTGCAATACACTTCTTTCCAGGAGTGCGCAACAGCATTTCAAAGCCTGAAGAATGGATTAAAGAATCCAGATACCAACACCTCAAACTCACATAACAGGATGTCTTGTCTCATCAATGACACTCAAGAGAGGGCTCAAATATTCTTTGAAGAACTGAGAAGTGGGGACCCCACTGCCCAGGAATTGCGTGATGCAGGGCTGTTGCGAAAAGGAAGTAAGCGCTTGGCCTTCTGGCACCAGGCTCAAGAGCCCTAGCGCAGGTCAGCAGTGTCTATATGGAGGTCTGTGCAGTGTAGACTACGAGTTAGGCACTAATTCCTGCTCTGTGTTGATGGTTGCTGGACATGACATTTTTGGGGTATATGTATCAGTCTACAGAGCGGCATATGAATATCTGAAGAGACGTGCAAGGAGTCCAGCTGTGACCCAGAATGCAATGTTTCTCTGTTGTATCAGTGCGTCCCAGGTGTTCAACAAGAATGCTCATTTTCTGTGTTGTGCCCCCGAAAGTCCTGCAGATACAAGCAAGCCAATTTGTCTGGTCAATGTGCATGTGTCCAGCTTGTCCTACACCCCTGACATTTCTTGCAAGCTGGCAGCACATGCTATCTTCCCCATTTTGTGGGTGATTCTTCCAGAGCTTCTGAACATGACATCGGTCTAAGCCTTGTGGCTCTCAACAAGGCAACTCTTCCCTAGAAAGGTTCACATATCTCTTGCATGCTTCTCATTTCTCTGTCTTCTAATGCCGGGCACGGGGTTGAATCCAAAGGTTGCTCATTGCACTAAGGATGTGAGAGGTACAGGCTCTTGTGCGATGTTTGCCAGAACTCATGCACCCCGAGCATATGTATCTTGGCCGTTTTGGGTCGTTTTCTCATAATCCTTCTGATCATGACCAGTCTGGAATCAGCTGCCGACCTTGATACAGGATCCAAGGACCGTCAAATCGACCTCGCGAGCCTGTTTGTCGACGCTCATGAGAGGTTCGTTTCCACTATGAATACCTTCTATGGTTCAATCTCAGCTGCTTCTCAATCAATCGCCGAGCCCTTCCCAGTCACAGACCTCGTCGGCGATGTCGAGCTTACTGAACATCTCGAAGACAACCTCATGAACTACTGCCGAGATGTAGCCTATGGGCGACCCCTCATCCCTGATGAGGGCTGGTTTGACAATGGTGTTTCTTCCGAGATCCTGCAGACTTTGGCAGATTGTCGACGCTCTCGCGCCGACCTTGTCATTGTGCTCACTGATGTCATCTCCTGCTTGCAAAACGACGTGCCATTCAGTCAAACCAGCGCAAGCGGACAAGATCGACAGTTCCGACGGGTGCTTCCCTCGAAGGGTTTTACCAACTCAGCATATTATGCTAAGGAGAGAGCACAATACGCAAGAGACTGGTGTTTGTACGCTATCGACGCTGGCACCGCCCTGCTGAAAGGGAGCGAAATCCCCGCTCTCGAGACAGAGCTGGAAGCTGTGCCGCATTGGGTCTCGAAGAGTCAAGGATTCCCAAGACAGGACTCGAGTGCACTCCTGGCTGACCTCCCAGAAATCAAGATTATGACTGAATCGGTGGTGAAAAGTGTCAAGAATCATGGCAACGAACAGCAGCAGCGTGACGCAGCGCTTGTGCTTGATGGCATAAATCGCCTACAGTACTGGGGGAACGTTTCTGAGCCTACGCCTTGAAAGGCAACGGTGAGACTGCACTGTTGCTTCGTGTTCAGGCAATGACGATGGCGGGTCGAGAAGGAGATTCGGCAGTACTCGGTGTATGACATGATGTACTGTATATAAGCGAGATGCGGCATGAGATGACCACAGAAGATGTGATGGTCGCAGAGTTGATGTAGATCAACCGGGATCGAGGCATCTCCATGATTTGCCTAGCTCTTCTGTCATTCTAGACATCTAGCAGAATATCTAGCTATCTTTCAAAGCGGTCTGCAAACCTTTACTGAGTCCATCACACGTACTCTTCGCGTCTCCGAACAGCATCTTGGTATTACCATAGTAGAACAATGGGTTGGGCACTTCCGCGTATCCTACCCATCAGTCACCCCAGCCCCCGAAGATTGGATGAGAGAACAAAGTGGGACTTACCAGCCGCCATACCCCTCTTCATCACTACCACCTGTTTAGCCTTCCATACGTTCAAAACTGGCATGCCGGCTATACTGCTTCCTTTTTCCAAGGCTATCGGGTTGACCGTATCGTTTGCGCCGATGACAAGCACCACGTCTGTCTCGCTGAAATCATCGTTGATCTCGTCCATCTCCAGGACCACTGCGGCGTCAGCCCTTTTCCGCTTGACACAAGATTGCTGAAGTTGCCGATTTCAGAGAGCCGCTCGAAGACGCAAAGAAGGGATGCAGTAGGTAGGAGCCACTCACCATCGTACGGCACTCCAGCTTCGGCTAACAAGACATTGCACTGTCCGGGCATACGACCAGCGACGGGATGAATACCGAATCGGCAGTTTATGCCTTTACTCTTGAGAGAAGAGACCATCTCGTTGATGGCATATTGTGCCTTTGCAACGGCCATCCCGTACCCGGGGACCTAGAAGTCAGCCGACGATCTCGCACAACGCGACCGGAGGCGAAAACGGTAGAGGAGAAGCGAGGGGTACTCACAATGATCACGCTCTCTGCGTTGCTCAACATTTCTACGACTTCGTCTATTGAGGTTTTAGTGACTGTAAGACCCTTCGTTGAGTCTAAACGGATTAGCGCCCCGGACTTCAAGCCCGACCAGGGACCGAGAGGGTTTAGACCCACCTTCACTAGTCTGGGTTGGAGCTATACCTCCGAAAATCACATTTGACAACGACCGGTTCATAGCTCGGCACTGCTATGTCAGCACACTGTGACGTTGGTAGGAGAACTCTGCTCACCATGATATAACTTAGAATACTTCCCGAAGCCCCAATGAGACTCCCAACACTTGTCAACAGCATATTGTCCAACATGAATCCCTCCGCTACGAGCGCAAAACCCGAATAAGCATTGAGGACAGTGACAAGTACAGGCATATCGGCGCCTCCGATGGCTGCGCTGGTCGTCCATCCTTTAGCGAATGACAAAGCAGCATTGCCAGCCAGACAACCGGCAGCTATAGCTGGAGAAGCTGGACCTAGGGTGAGGAAAGCGCCCAGAGTCCCGACGTTGGCGAGGAGGAGAGACGAGTTGATCAAGTGGCGGCCAGGGAGGATGAGGGGTTTGGAGGACATTCTTCCGGCGAGTTTGAGGAATGCAAGGATGGAGCCTGTATGTCAGTGGAAACATAACCGGTTACACCTCGAGAAGGGACAGGCCCTGATGGAGAGAGACAAGGTGCTTTGACTCACCGGTGAAGGTGATGCCACCGATCAAAACACCCAGATACGCAGTGACCAGATGCAGATTCCCGACTTCTCCAGCTCCATGTGCAAGCACAGACGCAGCGGACGTCATGACCGCCGCTAGACCAACTACGCTGTGCAACGCCGCGACCGTCTGGGGTAGTTGCATGGGCGAGACTCGTCGTCCGATTGCCAGACCGATCATTCCGCCCAGAAGCGTAATAGTGGTCGCTTGACCGAGAGTCTCAGGGGAGAATCCAACTGCGAAGAGGGTGGAAATGACTCCAAAGGCTACACCTAGCATTCCAAGGGCGTTACCTGCTCTTGCTGTCACCTGATCGTTAGCCAGCGCCCTGATCCGAGCGACCTTAGCAGCAAGATGAGGCCATATGAAGAGAAGCTGTTTGCGGGAGACTTACCTGCGATGATAGACCAGTAAGAGCACCAATGGATAACAGGGTCGAAAGGAAGTATCCCGCCTGGACCAAACCGCCCAAACCGGTACTTGAGGCCCATACGAACCCACCCCCGAAGACGGCGGCGGGGATGGCGTACAACCAAGAGTACTCTGGTGGATCGGTAGGTCGACGGAAGAGGTCCAACATCCGTTTGGTGATCAAGAATCCACCGAAGATGTCTAGTCACGTTAGCGCTCGGTCCACCTCGGATCGAGACGCGGGGATTTCCAGAGAGACAGACCGGGAGGGCATTTGGGAAGAGGACAGGGAGCTGATGAGGGAAAGGCAAGTGGTACTCACTAACGTTGGCGAGGAAGACACTGGCTGCAGCGAGGACTTGAGGGAAGGTGTGCGGGACCCATCCTCCGCCCATGACGAATAGTCCACCAACACCCACAAGACCTGATAGCGCATTGGTCACGGCTAGAGGTCAGCCTGATCGTATCGATACTCAAAGACATGAGAACCTTGTCGCGGAATGAAGGGAAGGTGTAACTCACACATCAGAGGGGAATGCAAAGCGGGAGTGACACTCCATACGGCTCTAAAACCAATCATACCCGCCAGAGCCAGAGTCGTAAAGAGATTCATGAAAGCCGGTCCGGTGAGTTTACCCAGGGCAAGAGCGGTTCCTACGCCTCCGGTGGTGAGAGCGACAGAGCGGACTTGTTCTTGCCATGGTGTTAGGGCGACTACCGGTTCTTCAACTTTGTCAAGCTGCGACGTGAGCCTCGACCGGGTGATTCATTAGGGCAGAGAGCGGATTCAGGATCAAGTTTGAACATGACGACTGACGGGTTTCTGAGCGGCTTGAGCGGCTTGGGGCGTAATAACAGGCGCGGGAGCAGGCCACATAACCTCCTTCTGGTGAGTTACAATAGACCTCCGGACGACTTCGTCCTCCAAATTGATGTGGAACCGAGATTGATCACCGATGGAAAGCAGGAACTACCTGTCAGCGTACAAATACTTGGGAACGATGTGAACTCGACAGTAAGGATTCTGCTCACCTTTGTGATGTTGTTCGAGTAGAGTGTACTGGATTGAGTAGGCAGCCTTGAAGGTAGATCCTACTCTATCAGTATATCAATAGGAGTATAGACAAGAACCCACGGTGTAGCCGATGATGGTCACTCCATTATGGACGTATTTCTCTCCCGGTCTGGTCAATTCGCAGTTCCCGCCTGGAGGTCAGCGGTGACAGTGTGTGATTAGGCCGACATACCAGTCTCAGCTGCGAGATCAACAATGACCGATCCGGCTGTGCGTCAGTATGCAGTATGGGCGTTGATAGGTCGTAGATCACTGACGCTTCATTGCTTCGACATGTTCCTTCAGGATCAACTTGGGTGCCGGCTTCCCAGCTGGACATGAGCTTTCATATCCTAATCCATGCAAGTCCGACTCACGAATGAGGGCAGTAGTGACTATGATGTCCACATCTTTCGCTTGTTGCAGGAACAGAGCCATCTCAGCGTCGAGAAAGGCCTGTCTATAAGCGTCCACCCCGACGACCCAATAGTTGGCAAGTGCGGAGACTCACCTTGGACATCTCCTTGGCATAACCTCCCTGCCCACTGCCATCCTCTTCGACCTCTACTGTCAAAAACTCCGCTCCGAGACTTTGCACCTGTTCCCGGACCACAGGCCGAGTATCAAACCCCCTGACAATAGCTCCCATCCGCTTGGCCGTCGTGATCGCGCTCAAACCTGCTACTCCTGCTCCAATGACCAGCACTTTGCCCGGGGGTATCTTGCCCGCAGCAGTGACTTGCCCCGTCAAGAACCTCGGAAAGGCAGAAGAGGCTTCCAAGATGGCCCGGTACCCCGCCGTGTTGGCCATGGAGGATAACGCGTCGTAGACTTGAGCTCGTGAGATACGGGGGATACAATCCATTCCGAAAGAAGTCACATTTCTATCCCGGAGTGTCTCCACTGTCGCCTTGTTTTGAGCGGGGTAGAGGAAAGAGATGAGTGTAGAACCGGGTTGCACGGCCGCGCACTCTTCCAAAGAGGGAGGACGGACTTTGAGCGTAATGTCAGATGAGGAGAGTGGGTCATCGTGCAATGTCGCACCGGCCGCGGTGTACTCTTCATCAGGGAAAGAAGCGAGAGATCCAGCACCGGGGGTGATGTGGACAGCTTTGAAGCCTTTCTTGAGGAGAAGGCGGACGCTCGAGGGTGAGACTGACACTCTCCTTTCGTCGGGGTACGACTCGCGTGGGACTCCAATGATCAAGTCGGAGTATGGGGTGCCAAGTGGGCTGTTGGAGACCTGAGCAGAGTTTGATCGACACGATGTGGAAGTGAAGAGTCGGACAGAGTGGATAAAGGGGGTCAAGGGGGTGAGAGGGGATCGATAGGAGATCGACCCGACGATTGAGACCCGCATCGTACCTGCCTGCTTACCCTCTGGCTTATCTCAGACGCGATGTGAATGATAAGAAGAGATGCACAATCTTTCCATAGCTGGACACCTCCATCGCCGTCGTCGTCGTCGTCGCCATCGCTCTACGGGAGATTGACGGTCCGACAGAATGGAGGGGTGGTCAGATGACCCCTTTTACGCCTCAGAGTCGCCGAGATTGGTGGACCCGCGTGGAATGCGCAGTGCATTACTCAAGCCAAGGTGGTCATGCATACACTATGAACAGGTAGTCATGGACAAGGGACAGCAGCAGCATAGCTATGGGTTCATCCACACGGGAGGATGCGTCAGAACCTCTTGTACTCGAGTCGTGTACCTGCCTGGGCGATGGAATCCACCTCGTCTGGGCTGAGCGGCTCAAACTCAAATATCGCCAAGAACTCTTTCATCACCTCGACATCAGGCGTCGATCTGCACGTTCAGCTCATCCTCTCATGAGCTTCAGTGGTCCGGTGAGGTAAACTTACGCTGAAACAGTCCCGGAACTTGTCTGAACCGCCCAGAGGAGGATGGCTTGCGCGTCAGATAACCCTTTCTTCACCGAGATGGCCTTGACGACGGGATCGATCGGACCGTCCTTGTACGTGTATACCGATACCAGAGTGGAATACCCTCCTGTGGGCAGGTCGAGCTCGTCTCCAAGGGATCGAGATTCTGTGAGAAGAGGTAAATGGGCACAGTAGGGGTGATGTTCGACCTATACATACAATAAGCAAAGACAGTATGTTGACGTATAGGAGTGTACTGACATGGTGTTGAAGTGGCTTGATCACCCATCCCTTGGACAGCTCTGCCAGCTGTTCAGGTGGGAAATCACGAATCGAGATGGATAGAGCCAGTCCATTCTGCTTGATCTCTTCGAAGGTTCTCCATAGCTGACCAAGGGGGATTTCCCCTTTGTCCTACAGTACCATTAAGTCTTCTTTACCCGAACAGCTTCGATGAACTTACGTGATAGGCAATCTGGACTATTCTGTCAGTTCCGTACATACTAACAATGAAATTGAAAGGATGATAGTGGGTCGCGGGGGACCAATCACCCACTCACAATCATCGATAGAGTCAAGCTTCATCTGTCCAAGATTAGCCGACTACCAAGGGAATCGGACTATGGGGCATACCTTGTCGAGCACATCCAAGAGGTATCCTCGGGGATCCCCACTCATGTCCCCTACAATCAGTGCTTCCTCTATGCTCAGCTGTATGCGATGTCACGCACAAGCAACAGCGATGATCAGATCTTGCCTCTTGCCGCCCCATCCTCGGATACCCTTTCCGACCTCTACGGCGTACTTGGAGGAAGTGGTGATCCCTCTGAAACCGACGCTCAAGGCGTTGACAACTGCATCGACGAGTTTCTGATCCCCGTGGGGGAAGTGCAAAGAGGCTAAACACGGGTCAGTTCCGCAAACCAACACCAGGGTGAAGTGTTGAAGGGATCGAGCTCAGAAAGACTCACGGGTTGAGAAGAATAAACGTGGGTAAACGAGCCCTTGGGCCAGAGTAATATCTCGCGAGAGTGTCATGGTCAGTCGCTATCAAGTCGGCTGGACAAGTCGAGTGAGAAGTGAGCGAGACGAATGATCAGTGCTGTAGCGCTCGACTCGTACATGTACGTCTTGTCGATGCAAAAAGGAAGAAATGCATCGTACATCCTTTGTTGATGGCTCACGACTGACCATGGGAGAAGATTGTCGAAGATTGGGAACAGCCTCGAATATGAGGCGTAGTGGTAAAAGACAGGTCGTCGTACCGTACGTCAAGTCACTCTACAAGTGCTAGCGTCACAACGCGATAACCCAGGCGCGTTCCCTTGCCGGAGGCAGCTGGTGAGCCCACTCGTACGGCTGGTCGTGAAGAACCTGCAAGCGAGCGACGATCCGAACTTTGACGCCATGAAGCGCAATTCGACCCTTGCATGGCGAGTGTTTGGTCCAGCGATGGTGATTTGAGCCGTTCCTTGACTTCATCACCCCTCAGGAGTTCCATCCCTCGTATACACCGGGGTCAAATCCGCACTGACATCTCCCAACTCGTCTTCATCCCCTTCGACCCAATCCAACACCCTCGTCGGGGGAGCTTTTACACTTTCCCATCCCATCTGGACCGCCTTATCCGCTCGTTTCTGCATGTTGACAACTAGATCTTGTAGATCCTCCCACCGTTTTTCAAGTTCCGGATCAGCCATCTGCATATCCATCACGTTATCCGTATCGTCGGATGTGTATCCTTCATACATGTCCTCGGTGACGGGCGATGGGACAGGAGGGGAGAAGAATGTTCGGAAAGATGGACCCGAATGGCCTGCACCGTCGGTAGATTCGCGCAAAGCTCTACGGAGTTTGATGATTTCCGCTCGTTGTTTCGCCTTGGCCGCTGGAGATCAGTATGACGTGAATGACGACTGAAACAGGGGATGTAATGAGTAGTTCGACGGAACATGGGATAGAAGATTTTGGAGAAGGAGAAGTTTCAAGGGACCTCTGACGCACCTTCCAAGGACCGGTTGATAGCCATCAGACTAGCGTTTGAAATCTCCAAATCTGCAATCTAGTCATCAGCCCCATGTGTCGTCTCTGAACGATCCCTTTGACAGACCTTTCGATTGATCTTGGCCTCTTCAGCATCTTCATCCAGGATCTGACTCGTCGTCATCCCCTTGTTTCCTACTTCCACCTCGACCTCATCAGGACTCTGTACCATTTCCACCACAGGCGCCGGTTGACCCGCTATGATTCCCAATCCTGAGATCTTCAACGCTATTCCATACGCGTCGGGATAATCGTATTCTGCCTCGACCGCTGTACTTCCATCCCATTCGTCCCTGAGCCCGTTGTTGACCCCACGTAAAAGCCCGTTCATCTCCCCTGTCCGCGAGTTCTCCCTGGACAGACTCTCTGATGCCTCGGATGTGCGTCGAGGGGTCATGATTGGCAAGTCAATAGTCTTCAACTCTGGACTTCCGGGAGTCTGAATCCTGGGTTGTTCTTGGATCCGAGTATTGGGATGGACAGGTAATAACCTACTTGCCCGTTGAGAGTGCGATGCGTGGGGTACGAGTGGCGCGGAGAGGGGCGGACCGACGGGCGGAGAAGGGGGACATGATGCTGGGGGAAGGAGGGGATGTGCTCCAGGTCGGAGATGCAGAGGAAGGGCGGTGAGCTGTTTACCGGGTGAAGAGTGATGCGAGGTCACTCGTGTGAGGTCGGAAGGGGTGTCGGTCTGAGAGAGGGTAGGCACCATCGGGGCTGATTTGGGAGGTGGGGGGACATTGGGAAGCGTGGACTGCCGAGATGAAGGTCTGCTATGAGAGTGACTCCTTGGAGCGGTGGGCGTTGAGAGGGATGTTATGGATGGCGATTTCACCTTGGCTCGACCTCGATCGACCGAGCTTATAAGTCCAGCGCTCGACCCGACGTTGCTAGCTGAAGAAGGGGGTCGAGAGAGTATCGGACGGGTGGCAGAAGGTCTAGAGGGAGTGGTGATAGGTGTACTGGTCGATGCCCTCTGTAGAGGGGTCGTTCTTGCCCTGACAGTCGGGGTAGGGGTGGACGACATGGTCCGCGTAGGTCCGACTGGGACTGTGGGAGTTCTGACATTGTTTGAACTGCTCGAGATGGAAGAGGACGAAGGGGTGGATCGTAGAGTAGGTCGGGGTGATCCAGTGGGAGTGGAAATAGCTGCCAAGTCCACTTTGGCTCGAATACGAGGTTGGGACGTTGGCCCGGTCGAGCTGGGTCCGGCGATGGGTGTCTGAGCAACGACCTGCGGGGTTAGCTTCCGAAAGAGATAACAGAGATATGCCACTTGCTACTCGACGCTTCGGTGGGTCTGTCATGTCGTGGACGTCGGTGTGGTCGTTGTTGTCACCGTCGTCGTCGTCTAGACCATTCAGCTGTGACGAGTGATCTAAAGAGAGAAGCGGGGGATCCGGATCCGGGATTGATTAGAAATGAGATTTGTAATGGCATTACAAAGATGGTTTGTAATGTCAGCCTCCGCCACCCAGCCAGCCTTACTCGTACAAGCGGACATGGCCGATATAGCAATTATCCTGGCCTCTGTTCACCCACCCATTCGGTGCATGCATCTCGTTTCTCCAAATGCTACACGCAGCGACTGTGTAGAGTGAATGTACAGCCCGCCGCCGTACTGTTGTGAGATATGCATGGGATCGCTCTGGCTGAACGGATACTCATCTCACCTTTTTCCGCCGGAAGCGGCTGGCCCACTGGGACGCGTCCGGATCTGGGCGTTGTTCGGTTCAGCGGGTTTTTTCCCCAATCACGATAGGTATACATCTCACCCAACTCGACCCATACGACTTGTCGTTCGAGCTTGTAGAGAGGGAGAGGCAGACTTTTACGCCTGAAGGACCCAGAAGAATTTTTCCCTGCCCAGCGAGTCGGAGAGGCGGGTTTCGCAAGTTCTGCCATCACCTTATCGTCTCGGTCCTCGTGGGACAATCGATCTCGAGTTCACATCTCCATTGCGAGGTTCGTCGACCGCGATGCCCGCTTCACACGGTGCTGACCTCAGATTGATGGAGAAGCAGGACCCCTCTGACCAACCTCAGACTGGCTTCGATATGCCGTCTCGACTGAGCTCGCCCCCTTCTACCCCCTTGGCGGGTCTGATCCCACGACGACGACATTTCCGACGTTGGACAAGGGACTACCGCTTGATCCTCGTCACCTTTGTCGTCCTCGGAGGGATCTTCCACACTCAGCTCTTCGGACTAGACACGACGAAATCATGGGACGCATTGTCAAACCTCCCTTCTTCCCTCTCTCCATCCACATCCAGAATCGCTCATACGTCTCCACCTCTGTTCCCAGCTGTCCCTGACGATATCGAGCCGTATCACCCTGCACCTATCCTAGTCTCTCGACCCAACTCCTCCGAAGTCGCCTTCACAAGCCACTACCACGATCACCCTTATCCCGGTATAGCCTACCACTTGTCTTCTGCCGTTCACCCATCCAAGAACATCGTATACGAGACCAACTATGTCGTGGGGAGTAAATGGAATTTTGAACAGATTGATAATTTCGACTGGATGAGGATCGGGGTTCAGTTCCTCTTACCATACGGTATGGCCCATCTCTCCTTTACCTGCGACTATGCTCGAGCCGGGTCGAACAAGTACGAGACACTCGTGGCGAGGACCGTGTTACAAGGGAGGAGAGAGTACATCCATGTGGAGTGTCCCCTCCCATCGTGGGTACACCTCGATACGACCATGCCGGAGACTCAACTCGTCAAAGCTTTGAACCAATTCAAGAGGGACAAGATGAGGATGCAGGCTTGGTTGGAGATCGATCCAAATTCCAAGGAGACGGATCCATGGCAGGATTGGCGAAAAGGTCCAGTATCACCCGAAGCCACCACGAGGGTCAACGAGACGACGGGTTTGACCCATGTGTTGATTGCGACCCAAGAGCTCTCGGGTAACGACTGGACAAATTCGGGACCGGGGAATCGGCTCGGTATATGTCTCTCTCCTATCCGACTATACCCCAAAGACCCCAAAGACGACAATGCGAAACTCATCTCGCAGTTGAAAGACTTTGTCGAGTGGAGAGTTTGGAGTCAGTTTGTAGGTGTCGAAGTCGTTCACTGGAGCTCTCGACACCCGAATTTCATCCGATGGGTCGAAAAGCTCAACCAGTTGCTTGGGCTGCATGATGATTTCCTCGCTGCCCCTGCGGCGTCTGAGTCATTCATTACTCATCGACGAGACTACGGGGATCAAGTACTGTACCTTGCCGATTGTTTATTGCGACACGGTGTGACGGACAAGTATCACGCTATGATCGATTTCGACGAGTACATGTTGGCTCGAGACGATCCTACCCCTTATAGCGCCATGCGACGTCTCCAAGGACTCAAAAACGACACGGGAACATTTTCCATCGACCACACATATTACGGTGGTGATCCCATCCCCCCAACCGACGAGTACGCCCCGCCCCGTGTTCCCGCCTTACCTAAATTCCCCCGAAACGCATACAAAGGATGGGACACGTTGGAAAAGCCAGATGGATACAGACGACAGAAATCGATATACCTCACGAGCGCGGTAAAGTCCATCTGGGTCCATGCGCAGACGGAAATGGGGGATGATTTCTGGCGTAAAGACGATTATCCCGGAATCCCACCTGATAAGGGGGACTACCCGTCCCAGTTGGAATTGATGCACGATAGGAACCCCAAACCAGTCAAGTTGGTCATTGAGAAGGAGGTGGATAGTGATCAACCGAGAAAATGGCAGGACATGTGGAGGATGATGGCAGAGGTATTGGCCAGGCCGGAGCTGGAACAACTATGGGACCTGGCTCTGGTAGAGCAGGAGTAGGTACTGCATGGAGTGAGGGTTTCTTTTGGGACACAGTAGCGGAGTGCATCGATCACTGCCGTGCATTTACATTATAGAGGTTTACGAGTCTTGGGTACGAGTATCATCTTGGCGATCATAGCATAGATAGAGATGAACATTGCATTCACATCTGCGATCAAGGATGGTCCAAGATCTTATCCGTCTGACGCTGAGATAATAGGTCGAGGTCCTTGAAACATCTGGTCCAATAAATGATGGTATCGATTCATACATGACTCGTTTTGTCCATTTTGGCCCGATTCTAAGAGATATCGAGCTTGTACTCTGCTTCTACCTTACTTCTTGGTGAAGAACATGACCTTGCTCTGGTAATCTCCATGCCAGGGCAACCTCAATCCGACACTCATCAACGTCTCCCCTGCCCACTCTTTACCCTCTTCATCGACGTACACTGCGCTCTTCTCCAACCCCTGTAGTCGGATGGTCGGGGTGGACGTGTTGATCCGGTTATACACCTGATAAGCCAATACCGCCACTTCTCTTCCTCCTTCTCCGACATATTCAAACGCTGGCCAATTAGACTCTTCCGGTCTGGCGAGTCTATACAAATCTCCCTTGACGATCAACGGTGAAATCCTTTCGCTGAGCTTGATCATAGCCGGGATGACCTTCTTCTCTTCCGCGGTAAATGTCCCTGGGTCAAGTTCAAACCCAAACGATCCACAGAGCATAGCGACGTGAGCTCTGAACTCCAATGGCGTCTCTCGACCTGTCTGATGGTTTGGCGAGGCGGAAACGTGGCCTGACATGGACGAAGGGGGGTAGACGAGACTGGTGCCTGTTTGGATGTGTAATCTGTCCACTGGGTCTGTACAGTCGCTGGTCCAGCTTCCGGGCCAGTAGTGCAGTAAACCCGGATCGAATCGACCACCTCCACTCGCGCATCCTTCCCAGAGGATATCCGGGAATCGGGATGTGAGGGTGTCCACTACCCGATATATTCCAAGGATATAAGCGTGCCCGACGGAAGGGGTGGGTAGTTGTTCCATCGCTTTGTTACAGTCCCATTTGATATATGCAATATCGGTCGATCCAAGGAGGTCGGACAAGACTTTGATAAGGTAATCCTGGACCGGTCCGAGGGAGAGGTTGAGGATCTGTTGGTTTCGCTGAACGACTCGAGGGTATTCTTTCCCATTGGCGCTAACGTGTAATGCCCAATCTGGATGGGTCTCGTATAGCTCACTCTTTGGATTGACATGTTCCGGTTCAACCCAAAGACCGAACTTCATACCCTTCCCTTGAGGGTTCTTGAGCTGTTCAATCTTCTTGACCAATGCGTCGAGACCCCCTTGAAGTTTCTTCTCATTGACGACCCAGTCGCCCAACCCGGCATTGTCCTGGTTTCGAGGGTACTTTTGGCCAAACCACCCATCGTCCAGGACCATCTAGAGGCACGTCAGCCACAGAACTTCGCAGATCACCCATGATAAGGTCAAGTAGATCAGAAGTCGACCTCAAGAAAGATAAATGGACAGGGAGGATGGACGCACCAAACTACAGCCAATCTCGCTGGACTGTTTGGCGATCGTGTAGATTTTGTCCTGATCAAAGTCAAAATACGTCCCTTCCCAGTTGTTGAGCAACACCGGTCTGTCCTTATGCGTCCAAGGGTTTCGGGACAGATGATTCCTGTAAAGTCGATGATACAACCTTGACATTTCGCCCAGACCTTCATTCGAGTACACTGCGATTCCTTCGGGCGATTGGAACGATTGTCCAGGTTCGACCACCCAATCGAGTTGTAGTGGATTCATACCGATTTGTACCCTGTCCAGACCCGTAGGACCCCTTTCCACAGAAGCAGAGAAGGATCCCGTGTAGACTAGACTGAAGCCGTATGCCTCGCCTGCGGTCTCTGTGGTGGTGGGTTCTACAATGCCAAGGAAAGGGTTGTGAAGGTGACTCGAGAAACCGGTCAGCGATTGCACACTGCTATCAGCCTCACCAGAATCGTAATCAGAGGTATGGCTTACCCCTGGAAGCCTGGATAGATGGTCCTTCTAATAATCTGCGCTTCTCTCGCCCATTCCCCACTGAGCTGAATCATGTCCCTCCCCTCGGCCGCATGACCCAGATCCACACTGAAACTCGCCGCAGCCTCAATCACCGCATTTTGCCTGCCCCTGTTGTAGATTTTGAAGGATCGAGCAATGGCGTTGTACGCCGGAAAGACAGAGTATGACAATACCGCATCGATCAACGCGACTTCATCCCGCAGTTTCACGTTCAATGTCGAGACCTCGTCGTCCTTTCCAAACGTCGCGGGCAATCCATCGAGGCCCGGTTTACCGCTTACGATATCATAAGAGACGTATTCGAATCGAGTGACGGTGGTCCCCTCGCCGTGTTTCACACGGATGGCAGGTAGACCGAAATCCCCATTCCCATTATCTGGGAGTTCACGTTGAGCCCGACCATACGCGTCCGCAGGGCCCTGCAACCATCCTCCATCGTTGATTTTGGGTGGGAGAGGGATAGAGCTGACTGGAGCAGCGTTGAGGCCGCCGAAATGGTCATGAATGAGATCGCCGGACGGAGCGACGTGGAAAGAGTACGAGGCTGAGGAGGCTTGTAGGGTGAAATGGTTGTCTTTGACGATTATATCTGCATATCAGACTACGTTCCACGACCTGATACTCACGCTTAGACATGGTGAGCCGTCGCTATCAGCAGTGGGGAGAGGATGCACTGCGCAGTACAACATGGGACACGAGGATCTGACTTATACTCAGTGCATCTCAGAACAACATCGGCACCGGCACCGCGGCCTCCGATGCCGACACCGCATGCCCCCATCCCAGCCAACCCTTCTCCCTCTCCCCCCTTGTCCTGCATGAGCGAGGCTCATGTACGCTATTCCTGAAGTTCCCGTTCCATAAAATGCAAATAGAATCTCCGCACTAGAGGGTCAACCTCGGAAAGATTCTTTCTTCATTACACTTGGAAAAGAAAGAGTGGACCACACCTCCACCTCCACCATATCATCAACCACTCACGAACGCCCGCATCGAGAGGGTGGAGGTGCAGCATGAACACCCAACAACCGTGCACTGGTGCGGCACCTTATGACAAGATCTCTCAGCCCTCCACGAGATGTACGTACCGGCGGCAAGATCTCGGTTCTTCCGACCCTCTCACCCTGCCCAGTGCAGAATCACGAGGTCGTTTAAATGGTTGACGTATGACTAACCAAGTTGGCAAGCATATCCAGGAACACGGGAATTTCTGTACGACCATGTCAAATCGATCGTGCAAGATTCCCGTTCGTCAAAGTTGACGAGCATGAATATTCCCGTTCGTGAAGACTAGGCGTTGCAGATGGTTGGAGATCGATGTCATTTACATGCTTGGACACACACAAAAGCTAGTGCTTGGCCCCGAGGTCTCTCCGCTTGGAGCCACTTGACGGGTTCTGGAGCAGTAAGATGAAGGTATAAAAGGTCGGGTTGAAGAGGCCCTTTTCAACATCGCACCACTGGACGTGACACAAACAGTCCAACAACTCGAAGCTTTATTCACCAGACTCGACAATAATCGAACACCGAAGCACACAATGACGTCTGAGATCACTCCTGTCAGACCGAACATCCATACCGAGATCTCGTTTGGCGAGAAGAAACCCGACGAAGACTCGCAAATCGAACGATTGGACAATGTCGAGTCGGGAAAACCTCGAGATCTGTCGATCGAAGCTGCCGCTGCTGCAGAGCTCGCAGAGCAGTCGATGACCTTCCGAGAGGCTGTACGAGACTATCGCAAAGCAATCTTGTGGTCCATGGCCATCAGTCTTTGTATCATCATGGAGGGTGTCGACACTGCTTTCCCTGTGAGTGGCACGCGTAGACTCGGATCGAATAACAATCAAGAGATAAGCTGACTCAGTCAGGGAAACTTCAATGGTCTTCCTGCTTTCCGAAAGCGATTTGGAGTCTATGTCAATGAGACGGACGGATACCAGCTCACTCCTGCTTGGCAGGCTGGTCTCGGTCAATGCTCAGGTATCGGTTCAATCTTGTGAATAGCTTCTTCTACATCATTGCGTGCTGTGAAGATGACTGATACCCAGGTCCATCTTTGCCACTGCTTGGTTTCAGCAACGATACGGTTATCGACGAGTCATCCAGACTGGTCTTGTCGCCATGTTCTGTTTCATTTTCATCGTCTTCTTCGCCCAAAACATCACCATGCTCGCGATCGGGTTCCATCTCTGCGGTTGGGCTTGGTAAGTCGGCGTCCAAGCCTGTCCACGTGATAATGGGTGTGCTGACATTCAGGGGAACATTCCAAGCCAGTGTGGTATCGTACGCTAGTGAAATTACCCCAGTAGCTCTACGAGGGTACCTCACCACCTATGTTAACCTCTGCTGGATCATTGGTCAATTCATCGCTGCTGGTATTCTCAAAGCGTTGGCTGGTCGAACAGACGATTGGGCATGGAAAATCCCCGTGGCCACTCAATGGTGTGAGTCGAACTTCACACACTCGTCCTTCTGGCGCTGAAGAAACAGTCTGGCCCATCCCCCTTATCATTCTTATCCACTTTGCACCAGAGTCCCCCTGGTTCTTGGTCAGAGCAGGCCGACTGGAAGAAGCCGCGGTATCCGTCTCTCGGATCCAGAAGAAAGGCTCCAAAGTCGATCCGAGGGATACGGTCGCCATGATGGTCCGGACCAACGAACATGAAAAGTCGGTCTCTGCTGGTGTCACTTACTGGGATTGTTTCAAGGGCAGCGATCTCCGACGAACTGAGATCGCCTGTGTCGCCTGGGCTTCTCAATGTCTCGCCGGGTGAGCTTTCACAGCATCTTGTCCTCGTTTGTGTCCCTCGCTCATGTTCAAGTCTCGGTTTCGCCGGTCAATTCGTCTACTTCCTTCAACAAGCCGGAGTGAGCGTCGAGGATTCTTATTCTTTCAACTTGGGATCGGTAGGAATGGGATTCATCGGTACCATCTGCTCTTGGTGGTTCCTCAACAAGTTTGGCCGACGAACCATTATGGTTTGGGGTACATTCGGTCTCACCGCTCTGTAAGCTGCCCTCAATTCTAGTCGAACAGCAGTATGCTCATAAAGCAGCCTCGTCATCCTTGGTATCCTCACCATCCCGGCAAAGAATCACGCAGGCGCCAAATGGGCTCAGGCAGTGTTGATGCTTCTATGGGTTCTCTTTTTCGACTTGTCCGTTGGTCCCCTCGCCTACTGCATCGTCGGAGAAGTCTCTTCTACCCGACTTCGAGGTCTGACCGTCGGATTGGCCAGAAACGCTTACAACATTGTGAGCAATACATCATCTCCCTGTATAGCTCGCAACAAGGCTAACGGTGCAGCTCGGCATTCCAACCGGTATTCTCCTCAGTTACCAGCTCAACCCCACCGCATGGGGATGGGGAGGATACACCGGTCTTTTCTGGGCTGGAAGTGCCGCTCTGGTCTCTGTCTGGGTGTTCTTCAGACTGCCCGAGTGTAAAGGTCGGACTTTCCGAGAACTCGGTATGTTCCTTTTTATCGCGCGATTGAAAGGTCTGACCAACTAGATATCTTGTTTGAACGAGGTGTACCGGCTAGAAAGTTCTCTTCGACAATGGTTGATGCCTACGAGGAGGACTAGGTGGACTATTGTCCTCTCGAAAAAAGAAAAACAAGTCATGTTTGTTGGGTTAGCACGAATGGATCACGATGGGTGCTGCGACTCGGGGTCAAAGAAAGATCGGAGTAAACAATCAAAACAAGTGCTCCATATCAGGTATCAGCGATGCAGTGTTCTGCTTGATAAATTTTGAACACTCGCTCGTTCGCAGCATATGAGTACAGCATATGAGTGCACTGCTGCTGCTCGACCATGGCTTAGGACTTCGAGTATCTCGAGGTGATCAGCTGGGAACACTCGCGAAGGCGTCTGTTGCAACTCCGCTTTTTCCGCAGAGCCTCCTTTCGAATGGGATTGTATGGCCGCTGAAGGCGTCTTTATGCGCAGCTCCATGGTCCCCCGCTATGTCCATACAGCACAAAATAGACCGGCCCCGGAGAATTGGCGGAGAATCGCAGATACCCGCAAGCCGGCTCATGGGATGAGCTGCGATCCTCTTTGTGCGCCCTACGCAGCTTCGACTTGCACTCTTGATACTGGTCATTCATCAAATTGGTGTTGTACAAGATGAGCTCTTCCCCCAATGTGAAGGACCGAGCTGCCTTGGACGAGTTCTTGCAACGGACCGTGGATAGTCGGCGGGTTCCGGCAATGTTTATCGGTGCGACCAATGCCGAGGGCGAGATATACTACAACAATGCTGGAGAGAGGGTCTTTGGCGACCAGGAGAAAGGAGTTGTTGACGAGGATACCAGTGAGTCCACTTCAGCGTCATGAGAGTCAGAAGGGGAGTGCTCATGGGCAGTCTTGCAGATCTTCTCTACGACAAAGCTGGTTACTTCGGTAGGTGGTTCATATTGAATTGACAGGCATTGATGTCCAGATTGCATGTCATCAACTCGTAGATCAAGGAAGGATTTCCCTACATGATCCGGAGGCTGTCGCTAAGATCTGTCCCGAGCTTGCCGAGCTACAGATTCTCACTGGGTACGAAGAGGATGGAACAGAGATCTACGTCAAGCCAAAAGAGAGGATCACTTTGAACATGTTGTTGAACCATACTTCAGGTAAGAACATAAATCTGCTTTCGGTGTTGCTCACTATAGGCCTTGCGTACCCCTTCAGCAACCCTTTGATCGCTCGATGGACCCAAGAACACAAAGTCCCCAGCATGGTTGGACCCCATGCCCCCTTGTCCTCATACATCCACCCTCTCACTTTCGAGCCTGGGACCCGCTTCCAATACGCCATAGGCATAGACTGGGCGGGATTCATCGTTTCTAGAATCTCGGGTTTATCGCTCGAAGAGTACTTTCAGAAACACATCTTTGAACCTTGCGGAATGACCCACACTTCTTTCCACCCTCCCAAGGATTACGATCAACGAAAGATGGCAATGTGCTTTAGAAATCCCCAGGGGACGATCACCACGGAGAAGGGGACATGGGGGCATGTCATTGAGAGGACGTTCAATCCGGCAGAGATCGGCCCGCTGTACTCTGGAGGAGGTGGACTCTTCGGTACGGCCAGAGACTATCTGCGTCTCCTGAGCGGTATCCTCGCTTCAGGTAAGGGCGACGATCCAAAGGCCTTGATATCCAAAGAGTCCTTCGACACTCTATTCACCAACACCCTCAACCCGGATCATTTGGAGGCGATCCAAGCGGACGTGGTGCAGATGGCCAAGGGGCAGAACGCCTACGACTCAGCAGCATACGAGGGGAACGGAAAGTACTTGGGGTACTCTCCGGGCCTATTGATCAATTTCAGAGAGAGCAAATTTGGGAGATCGGCGTATAGTGGATGTTGGGACGGAGCAGCTAGGACCATGTATTGGCTGGATCCCAAAAAGGGTATAGCGGTGAGTCACTCACGGTGAAGTATGGTGCTAATCTCAGGCCGTGTGCTTTACCAATATGATGGTACACAATCCTGATCCGTGGAACGAGGTCTACAACACGTTTGAGAGGACTTTGTATGATAGCCTCGCATAGGGTGATCCAAATATAGTCTTTATCTGCTCTGGCAGAGATCTCTTTGCCTTGAAATGCGATCTGCGCGTGAGATTGCCATGTTCTCATTTGATCTGCATCGAAAATGAGGCATAGCCGGGATGCCGGTGACATGCCAACCCACGGTGTAGTTGGGCACATGGTGTTGACCACATACCACACGAAGACTAGTCTGGCGGTATGAATAACACCGACCTGTAGAAGCCCGCGACATCAGTGGAGACGGCTTCCACACTGCCGTTCAGCGGCGTACCATCAGCTCAGGCCAGGACTACCTGAGTAGAATATCTACAGCGGTATGAATATCGGCGACCTCGTTACCGGGCCGACGTTCAGCCTAGGTCTAAGAAACCGGCCGAAAGCTGGGCTGATGCTCCTCGGTGGAAAGCTCGGTATCCTAAAATCGTACATATCTCGCTTGGCACATGAATAGGTTGTCGAGCTAACTTTCCCGAGCTACGATCTAAGAGACCTACTACGGATTTCTCGGAGACGCTACTGTTCAAGTGTCTTTTTGGCAGAAGATCAGAGGCCTCGGAGGATATACGGGTATCCTAGGAACTAGATCTCTACCCCTTGCTTGGCAAGCATACACCGTCAGACGATCTGGAATCACCGGCTCAAACCTCACTACCAAGCGTGATTCCCTGTGTTCGAATCAGAGGGTCAAGAGGTCTCGTGATTCTCCCTTGACTCCCCGGTGCATGGGACGAGGCACTCGTTTGCCTGGCGACCGTTGTCAACGAACTAGTCGAGACGCTAACGACCATCAAGGTCCTTTTCGTTCAAGGCGTTGATTTTGGAACACCAGGATGCTCATCGATCGGGACGCCGGCTCTTGCAAGACCTATATGTACCAGCCTTCGTCGCAACCAAGCTCATCATTCCCACTACTCCTGCCTTTCACCCAAATTGTTCCAGATGCTTTGGACCACCATCACGACCCTCCTCGCCCTCACGGCGGTCATCGCTGCGCCCGTCGACGCAGTCGATGCTCTTCTCGCTCGAGCCGTGTCTTCCTCTTGCCCCTCGTACACCATCATCAACACTCGAGGTACCGGTGAGCCTCAAGGTGAATCTTCCGGATTCCGAACGATGAACTCTCGAGTGCGAGCTGCTCTTTCCGGTGGAACCATCTACAACACGGTCTACGCTGCAGACTTCTCGCAAAACTCAGCTGCCGGTACTGCCGACATCGTTCGACAAGTTCGAGCCGGTCTGTCCCAAAACCCTGCTCAATGCTTCATCCTCGAGGGTTACAGCCAAGGTGCCGCAGCTACTACCAACGCCCTTTCACAACTTACCGGAGCGTCTTTTGACGCCGTCAAGGGTGTCTTCCTTATTGGTAACCCGCTTCACAAGGCTGGGCTGGCGTGCAACGTGGATCAGAATGGAGGTACTACCACTCGAAACACTCGAGGTATCTCCGCTGGACTCGGCGGAGGAATCCCTTCCAACTGGGTCTCGAAGACTTTGGATGTTTGTATCAAGGTGAGTGCAATTATCCAGATGGGAGCATGAGCTAGACTTATGTCAGGGCGATGGGGTATGCGATGCTGCCGGAGGCTTTGGCATCACTGCCCAACACCTCCAATACCCTCGAGATTCGGCAACCCAAAATCTCGGAACTACATTCATCACTCGACAGCTCGGTGGGTCGTGATCCCCCTGCCAGCCGTCGATGCATAGACAGGTGTGGCCGAGACAGGTAGCGGGATCAGCCAATTGAGATATGATGTGCGGCTGGATACTACTAGTACTTTACACATATTTTACACATTATGCAAAAGTCATGGATCTTCATATGTCAAAAGCAGCCGGCGTATCGTATCGAACGTATCACTCGACATTGTACTTTGTTGGCGACACGGTTCCTCTAGAAGCTCCACCGGAATGAGACGGAACAGATACCATCATCTCTATCCAAGCTATATGTATGCGAATCGATGCACTTTGAGAATAAGGGGATATTTAATCACGTGACAAGGACGGATCGTCAACAACGTGACAACAGTGATGAAGCAGCGTTGTACGTCGTCTGCTATACATCGGATGCCGGGTCATGGCCAATACCACTTTCCATGCTATCTCCTGGTGGGAAAGCTATTTGCGAGACACACCACCGCTACCTCACGAGCACGGTGTCGAATCGCAAGTGACCAACAGGATGCGAAGAATCTAGTAATCGATGACCACAAGACTACTCATTCCTTGGACGATTCCCTGCCCATTTGTGACCATATCACACTTGGCATCTCTGCTCGAACCGGAAAGTGCTATACTGGGCTCTCGTGCCGTGTGTCTGAGTGTAAAGACGAGCACAAATCAACTTTGCAGCTCGTACATCGTCAATCGGCTATGACCGCGACCAAAGTTCAATGGCGCCATTTGTGCTCGACTTTGGATCATCTCTCCTCACCCTCGACCAACCTCAAAGTGTACGATGATGCCCAAGAGGCCTTGGCGCAGAGGCGCAGTGTCAGACGATATATGCTCAACAAGCTAAATAAAGCATTGCCATTATCTGGACTGGAATCACTCGTCGGGTTATGCCCCTCGGTTCGATGCGACACTCGACGAGATGTGCAATGCCCATCCAAAGTGTCCTCACTTGTGCGTGCTCGCTCATATCACTGATTATGAGCTGGACCGGATGATACTTAAAGCATGACATCCTGATGCGACTGTAAGATTCTGCAACCTGGTCGTGCGAAAATGACAGGAGTAGTCAGTAGGATAAAGCAGAATCGGATCGGGAGCGTCTTTGTCGATGTTTTCGACTGGTATCGTAAGCTCCATCTTACTTGCTCCCTGATATCTGCTGAATTTTCCAGCGTCTCATCTGCCCAGAGCTGAGAGGAAGTTGCTGCGGAGACTCGACCTGTCGATTTTGATTTTCGCTTGTCTAAGTTGTAGGTTTTGAATGCCAATCAGACGGACAATCCGCTGATGACAGTCTTCTGCAAATACCTCGATCAAAGCAATATCACAAATGCCTATGTGAGCGGGTCCTTCGACATCTGGATTGCACGATAGCTAATGTTAGGTATCGGGGATGAAGGAGGAGATACATGCGGATGGAAACGCCTTGAACTACTTCAACGTAGCTTGTGAGTTCGCGTCGATGGACAATACTGATGATAACAGACTACACTGCTTGTGCGTTGTCTTTATCCCCTAGGGTTCCGCTCATATCCCAGATGTTGTCGGTCAGATTCCTCTTATGGCCCTGCAGACGAAGCCTCACCTGTGAGCTGATTTCCTCTTGAGCCTTCTCAGGCTGACATCCAGCGCACCTTACCTGCTCCCCACGCTCGAGGTCATTTGGGCCATTCTCACTTTCGCTCAGTCAAGAGTCACCAAGCTGTGGCATTTATACCTCATCCGAGCTTTGATAGGGTTCTTCGAAGCTCCCTCATTCGGCGGGACACACCTCATTCGTAAGTCCGAAGCACGACCGTTGCTAATAGCCAGTCGGCAGTTGGTATCGTAAAGAAGAGCTATTCAAACGAGCCGGAGTATGGTTCATGGGTAATTCCCTCGGATCCATGTTCTCCGGATACCTTCAAGCTGCCGCTTACAAGAATCTGAATGGGGTGCACGGTTTATCTGGATGGAGATGGTTATTCCTCATCGATGGGATCATCACCCTGCCCATCGCTTTCATCGGCTTTGCTGTCTTTCCAGGACTTCCGAATTCCCCCAGGAGATGGTACATGAGCGAGGACGAGTACGAGTTGGCATCGGAGCGGATGAGGAATAAAGATGGAACGACGAGTATGGACAGAGGAATCACGTGGAAATCGATCAAATTCACAATGGGACGACCAATGTGGTATATTTGTGTCGCGGCATATATGTGAGTCTGGTTGCCCGTCGTCCATGGCGAAGTGGATCGACAACTGACGCGCAGCTGCATGATCCAGGCGCACTACTGGACAGGATACATGACCCTTTGGCTCAAAGCGGAACACTGGCCCGTCTCGCTGATCAACATCTTGCCCACGTTTATCAACCTCCTCCAAGCGTTGTCTTCTTGGCTCGGAACGACACTAGCAGCGACGGTCAGTCTGCGTGGGCTGTGGACTTTCCAGGCGGTCTTTATGGTCACTGCAGAGATTTGCCTGAGTGTATGGACCATACCCTCTGGACTCAAGTTCTTCGCCTTTTACGCCGGGGGTTTCTCGGGCATGGCATCTCCCATTTTGGTGAGCGATCTATGTCCATGTGCAATGGACGAGGATTGACTAGTAGTACTCTTGGATCAACTCGGTACTGCGCGAGTCGACTGCGGAGAGGGGTTTAATCATCAGCAGCATGATGACTCTAGGTTACAGTACCTACATTTGGGTAAGTCCGCTTGTTAGGCTTTACCTGGAACTAGCTGACGACTAGATCCCGCTATTCACCTTTCCGACCGTCGAGTCACCCAGGTTCCCCAAAGGTTACCCTGCATCGGTTGCGTTTGACGTGGCTCTGTGGGCCATAGTCATGTTCGGTTTTTGGTTCATGGCTAGACGAGCTCGCCAATCGAAGGCACTGGATGAAGGTTCGCAGTTGGATTCCGCCAGTTCTGCGCTTGAAACAGATGCCAAGGTGGAACCTGAATTGGCAGGACAAGGGAACGCGGATCTGCAGCCGGCGATAGGCGTCACTCGCGACGACATTGAGCCTTTGCCTCGCAGGAATTAAACACGAGTATATCACATGATAATGGTGATGTACTGAGAAAAATTCAATCTAGATGGGCCAATCGCTGTGCAAGTCAGCGACAAGTCTCATGCACCAGTTGATCACTCACAGCGTCAAACTGACATTTTGATGGACTGCTTTGATCTGACGATGAGTGTGAGGCATTCCAGAGCGATTATACTCACTTGAGTGTACGCCTCCAACCCATATGTCCCCAGTTCTCGCCCGATACCACTTTGCTTGAACCCACCGAATGGTACTCCAGGGTGCAAGTAGGCATAGTGGTTCACCCAAATTGTCCCTGCGTCCAGAGCATGGCCGATTCTCGTGGCTTGTCTACTATCGTTGGTGAAAACGGCAGCGGCTAGACCGTAGGATGTGGCATTGGCAATCTCGATAGCCTCTTCTTCTGTCTCAAAAGTCGCAGCGACGATGACTGGACCGAAGATCTGACGGCTCAGCCGGGAAACAGGGTCATACTTACCTCCTCCTTGACTACTTTCATGCTTGGCTTGACATCGGCCAACACGGTAGGTTCAACCCAGTATCCTCCCTGGGACTGAGCCCATTTATTTCCTCCAGTGACAACTCGAGCTCCTTCCGTCTTACCGCTCTCAATGTAATCCAGAACCTTATTACGTTGATTCTCCGAGATCTGGGCTGTCAGATATCGACTTATTGTATGCTCACCAAGGGTCCAAACGCGGTATCTGGGTCGGATGGCTATGATATCAGTGGAGACTCATCCACGAGATGCGTATACGCACTTGGCCGATCTTGCACTTCTCCGCATTCGCTTTGAGGGCACTGATAAATTTGTCGTATATGGTATGCTGCACATAGACCTGCCTCTTAGCTTAGACCTAGAACCGTTCAAGCCCTGCTTACCCGACTACCCGCACAACAGTCCTGACCCGAGTTGTAAAAGATTCCAAGGGCAACCCAGTTGGCGACCTCCTCGACATTGACACTATCGAACACGATAGATGGGGATTTCCCCCCTAGTTCCAGGGTGACCTTTTTTAGATTGCTCTCAGCCGCGGCGACTGATATTTTGCGTCCAGTGATGACCGATCCAGTGAAGGCGACCTTGTATTAGTGCTTGCTCATACTGGATATTTCAACTCACCTTGTCGATATCCATATGCCTCGCAATGGCGTCTCCGGTGGTACTACCCAGCCCAGCCACCGTATTGATCACACCTGGTGGGAACCCCGCCTCCTTGATCAAGTTACACATATACAGCGCGGTAAGAGGGGTAAGCTCTGACGGCTTCATAACGACGGTGCAGCCAGCAGCAATGGCAGGACCAATCTTCCATGCCCACATCTGCAAAGGGTAGTTCCAGGGAATACTACAAGTCAGTTCTCGCGAATAACGGTGAACTCACATTTGACCGCAGACCCCGATGGGTTGATTGAGGGTGTAGACAAATTTGTCTTTACCGAAATGATCGATCGTCTGACCATGGGTCTTGTCTGCCAGTCCAGCATAGTACCGTAAACAACCGATAGAATCGGCGACATCTCCACCGCTGTGGGTCAGCAAGCAGCTTAGAGCCCTAGGATAGGTGTAACATACGTTGCGATCCGAACACCCTTGCCCGAGTTGAGACTGGTGGTCAGCACCGAACCATGGACAAACGTGCCTTTCCAAAGCGCCGATCAGCTTGATATCTCGTTCCATCAAGTCTGCCAGTCTGAAGAGCACTGTGATGAGCATCGACTTTTGCTATTACCATATCTCATTATCGACTCACACCTCGCTCGCTCGGTAGACGGCACATTGTTTCCCCAAGTCGTCTTGAATGCCTTTCTGGCGGAAGCGACGGCCCGATCGACATCATCCACGGTGGCATGTGAGCACTCCAATAGAGGCTTGCCGGTTGCAGGATTGATTGTCGTGAAGGTAGCACCGTGTGAAGATGCGTTCCACTCATTGTCACTGATGCATCAGCGAGCAGCGTTATCACGACTCACATGAAGATTCCAACCGGTACGTCGACTTCCCCGAAAGCTGGTACGTTCAACGCAACCATTTTCGATCTTTCAATACTCTTGAAGCTGCATCAGTGACACTATCAATGCATCACTTATGTATGCCCCTCCCTCCCCCGACGGGCATGCCTGCCGTATCCTCCGTGCATGCATGCACGGATAGCTGAGAAGTTGTGTTGCGGTTAATCTCGTATCGAAGTTGGAAGCGAAACGTCGGCTAAATATCGGTGGCAGAATTAAGCGCTTCCGCAAGCCATGTGCGACTCTGCAAAGCAATTCAGAGATAGCGAAACTTAGATAGGATGGGTACCACTGAGCTGCAAGGAATTCCGGAGCAAGTCATACATGTCTCCTGCAATGTTGAAGCCTTGTGGTCTACCGGTCGAGAACCCGGTGACCTCCTTCTGGCTTGCAGAACCGTCTCGATTGGCAAACCACCGAACGACCAGGTCGTTACCGCCCACGGCAGATGTAGTCGTCGTTGGATCAGGGGTCGTGGGAGCTCTTACAGCTTACACTCTCCTGAAAAGACGACCAGGGCTGAGCATTGTCATGCTGGAGGCTAGGCAGGCCTGCAGCGGTGCCACGGGCCGAAATGGTGGCCAAATCAAGACTGATGTTCGTTGTACCACTTTTCTGGATAAAGGTCGAGTTGCTGATACTTAGCCATATATCGCTTGTGTGTATGATATGTCTACGTGTTCTAATCTGCAGACGAGGCATTGAAGGCGCAGCATGGCAGTCGGGCAGCCAACGAGCTGCTGAATTTCGAAGCGAAACATTTTGATCTCTACCAGCGTTTATTAGAGGAAGAGCCGATTCCTTGCGACCATCACGTCACGACGGCATACGACCTATGTCTCACGGACGAGATGGCCGAAATCGGTAAACGCTCCTTCCGCTCCAGGCAAGCCGAATTCCCAACCGATATGAAAGACTACCTCGAAATCGAGGGAGAAGAGCATTTGGAACGACTCTCCCAGGTCAAAGGAGCGAAATGGGGCTGCGCCTACCGTGTCGGCAGTATACATCCTTACAAGCTGGTCAACGGTCTTCTGGAGAGATGCTTCGAAATAGCAAGGTTCACTGGAGGGAGCTTTGGCCTCCAGACGCATACTCCGGTCCACGCGCTGTCGCACGAATCGGGTGTTTGGGCAGTGTCGACGGCTAGAGGTACAATCTCGACGCCAAAAGTGGTACTTTGCTGCAATGGGTACACCTCGAGTCTTCTCCCAGAATTTGCAAACAAGATCGTACCCGTCCGTGGTGCTTGCAGTGCTCTCAATATACCTCCAGCACAGCCATTGGGCACGCCATCACAGCAGGTCATGCGGCCAATGTTCACGACCTACTCTTTGAAGCATCGTCCAGGCGCCTTCGACTATATGATATCACGCCAGGAATCACCTAAACATGTAGTTGTAGGAGGCGCGCACCAGGCCTTTGAGCATGATTCGAGGTCGTGGTATGGGAACATCAATGACAGCGAGGCGATGTAAGTCAATCGCTCTGTCTGTTGTCGTTCGTTAATCATCCAGACCCGGCACGAAGGAATACTTTGAATCCCTAATGCCGAGACACTTTGTAAACTATCCGTTGGACAAGTCAAGAGCTGTACATGTCTGGAGTGGCGGTGCGTCCTAGAGATTGCTTTTCGACTAAATACAGTATTGGGTTACAGCTCAGACTCGCTTCCATGGGTTGGTCCGGTGCCTAACAGATCAAAAGGTCTTTATGTGATAGCTGGGTTTCATGGACGCGGGATGGTGTAGGTTGCTTCTTGTCCTCTCATGGGGAACTGACCCATTAGTCGCGGGTACGGCTCAGTACTAGCTTCGGTGGAGCTGCTCTTGGCTGAGGACGGACAGAGCGCAGAAGAGGTCCTCTTGCGTGCTGGGCTGCCCAAAGCATATATCGTCACTGAAGAACGATTGGAGTCAAAAGAAAACGTTGTCCTGGATTCAGCCAGAAACAAGATCATGGCAAAATTGTAATGTCAGCATGTATAGATTGTCCCAAATAGCCATTGCCAGTACGAGAAATGTCAGTTGCACAAAGTAGATTTGCCATATTAGTACAGACGTTGGGGAACTCTTAACGATGCGGAATCGTCACGACGCCCGGCCGGTTAAATCACAACGCCTCTTCCTGGGCCCTGCCCGAAATAGTCCATGCAAGGCGGAACGACCAAGACGAATACTCTTATCTGGCAAGTTTGGTACTTCGCAGAGTGCGCAATCCGTTTAGACGAGATTAAGCTTTCGTATCGAGCTCGTCTCTCCGTGTCCGAAACGAGGTCTCCATGATCATCCTGACGATGCATAAAGGCAGCGTCACCTGGGATGCGTTGAACAGCACGCTCACTGCGGACACATTGTGAACCCCGCACATCTCCCTGAACAGTATGAATCGAGCTAACACGGATGACTCACATACCAAAGGTCCGCCTTGTTCAGTTGCCAGCTTGGTTGAGCTGATCATAGATGTATCGACAGCGGTCATCGAGCCTGAGGTGCGTTTCGGGGAGAGCCAGCCGGCTCAAGACACGCTACTCGAGGAGTTCGGGTGAGTAGAAAGAACTCTACAAGTTTGGGAGATGACGAATAGCTACGTCCAGGAAATGCGACGGGCAAGTGTAGCTCTCAATGATGCGGTTTATCCCAACTAATCACCTCAGACTCGAACGACATTCAACTTGGTACTGATGCTCCTGGTGTTAGGTTCACCGCCATATGGTTTGGCCACTACGTTCTTTTACACCTTGGGCAATGGGGGTCCCCTAGTAGCGATCTACGACTGGATCATCGTTGTGCTCGCAAACCTCTGCGTCGCCGTAGCTCTGGGAGAGATCGCCTCGCTGTATCCTGTCTCCGGAGGAGTATACTATTGGACATACATGCTGTCCCCAGCCAAGTTCAAACCGATAGTCTCGTGGATAGTTGGTTGGCTCATGGTTGTGGGAAACTTGACAGTATCGCTCGCTGTCAACTTTGCGTCAGTCTTCACACTCATGCATATGACGAATCTGACCTTCAGTACCGCCCAGTTGATACTGTCGGCTGTGATTAGTGAGACCACATTGATACTTTGGGGCTCATATCAGTCTTCGTCCCCGACTACGTTCCCAAGCCTTTTCATACTGTTCTCACCTGCTTCGCCATGTAAGTGGGACCAGCACGAGAAGGTCAAAGCTGATTAATCTAGCATTTTAGTTTTAGGTATCATCGCATTGGTGGGACAACGATATCTTCAGCACGTCGATGTGAGTCATCACCTTCAAGGCACAGCTTCGTCTCCCTCAACAGCAGACTTTCTCTCTGGTTGTATCAATAGCAGTGTAAGTCGACTGCATCAGAATGACACCAGACTCACTTGCAGCGTTCTTGCTGTACTGATTACTTTACCCGTCAAGGCGGCGGCTGGTCGTCGATCTGCCAAATTCGTCTTCGCGTGAGAGCATCATGGTCAGCATGACTACAGGACTGACCAGTGACAGCGAGATCATGGATATGGGCGCAGGCTGGCCGAGAGGGGTCGTGAGTTCACGCAATACAGCAAGAATTCCCGGCTGAAAAGTAGCAATGGCTGTTGGGCTTGATACAAGGCTCGTACTGCTTTTGTGGGACTGGCATGTTGGCCGCTATGGCTGAAGAGACCATCCGGCCAGAAGTGACCCTCCCTCATTCTATGTGAGTTAGGTCTTGACAGGTCTCACGAGCTTCAGTTGATGCTCAGGCTGGCAGGCGTCAGTGCACAGTAAGCGCAAGGTCTCGTTGCTGGTCAATCTCTGCTGACCATGTACAGAGGTGTTTTCGGGCTTCTGTTCTTACTACCCATCATGTTCACGCTTGGAGACCTGTCCACCATCTTGGCAAGTCCAACTGGACAGCCTATAATTGAGATCTTCTTCGAAGCCGCCGGTACCAGTGGCGCAGCTTTTGGTCTTTTCTTCCCAAGTGAGTCGATCCTTTGTATCGCAGTCTGATGACCTAGTCTTGCTCATTGGCCTATGCTGCGGGCTCGCATGCTCCCAAGCGACCTCTAGGTCCGTCTGGGCGTAAGTTCAACTTACACCTAGACTTCGTACCACCCCTAAACATCAGTTTCGCACGAGATGGAGGTATTCCCGGTAAAGCAATATTCGGCAGAACTTCACAACGACTGGAGATGCCCGTCAACGCTTTCCTCCTTCAAGCTGGTCTCCAAGGCGCTTTAGCGTGTATTTACTTTGGCTCGACCGCCGCTTTCAATGCTTTCGTCGGTGTCTCGGTCATCTCCTTGGGCGGGTCAATCATCGTGCCCGTCTTGATGTCGCTTATTGATCGACGTCGACAAGTGTCGCAGTCCAAGTTTTACAAAGGAAAACTTGGAGCCTTTTGCGCTTGGTGAATCTCTCCACTCGCAGTATCGTAACTGTACGAATACTGATGTCTCAAGGGTTACTGTCTTGTGGTATGCTCTTTTGATCCCTCTCTTGTCGTTCCCCCCATATCTCCCTGTCACCGAAGCGAATATGAATTGTGAGTCTCGGTCGATTCCCCATTGACTTCAGACGCCGCGATGGTCTTTGTGGGCTTTGCAGCGCTGGCCATGGTGTGGTACGCAGTCTACGGTCGAAAGCATTATCATGGACCACCAAATGGTCATGTCTCCCTGTAAGCAATCTTCACAAGATACAGTAGGGTACCCGTACGAGGTCCTGTTTCGTTCTGTACATTCAATGCAACATTCCTGTACATATCGTGGAAAGTCGATCCTCATACAACCTTGCGTGGTTGAATACAACTAGCCTAATCTTCTACGGATCACTCAATCGAAGAACGGCTTGCACACTAACGCAGTCTTGGGGCGACCTGCAGGACTACTCGCCTTAGCCCCAACCTCCGCGTCCCATCTCTCATTGAGCATACGACATGCTGCGGTATTGTCAAAGCACGCGAATCGGCTGCACGTATGAGCTGACTGCGCCATAGGCTGTATGCAGACTTACCCAAATTCTCCCAATAGTTTCAGCGCAAGGTCTCGATTAGGATCCCCGGGCAGCATATTGAATCCAGCGATAAGAATAGGCCAAGTCAGCCTGCGTGTGAGCCAGACTAAACGCCACTTGTACTTTGCACGCACCAAGTGATACGCCCGCACGCACAGACCATCTCATTTGCGAGCTCCATGATGGCCTTGACGGACTCTTGCACCGACGTATCGTCCATCGGTACAGCGTACACCTCTCGGAGAAGGCGAATTCGGATGGTGTGCCGATAACTGTGATTCCCGTATTGCACTCGGGGATGATACGGCGAGTAGCCGCATGCCTGATACCAAATAGTCAACTCTGCCAAGAGGTCGTTTGCCTCTGCCAAAAGGGCGTTGCGGGCTGGATTGCTCGGTGAAGGCAAAGATTGAGACGGTAGCCGAGCGATAGCGTGCGGGGGAAGCTGGAGTGGGATTTCGTTCTCGCTAAAGGAGGGCATGCAGTCTTTTCTGACTTTATGGATTAGTGTGCAGGACTGAAGTCAGCTCACAACCAGTTGAAGAGGTGAGGGAGTCAATGAAGAAAACCTACCCTTGCCATAAAGTCCACCATTCCGCGGGATATACCAAACATCCGTTCTACCGATTCCCACTCGTGGTCTCCATGACTCCATTGTTCTGCTTCAAAGAACCATGGACTGAATGCGGTATCGAGTAGTCGAGGTGCCATTTGAGTTGTCATGCAGCCAAAGACGTCTCGGACGGCGAGTTGCTCTAAAAAAAAGCGGAAAGAAGAGAGTTTCTCCCGAGACCCTTCCTTCAACAACGCCTGAGCCCCACCAAGCTTGTCAACCACTGAAGCGATGGTATTTAGTAACTCTTGCCACGAGCTATCAGCTGCGAGACTCTGCTGTCAGCACAAGCTAGTTGTCATGACCCACACTGGCTACAGCGCAACATAGTAGCGAAGCAAGAATCATCTCGATGTCCGATTTCTCAAAGGAGGCCCCGGTCGCATCCTGCCCATCGATGCTCCCTTTTACCAAAAGTAAGACTTTGGACTTGGCCTTCCTGACAATTTCCCATGCGCCCTGTTGATCCGACGAGTCATCACAAAAGCGGATGTGCACCGTACCTATGGCGAGGATCGCAGCTCTAAGTGCGTCACTTGCCAAAGAATGCCTGATATGAGATTCCACCCAGTTCCAGGGATGACAAGCTCACCCTGGAAGATCGTTGCACGCCAATGGCACCACAAAGTCTATCCATGGATCCCAAGGTCTCCTTTGACACCCGAACGCGACGAGATTCTTGGTCGTCTTGAGCAGAAAATGACGCATGACGAGGCGATCATCACTGAATGAGCGGAAAGCTAGACCGCTTGACCTACATCGATGGGAAGTACGGCTTCAGAAACGACCTTTGATGTGAGCTTTATAATAAACACGACTTACGGATCAGCCATCATCTCTGCCTTTCGACTGGGATGAATGGACGACGTGGCCGGCTGCGTGGAAATGATCGCTCGGTAATGGTCGATCATTCCCGATGTTGGCAAGGTATCCGGGGGGATGTAGAAACGAGCATGACGAATGGGCGTTGCATTCTTGCTCGACGTCGGATCATTTGAGATGATACCTCCTAGCCAAGCGCAGCCAAAGAGGTTACTATCGTTGTCAAGGCTTTCAGAAGGCTCGGGAGAGAGAATGATATCGGGAGCAATGTCTAGTGTACACTTCGAGGGGTCCATTTCCACCGTTGGCACGCTGGCATGTCTCTTGCGAGGTACTTGAGGTTGAGCATCTTCTGCCCAGATACACTACCTGATCAGTGTGGGACAGAAAGGGCGACAAGGGTGTGGGCCTTACTTGCCGAAACTTGAAGGAGCATTTCCCACAAGAGGGCCTTATCTCGTCACATTTGACTCGTCTCCTACGACAAGTCAGGCATCCATGCCGACTCCGCTGACCGGAAGGCTGTTTAGACACTTGTAGAATGCTCAAGACACTGGAGTCGAGCGACATGCCGCTGATGAGAGAATCATGAGATACGGGGGTAAGATGAGATGAGATCAAGATGGAATGTCCCCACCTTCTGAGGCTATCTTGTCGTTGTCAGTTCGTGAGAAGATTCTTACCCAATGCCGTTGACTGCGTTGACTCACACTTCGGATCGCAAGGATACGTGCTCACTCGTAGATAGGCTAGGTTCTCAGCCCGCGGTCTTAAGATACATGGGACATTTTGCGTCTCCGTGACGAAAATCCGGATACGCTCGTGTGCTATACGATACATTCCGGCTCATTGCGAAGCCTGATCATAATCATCGTTAAGTAGCATCATACTTCCAGCTAGATCAACTCCGTTCGCTTTCTTGTCCATCATCTTCCTCTTCCTCTTCCGACCCCCCTTCCCCCTCGGAATCATCTAAAGCAGCGAAGAAGCCGGACTGGAGATTATATACCGGGGACGCAACGTCCGGGGATGTAGCGATCGATCCAGAAGTATTCGCCGGGAGACCGTATCGATCAGGCGGACTGTCGGATACAGCAGGTGTCTTAACGGATGCGGGAGCTTGAGCGTCTTCCTGCGATCTCTCCGTCGGGTGAGCAACGATTTCGGTATCGAGATCATCCTTGTGATCAAGATATATCCCATTGCCTTGACGAGTTCCGACCTCTGCATCAGGCGACCAAAACCCCCAGCGGATTTTCCCCTCGGCCAGAGATCTCATAACTACAACGAGTTAGGAATCCAGATGAATAGGATGGGTAGAACTCACTTCCGTTGGCAGCCCTATTGGCATCGGGCCGGCCTCCCTTTGCCGTCACTATAGATCAACTCGGCTTCTCGCGGCGATAACTCGACTCACAGAATCCTCGGTCCAGAGCACGACCCTCCATGATGCTTCCTGCGGTCCAGACGACCTGTTCAGTCTTCTCCGACACGGGTCGAGGTGTTCTCCATGTCTTCTTCGCTTCGAACGATAAATCCTCTGCTTCTGGAGGAGGTATTCGGAAGATCTGCTCGAGTGGTACGAGTCGAGCCGCATAGTAGATACAAGCGGGTAAGGAAGGAATCTGTGAGATGGGCAAGACTGGTCATTAGTCCTTGGGTCGATCGATAAAGCAGGAACTCACTCCCTGCGAGAGCCTGTATCTCTAGCCCGACAAGACTGGGGCAGACCAAGCCAGGACAATCGACCAATTTGACTTCACGCTTGGCACCCCAAAACATAGTTTGAAAGTGTTTTGTCTGGACGTCAGTCGAGACGAGATGATGAAAGGGACCAACCTTTCCGGGAGTCTTGCTTGCGCGAACTTTCTGCTCACCCAGCAGCGCGTTGAGTAGTGATGACTTGCCCACATTTGGTTGACCGATCAGACCAATGGTCAGAGGTGGCTCTGCGTCTGAGAGCTTGTGCGCTGGAGTATCCCCTTCGCTTTCCTCCCCTTCAGCCGGTTCGTCTGATTGATACCCTTCGTCCGACATATCCTCATCCTCGGAACCATCCGCATGCAACCCTTCTCCGTGGGTTTGGCTCTCGCCGTGATATTTCAAGCCCTCCCAGTCGACTGATGTTCGTACGGAAGGAGACCATCGAGCCAATTTCTCCTCGTCTTCTCGTACGCGGTCGGGGGGAGTGAGAAGTCTTTCGTGGCATCTATGCAAGGCGTCAAGCAAGGATTGCATAGATGCGAGGGGTATGTCGGGTCGATGTCGACCGCTCTCTGGCAGTCAGCAGACTCTCTTCCCACAGCGAGGTATAAGATGCCTACCCTCGAGTTCGGCTTGATCATACGATGTGACGGTGACAATCTCCACAGGACGCCCCCACCATGCCTTTGTCCACTCCTTCCATCCGTCCAAAGCAGAAGGGTCCACCATGTCTGACTTTGTGAGAACAATAACGACTTCTTTGTGCGTTTTGGCCGACTGAATGTAAGACCGCAGCGACGGAGGGCAATGAAGAGGAGGACAACGGCTATCCATGAGAAGGAGTAGGATCGAAGATGATTCGGTGACTCGCCAACTGTCGTGAGCACAGTCAAGATAGGTACGCACAGTTGTCGCCAGACCTCTAGATTCGTCTCGAACCAGCTAGGACTCCGTGGCCAAGGGTCACCGTCCGACTCGCTCCCCTCAACATCTTGTTCGACCCATTCCTTCACTATCCCCTCGGTCGACCTGAGCCATTTCTTGAACATCCCTTCCTCGTTCTTCTCCACCTCTTTCTTCGTCTGCCCAAAGCGAAATTTGGGCCTGCTGGGACAGGTCAATCGACCTTGATCCCGAAGCATGAGATCATCCACCGGAAATTTGGCATATTCGTCGGGGATGGGTCGGGCTAGTGGGGTTGAAAATGCGAGGTCACGCGTTGTTTCGAGGTACTTTGGACTGAGAGCTACAAAGCGCGACTGCAGCTTCGCCGAAGTGGGATCGGCTGCCAGCGATCGCTGTGGACGACTTGCATGGCGGGGTGTAGAGTGTTGGGTGGATTTGGTTGGAGGGGGTGATTCTCCTCTTTTGGTTGCCCTTTTCTCCTGTATTTGGGCTTTGCGCTGCTTGGCAGAGAATGGCTTCCGACGCGGCATGGAACCGTCTCCCCAGACGAGAGATGCGTCGTGGGCCTACTTGGATCCAAAGAGTGTCTGCGAGGGATCGAGTGAGAGAATGTGTCGAAGTAGAAAATGAGACGACTGGTGAGCAACGCTTCATGGCATCCATCCATCCTTGCCCGAGGTAGCTTTCTCATCCGGAATTCACCCTCAACCTCGATCTAGCTGCCTCGCGGACGGGCAGGCCTACATCAATGCAGAGATGGACCTCGATTTGCTCGCGTGGTGGAATGAGACCTGGGTGAAATCACCCAATGACACTTGCTTGTGATGGCTGACACCATTTCAGGCAACCCGTTGGTCAGACGCTGAGTCACAGTTGAGACCTCGGTGCATCACAGCGCACATCGACGCAGGGAATGCTGGCTAGAGACACACTCAAGTAGATACTGAAGTAGAATACTCGGAGATTGCTGTCAAAACCCGCATGAGCATCACTCGCCGTCGCCTCAACGGACAGCCTTCAAACCTGACCGCGGTGCCATCAAGCATATCGACAGCCCTGTTCTTGATAATAGCACTACGGCTGCGTCACACTGATGCAATCGCTGACCAAGCTTTGAATGGTCTAGTCAAGATGAAGCTGATCGAGGGCTTCCCAGCCCTTGGCCCGAAATCGGACAAGGGCAAGAAACCAATCTCCGCAATCTTGGCGGAGATTCACTTTGTCGATCATGTCGACGGAGATTGTTCGCCTGACCATCGGGGTGGAGATTGGCCCCAAAATCAGTGGAAGGCCGACAAACCACAAATGAGAGAATCAACCATGGCCTATAAAAGACCAGATCCTTGCTTTCTCAGGGAAGAAGGAGAAAATATACAAAGACATGACCGAACCATCTACCGAATCGGTGTTGACTGTCTTTGACCAAGCGGACCCAGGAGCTTCAATCAGTGAGACAAAATGGACGTATGCTTCTCAACTTCAAGTGAGTGTCCAAACATTTCTTGACTCCACTTTGCCTTTGTCACTGACAACGCAGCGAGACAACGAGGCGCGGGAAGCTCAGAGCTTGCCGCCGCCCATCCGCCTTCCTCTCGCATGGAACAACCTCGCTGTGCGTGGTCGGGGCAGTCGAGACGAGATTGTGCACCACGCAGATCTTGCCTCAATCTTTGCACCTTGGACGACCTGGAAATCTAAGAAACGGGCCGCGCAGCTGGCGTCGCAGAGACACCACGCCGAAGCGGGTCAAGGGGATGCCACCGAGAAACCTCCAAGTAGCTCGAAAGATGACCAGACCAGGCTCAAAAACGGGGAACGGTACCTTTTGAAGGACTTTAGTGGAGTTTTGCAGCCTGGCGAAATGATGTTGGTCGTTGGCAGACCCGGATCGGGTTGCTCGACGTTTCTCAAAAGTCTGTCTGGAATGACAGACGCATACGCCGGAACTGAGGGAGAGGTCAAGTACGGATCCATGACTGCGGGAAGCAAACAGCTCAAGCCTTACCGCTCGTTGATCTGTTACAATTCCGAAGAAGACGAGCACGATCCCAATCTGACCGTTGGCCGCACCATGGATTTTGCTACACGACAGGAACTTGTCCCTCCTGCGGCACGTCTTGCAGAGGAAGACGGACATCATCCTTCCGACGACGAGTATCGAACCAATGTCAAGACACACCTTCTCGATGCCTTTGGAATCCGACACACACACAACACCAAAGTCGGTAATCAATATGTTCGTGGTGTATCTGGTGAGCCGAAATGCACAATGATGTGAGCTGACATTTCAGGTGGGGAACGAAAACGTGTATCGCTGGCTGAAGCTCTGTCTACCGACGCTTCCATTTTCGCCTGGGACAATGCAACCCGTGGATTGGATGCGTCTACTGCTTTGGATTTCGTGCGCACATGTCGTGCGACCAGCGACATTCAGGGCAAGATCAACGTGATGAGTCTTTACCAAGCGGGAAACGGCATCTACGATCTTTTCGACAAGGTCACCGTCATCGCTGACGGCTTGGTCATCTACTATGGACCTCGATCGGAGGCTCGACCTTATTTTGAGGGTCTCGGAATGACCCATATCGACGGTGCCAACACTGCAGACTACCTCACGGCAGTGACAGCATTGGCCGAGCGTCGGGTTGACCCAGATTACCATGGTCCTATCCCCACCTCCGCCAACGAGTTTGCAGATATCTACCAGCAATCCGATATTGCCAAACGAATGAGAGCTGAGCTGGACAGCCACCTCGCCAATCATGCGATCCTCGAGGAAGTCACCACTGCTGCGCAGCACGCGGTCGATTTGAGGAGACAAAAGGGTGTTCCTCCATCTTGGGCAAACGTGACCTCGTTCCCTGCTCAAGTTCGTACAGCGCTCATCCGTGAATACCAGCAGAGATGGGGCAGCAAATTGTGAGTCCACCCACACAGGACAGGCGAGTGCTGAATTGAAGCGCCTTTTGGGGCCGATATGCATCAGCTTTCTTGCTTGCTTGGATCACCGGGTCGGTCTTTTATGACATGCCCAAGACCACTACTGGATTAGTGAGAGATACAGCGGGGATCACATGCTGATAGCAGTTCCTCCGGGGTGGTTCAGTCTTCTCAGCTTTAGTCTGTGAGTGCCGCGACCTGGGCCTGAGCTCATTCAAGTACCTGTAATCCTCACCTTTGCCGATGTCCAAGTTGCCTTTGAAGGACGCCCAGTCTTGGCCAAACATAAAGCCTACAACATGTACCGCCCTGCCGCCCATTTCATCGCTCAAACCCTCGCAGATTTACCACTATCCATTATTCAATTGACGGTACACAACATCATCATATACTTTATGGGTGGATTCCAGTACAACGCTGGGCTATTCTTCGCGTTTCTCCTCTTCTCCTTCACACTCACAGGGACTATCACTGCTCTTTTCCGGGCCGTCGGATACGCGGTTTCCAACTACAACGATGCGACAAAGATTACTGGTGGAGCGTTTACCGCATTCGTCGTTGTGCGTACAAAGCTTTCATTATGGTAGATAGACTAACGGGAAACAGTACAGCGGATATGTGATCTATCAACCCGCTATGCATCCCTGGCTTTCTTGGATCCGCTGGATCAACCCGCTATTCTATATGGTAGAAGCAGATCTGGCAAACGAGCTGGACGGCTTGACCTTTGCCTGTGCTCCCCCTCAGCTGGCTCCCTATGGATCTGGATATCAAGGTGGTCCTGCCTCGTGCGCAATCACAGGTGCAGCACCTGGCGAGACATCTGTCAGCGGGGCAAACTACCTGGATGCGGCACTCGACTTTCATAAAGCCCACGTCTGGCGCAACTGGGGAATTGTCATGGCGTGGTGGGTAACATACATCATACTAGGGTGTATCGCTATCGAGAGTATCCCCGCTGCTGGAATGACAAAAGGTGTAACATTGTTCAAGCGGAATGCGGTTCTCGAGGATGTCGGATCAAATGAGAAAGTTGTTCGGGAAGCAGATGCGTCATCAAGCTCATCAGTGGCGTCCGAGACGCAAGGACAAGGATCGTGAGTGTGAATCAGCGTTGCAGCTGGTGCTCAATGACGCAGAACCTTCACGTGGAAAGATCTCGACTACACTGTGAAATACGAGGGCAAAGATAAGCAGCTGCTAAACAAGGTGTCTGGGTACTGCAAGGCAGGGACTCTGACAGCTTTGGTAAGTTCTGCACACTGATTGTGACTCACCGTCTTAGATGGGCTCCTCGGGTGCTGGTAAAACTACTCTGATGGACGTTCTAGCGGCACGCAAGGATGAGGGAGTGATTCACGGAGAAGTCTTGCTTAACGGTCATCCTCTGCCAGTATCCTTTCAACGGCAGACTGGCTATTGCGAGCAGCTGGATGTCCATCTACCAACAGCGACGGTCCGCGAGGCTCTCGAATTCTCAGCGCTTCTTCGACAGCCGCGGCATTACTCGAGGGAGGAGAAGCTAAAGTATGTCGATGTCATCATCGACCTGCTGGAACTGCACGATCTGGCCGACGCGATTGTTGGACAGCCAGGTGCGGGTCTCGGGGTGGAACAGCGGAAACGATTGACAATTGGGGTAGAGCTAGTCAGCAGACCGTGAGTGGAGCTTGCCTCTCTAGCTAACCAAAGTACACTACTCTTCCTCGACGAACCCACATCAGGTCTCGACGGTCAATCGAGCTACATGATCTTGCAGTTCATGAGAAAGCTCGCTCATCACGGGCAGTCAATCCTCTGCACGATACATCAGCCGAGTGCGGCGCTTTTCGCAGAATTTGATCAACTCTTGCTGCTCAAGGGCGGCGGCAGGGTGAGCATCACACCGTTATCTCGTGCTGACAAGATAGACGGTGTACTTTGGGTCGGTCGAGCATCTTGGTGATTATTTCGCCAAATATGACACTCCTTTCCCCGCCGGAGTCAACCCTGCCGAATATATGATCGATGTCGTCTCTGGTTCACTCTCGAAGGACCGTGATTGGGCCGAAGTCTGGCTTCAGTCGGAGGATCGACAGCATCGAATGGATGAGCTGGAAGCGCTAAAGACGGAGGCTCGTACTAGCCCTCTAGTCACCGACGACTATGAGTATGCGTCTCCTTTCTGGACCCAGGTCAAGATAGTTTGCGAGCGGGCATCTGTCCAGGCAAGTTCGAGTCATCTGTCTCACTGACCTGGGCAGCTCTTCAGAGACACTGAATACGTAATGAACAAAATACTCCTCCACATCAGTGAGCAGGATCCTCTCCAACTGGCTGCCGAGCTAAAATGGGATAGCCGTCGCCCTCTTGATCGGGTTCAGCTACTGGAATATCGGAAACGCCTATGCTGATCTACAAAATCGCATGTTCGCCTTGTTCAATTTTATCTTTGTCGCTCCCGGTGTCATGGTCCAGACTCAGCCCAAGTTCATCGCCAATCGAGATATCTTTGAAAAACGGGAAAAGCGGGCCAAATTATATTCTTGGGTGGTGTTCTGCATCGCAGAGATTGTCGCCGAGCTACCCTATCTTGTGCTATGCGCCGTGTTATTCTGGTGTTGCTGGCAAGTTATTCTGTCTCCTTTCCAAAGAACCGCAGCGCAAAGAGTCTGATGAATCAGGTACCCAACTGCTGGACTCGACCTATCACCGGGAGCAGCAGGTCCAGTGGTCTTGACCATGTTCTTCTATGAGCTACTCTACACCGGCATGGCTCAATTCATTGCCGCGTATGCACCGAATCCACCATCGGCAGCGCTATTCATTCCGGTACTCATCGCTACCTTGGTGACCTTCTCTGGTGTTCTGGTACGTCCGAAATCTCGATTCCGCTGACCTCAGGTTCCGTACTCGCAACTCAATGTGTTCTGGAGGTACTGGCGTGAGTGTGCAGGCTTGGGGGTACCTGAACAATGCTCATACCTAGTATACTACATTGACCCCTTCAAGTACCTGCTCGGAGCTCTCATGACCTTTACTATTTGGGACGTCAAAGTGACTTGCAAGGACGACGAGTACGGCGTCTTTGATCCTCCTGCAGGATCCACCTGCGGAGCCTACATGTCGGATTTCCTCTCCGAATCAACTGGCTATCTCCGCAATCCTGTGAGCTAGATCATACAGGACAATTGCTGACGACAGAACGCCACGAGTGGCTGCGAGTACTGTGGTTACAGCAATGGCCGGGAATATCTGGCAAATCTTAACCTTACAAAGCACTTGTATGCGTATAGAGACATGCTGATCACCCTGTAAGTCGTGAAAGTCGACTTGAGCTGATCATTGCAGGTTGTTTTGTTTCTCGTCGTACGCCCTGGTCTTTCTGCTGCTGAAGTTGCGAAGTAAGCGGTCAAAACTGGCCGAGTAGGCGATTGCGCAGATCTTCATAACGCCTGCTCGGAAAACTGGCTCCCTTCGATTCGAGTTGGCGCAAAGCGAACATATACCCGGCTTTGCTGGAACAGTACATAGATGGTGCTTCCTCACAGCCTTTCATAGAGAATGAGTGACGGCTATGAATGTATAAATTGCCATTTCCGAGCTGGCACAGTCATCGAAGAAGATGGTTGGATTGTCATCGTCGATCTGTACTCGACAGCATATTGTCTACGGAAGAGACATCACGTAGGAAAAGCTAAGCGGTTCCGCGTGGAGTTTGTATTGATCCAACACCCCTGGTCCACAAGATCCCGTCCCTATTCCACCCATCTTGTGGTCCAGATTTACCCAGACGGTCTCGCCAGGTAGCAAGTCTGTCCTGTGACGAGCAGCGTAGAGCTCATCCGACGTCCAACGCCTTGCGGTGATACTGAAGTCGCTCGTTCCTTCGATTCGAAGATTTTGTCCAGTTCCCCGCATCTCAGCCCATTGCACACGTGATCTGGCTCCGTTCTCTTGAGGATAGACATATGGAGTCTGCATCTCATCGATGGTCATTGTATACCTTCCCAGTCGACCCGCGAGGGTGGTATCTGGGTACGTCTCGTGAGGGCCCAGCCCATACCAAGAGACGCTCTCGTGGCTCTTCGGCAAACCCAGTCGCAGACCTACTCGAGGCAGGGTGACATCGCTCCAGTCGCCTCGAGGCTTGATGTCGACGTCGATCCTGAGCGACGTCTCACCAGCAGTATATCGGTATCGGGTATCAAATCCTCGGTTGGTGACTGCGGGTGCGACGAACGTCTCGACCACAAGTGACTGGCCGTCGACGGAGACAGACTTTGTTCGGTGCTGCAGTCGGTTCAGCCCGGCTTTGATCCAAGGGTGAGTCACGGCTCGCCCATCGACTTGAGATCCTCCAGCATCGTTATCGGTCATGGCTCGCCATAAATCCAACTTGATTCCGTCGATCAGTTTGGTCTCCCCGAATTTGAGGAGTTGCCCGGTTTGCGTGTCAAAGACGGCGGAGCCGAGGGTTATCGTCGTGTCTTGAGGCGAAGACACCTTGACACCCTTGAAGTCGGCAATAATGTGGCGAGGGGAAGCTTCACCTTGTGCCCAAGCAATCTCGTGTCCTGCTTTTGACCATAGGGTGTCTTCCCGGGTTCTTACTGACACCGTCCAGACGCTGCCAGCAGGTGTGTCCAGAGTCGGCAGTGTGACCCTTCCGGAGGATCCACTGATGATTGCTGGCGGCTGCAAGGATCCCTCGTCGATCATCTGACCTTCGACCTCTAGACGCCAGACAAAGTCAAGGTGTTGGAGATCCACAAAGTCGTACATGTTGCGTATATGCGCCAACCCGTCTTTTACCGTGACCCGAACGGGCTCGCATATCTTGGCAAACTCGAGCAAGCCAGGGCTTGGAGTCCGGTCGGGGAATAAGAGTCCGTCGCAGACAAAGTTGCCGTCATGCAGGACCTCGCCAAAGTCACCGCCGTAGCCATAGTCGCCATTCTTCATCGGTAGTCCGTGATCGATCCATTCCCAAATGAAGCCGCCTTGGCACTTGGGGTATTTCTCGAACAACTCCCGGTACTCGAGCAGACCTCCGGGACCATTCCCCATCGCATGGCCGTATTCACACATGATGAAAGGCATATCTCGTCGTCGAGCATCGAGTTCTGGGTCGTCCAGGGGAGCTTCCTTTCTTTGGCCAATGAGGTTAACCTCTTCGTGAGACGGGTACATTCGACTGTACATGTCCATGTACTGGCAAGACCAGTCATTCTCGTAATGCAAAGGTCGAGAAGAATCGCGTTGTCTGACCCAACTCGCCATGTGGCCGATGTTTCTTCCGACTCCCGCTTCGTTACCCATCGACCAGATGATGATCGAAGGGTGATTCTTGTCTCGCTCCACTAGCCTCTGGACCCGGTCCACCAATGCAGCCTTCCACGTCCGGTCGTCCGTAGGATTCTGAGCCCACCCGTTGAGCTCAAACCCATGTGTCTCCAAATCGCACTCGTCGATGACCCAGAGTCCGTACTCATCGCAGAGATCCAAGAACTTGGGGTGAGGGGGGTAGTGAGAGCATCGAACGGCATTGATGTTGTGTTGCTTCATCAACAGAACATCCTGGACCATAGTCTCGTATGACACCGCACGACCATGAGTGGGGTCGAACTCGTGTCGATTGACGCCTTTGAACAAGATCCGCTTGCCGTTCACCTTGATTTGACTATCCTCGATGGTGACTGTACGGAATCCGATGCTGAGGGGGATGCGCTCGCCAGAAGAGGTCAAAGTTCCTTTGTAGAGCTTGGGAATCTCCGCCGTCCATGGTGTCACCTCGATCTCCACATCCTCTCCAGTCTTAATATCGATCCCCAGTTCCGGCACCACAACCCTGCCCGCAGGGGTGCAATCCACCCTGAATTTCCCTTTCCCAGTGGTATGATCAAAGTTGGAATGGACAAAGTAGTCTTCGACGCATCCTTTGGGTCGATGAAGAACGTGTACATCGCGGAAGATTCCTGGCAGCCACCATTGGTCTTGATCCTCGAGGTATGTCGCGGCAGACCACTGGTGCACTCGTATCGCAAGATGATTGGAGGACTGTATATGTCGGGTGATGTCAAACTCTGTGGGTAGTCGACTCCCGGCAATGGTGCCCAAGCATCGACCATTGAGCCACACTTTGGCCCATGATTCGACACCGTCGAATCGAAGAATGACCTGGATGTCAGTACTGTTCACGTCGATGACCCACCCGACCATCGGTCACATCCCATCCATCCGGCAGCGAGAATGTACGGCTATAGTCTCCAGTGGGGTTCTCATCTGGTACGTAGGGAGGATCGACGGGGAATGGGTATTGCACATTGTTGTATGCTGGTTGACCGTATTTACCGCCCTGTAAAACCCAATGGGAAGGGACAGGCAAGACATCCCAGCTTTCAGACGACGACGCAGCTTGAGCAAAGTCGTCGGATAGATATGGACTGGTCGAGTAACGGAACTTCCATTCCCCATTGAGCAAGAGCTTCTCAGCATCCGAGTCGAGATTGTAGGATCGAGGTTTGAGCGATCCCCATCCTGGGTTTGGATCCTCCCATTCTCGAGGGCGAGAGACGTTCAAGATTCTGTTGTTCATCGATGTGGTTGCACCGTCGGGCATTTTGAAGCACCCTTTGTACTACAGAACGACGGATGTATCGACAACATGTTGTGGTGCATGGGTATAAGAGACGACCATGGCTCAATGGGTTGAGACGGGGGAGGGGGAGAATTCGTCCGACACGGGCGATTTGGAACTCCCGACTCGGATCGCCCTCTTACCGTTCAACCATCATGTCCCATAGTCCCCTGTGCCTCACCTGTCAGCTGCAAAAGGTAAGCTGAGCACTAGTGATCCGTCTCTGATGCAAAGATACCGTGTGACGGACGGCGGCCTCGGTGTGCGCGGTGCACAATGTCCGACTTTTCTTGCGCTTGGCCCGATCCTAGCCCACCAGAGTACGATGACAGCGCTCCGAGCACGGCTGCACGAGTAGCATCGGCTTGCCTAGCTTGCCGTCGGCGTAAAGTGAGTTGGAAAGACTCTGATGACTGTATGGGCCTTGACAGTGCTGCAGGTAAAATGCGGCGGTCCAACGGGTACCGAGCCAGATTCCATCTGTCCTCGGTGTGAGAGGCTCTCCTTAGTGTGCACATGGACCGAGAACAAGCCCAGACGTAGTGTGAATCGCTCACAGCGGTCTTCGATCTCTGCTGGGGCGGCAAGACCTGTATCTGCGATGAGCAGACCATCCCTGCCCACGGTCAACAGTGTTAGGATGTCTGTCAGTGACTCTGGCTCGCTTTCCGTGCTCAGCCCGAGTCAGGCTTTGATGAATGACAAGGTCGAGATCCAACAGGTTTTGCGCACCTACTTTGGAACAGTGCACTGTGGGTCAAAGGCGAGATATCGCAACGTAAGCTGACGCGACCAGACTTTGGCTACTTGTCATATATCCATGAGCCCACCATCTTTCGGCTTCTTGATACGGATTCCCATCCTAAGGATCTCACTGCGGTCATGATCGCATGCACCCTCAGGTGAGCCGACTGATGAGCCGGATACTGAGGCTGTTCAGACTCACTGGTGATCGATCACAAGAGGTACTCAACCGCGCCGATGAGCTGTTCCAAAACGTCTTGCATAGGATACAACGGCAGATGTACGAGGCATATGGAGCCGTCGAGCTCATGGTGAGCAGGTGTCTTGTCAAAGTCATGTCGCGGCTGACGCAAAGACTGTGGTCTTGATGAGGCAGTATCAGCAAATGAGAGGACAGTATTCGTCTGCATGGATGCTTTGGGGCAATGCTGTCAAGTGAGATCGCATCGACGTGCGTTGTGTCCGCTGACTAAAGAATGATGCAATACCTCTCGCTGCACCTCTACGATGAGGTCTATTCCCAGCCCCAAACCATGCGCATCAACAAATTGCTGAAGCCGGAGGCGCTTCGTCGTCTAGCATGGGCGGTACTATTTCTCGACACAATGGCGGACGCCGGAAGGCATGGGGTCCATACGGTCTCGGAGGAGACATATCACATTCAACTCCCTTGTGACGAGACGGCGTTTGCCCGCGGAATCGAGATGCGCACCAGGTGTCTATCGCTACCGAACGAAATGTCAATTTTATCACCTACCGGTCAGACCGCTCGAGACGGCTCTTCCGGGCTTGGCATATCCGCTCATGTCATACAGACAGCACTGTATCGTCGCAAGATCTGCCATTACAAGTCCCGAATCAAATACCTCACCGACTCTGCTGATGAAATGCTCAACACTTTGACGGGAATGGAGGTTGGTCTGAGGGCATTGATGGCAGAAATACCTCCTGATCTGGTCTACTCCACCGACAACCTTTACATCAACCCGGAACGACGGACAGCGTTCATCCTCCTCCATGCCCTCCGCCACAACTGCTTTATCATGCTGGCTGAGGCAAGGTTGATCATCTCGAGCAAGGAGCCCAGCTTTCACGACAAGGGATATCAATGGATGCGGGATCGGATCAAGCACGCTTATCCCGTTGCTAGCATTGTTTCCGACGCGCTGAGGCTCGGGATAGTCTGCGATCCATGGGTTGGCGCACTAGCTTATACGGCTATCGAGGGTGAGTCGCGCGCAAATCCCGACTGATCGTAGTCTTGCTCTTTGATACACCTCGTTTGGCTCAGATTGACCCCACGATCAATGATAAATCACCCGAGCTGTTCTCCGCTGTCAGGAAACTGCTCGACATGATTCGCCATTTGGTGAATGTTGATGATGGCATGAAACACATGGTGAGATATCGGCAGAATATTCGCTCATGTCTAGAGGATTGAGGCATGTCGGCGTATCATCAAACGAGGTCTCAAGGATGAAATCCTTACCTTGGAAGATTTACAGGTCTGCCAAAGGTAAATTCCCCGACCGATTGACCGCTAAATCTAGCGACCAGCATGCCAGCGGACAAGACGACGACGAGTTTGATTGGCGGCTCTTTCGCTGGCATAGGCTGGAACAAACGACCAAAATTCCCAATGTAGCGAAGAATCCGTGGGCTGCGGAAGCCATCCTGGACATCGACGCCATGCCGATGAGTCGCGGGCCGTCTCGACGACCATCGCCCAGACCAGATCAGCTCGATGCTTCCGCCGTGTCACTTTCCACCTTGCCGATCGAATCGGAGACTGTCCCAGAGGCGGATCAGGGCGAATTGGACTGGCCTCCCTCCGAATTACACGGAGTACGGGGCGCAGACTTGCTCTCTTTCAGCGAAGGTCAATGGTCTTTTGAGGACAACTTTATGCGGTTCATGAACCAAGCAGGATATACATCGGTGAATGACGGCAGTGAGGCCTTTCCATGGCTGGCCTGAGCTCTCCTGCATGCACTTTGTTTCTGCTACCTCGGGTCTAGTGGTGCCTGACCAGGGCGACTGTTGCGTCACGCTACGACTGGTACTTGGACGCGGTGAGAGCGCAACGCGGAAGCGGCCCACCGACACGGCTCATAGAAATCGTCCCGTCTCGGATGGTTTTTCCGCCGAACCCAGAGCCGCCGAGTCAGAAGGGTGCTCCACAAGGTGCACTACATGTGATTGATACATATATAATGCCCCACAGTCGTGACTCATTTGCACGTCTTGGCCCACTTGTGCATCTGTGTAACCAACATGTCCACGATCGACAACAAGAACCTCTATCCCGCGCCATCCCCCGATGCTATGGCCGAGAAGCTCGGCGTCGATCAGATTGAAGATGCTCAACAGCTGAGCGGTACTGGAAAGCACGGCGCCAGAAATGTGAGTCGTCCAGACTACCGATTTAGGGTTTACGCTGATCAGGGTAGGCAGCTCTCGAGGCAGCGCTTGCCGACAGTTATATCCCTCGATGGTCCAAAACGTCCATTCACCTGTACACTGCCATTTTCTTGGGATTCTTATGCTCCTGTGCGAATGGATACGATGGATCGCTCTTCTCCGGTATCCTTTCCATGCCATATTTCCAGAGCACCTTTCAATCCGGGACCGAGGGCTCAAAGGTCTCTCTCATCGCCTCAATGTACACCGTGTAAGTGATCAGCACGTTGTCTTGGCGCATGGCTGACGGACAGCGGCCAGATGCTCGGAGCCCCTCCTGCCGCCATCATCTCTGATCGTTACGGTCGACGAGCTGCAATGTTTGCGGGTTCTTGCATGATCATTGTCGGCACCATTGTCAGTGCGACTGCCAACCACATTGCACAGTTCACCGTCGGTCGTTTCATCCTTGGATTTGGTATCACCTCTATGAGTGTTGCGGCTCCTGCATACGCAATGGAAATCGCTCCTCCACAATGGCGAGGTCGATGTGCCGGTGAGTTCCTCCATCGTCTCATCGTCTGATTGTCAGGACTACTTAACTGTGGATGGTTCGGAGGCTCCATCCCAGCTGCAGCTGTCACTTACGGTACCAACTTCATCAAGAGCGATTACTCTTGGCGAGTGCCCATCATTCTTCAAGGTCTCCCGACAATGATTGTCATCTGCACCATCTTCCTCATTCCGGAATCACCTCGATGGCAAATGGCAAATGGAAGAGAAGAGCAGGCACAAGCATTCTTGGTCAAGTACCACGGAAACGGTGATCCAGGATCGAAATTGGTCGCCCTGCAGATTCAAGAGTTCCAAGAACACATCGCTGTCGATGGTGCTGACAAGCGATGGTGGGATTGTGAGTTTCGATATACGACATTTCTATGGTAGCTGATCATACAGGGAGGCCATTGTTCAAGACTCACAACTCGCGATGGAGAATCCTGCAGGTGATTTTAATGAACGTGACTGGTCAATTCTCCGGTAATGGGCTCGGCTACTTTAACACTGTCATCTACGCCAAGCTCGGAGTCCACAGCGTAGTAATGCAGCTTGCATACAACCTGGTATACGCCGTCGTCTCAGCGGTTGGAGCTTTCATCGGTGCTTGTTTCTCGGATCGTATGCCCCGTCGATGGCCTCTCGTCTACGGTACTTTAGGTGAGTAGTCGGTTTTTTGCAAGGGCATTGACTGACCTCCAGTCTGCGCTGGATGGCTAGCAATCAATGCAGGGCTACAGACCAAGATGGCTCAACAAGGAGACGATTTTGCGCCCGCTCTCGGTCAAGCCGCTCTCGCCAGTTACTTTCTCTTCAGTTTCAGCTTCATGTTCTCGTACACACCTCTGCAAACCGTCGTCCCAGTCGAATCGCTCGAGACGACGATGCGTGCAAAAGGGCTCGGCTTCGGCTCGATTATCAGCGGTATGATGGGATTCCTCAACCAATTTTGCGGACCCATCGCTCTCCAAAACATTGGGTATTACTATATTTGGTTCTTTGCTGCTTGGGACGTCGTAGAAGCTGGTCTGTGGTATTTCCTCGGGGTCGAGGGGCAGGGACGAACCTTGGAAGAGCTCGACTGGGTGTACAACCAGCCCAATCCAGTCAAGGCATCTCGGGGCTTGGACAAAGTGGAGAGGAGGGCTGTTTAGCCAGGGAGAAGCGATGGATCTCGGACAGGGCGGGCAGGGGCACTTACCGAATTGTTGTCGTCGATGATGATCGTAATGATGCAATGCATTTAGCACTTTTGCACCCCAAGCATTCTCGGATAGCACGATGTTGAAGCACGCATTTGCGTCGATCTTCAGAAGCTGCTCGGCGGAAAAACGGCCGTGATTGGGATGACGGTTCGGGGCCAGTCAACTATTGCAAAGATTCTCAAAAGGCATTGGAATGTTCTGCGCCAGTCTCATCCTGCGTAAGCAGAGCATACGGCGGAACGACAATGTTTCGTCCGTCGTGTGCTCGACCATCAGAATCATCAAGCAAATAAAGAAAAAGACGAGACTCGCTCGGGGTAGATCTTGATCCCCTAAAATTCCAACGACGTTCATTTAGACATCATGTTACCATCACCTGAGACGCCCTTCGACCGTCGCACTAAGCGAGTCCTCAACTCCGTCATCATGCTTGGCAAAGTCGCGTGGCAGAGCTCACAAGGGTTGACCACGATATACGAACAGGATTAGAAGACTAGGTGGCAGCCTCTCTTTTCGACTCGAGAAAGGCATGCGACCCGACAACCTCGGCGCGGTTGCCGCTGATAAGTGACAAGCCTTCACCATTCTTACTCTGAGCATGACGAGCATATCAGGTTTCCTTGACAGGGCTGCGGGCTTGTTCCGTCGGCGCCTGGTGTCGGTAATGTATAGACACTCAGACAGATCTGGAGTCTGGTGGTGTCTGTCCCAGAAAAAGGGGGTTAAGACTGATCTGAGCTTGTACGGGCAGCGGCGACTCTATGCAGCAAAAGTCGCTGTCTCATCGAGTAATACGATCGGGGGCGTGGAATGTGTGCTGATCACCGGTCAATGCTTCGTCTGAAGTCTTCTGTCCGTTGTGTCCGCAGATCTTATGCTTTCCTCGAGAGCTATGTTAATTTACCACGTGTAGACGGACACAGGACACTGCATCTCTGTGGTGGCTTCGAAACTGCGGTTAGATGTGCCTACCCATACGCCATTCTCGGAACCCAGTCAGTCCTTCCGCTCACAGACGGAGTGGACCGCCAGCGGGATGACGGGCTGCATATGGCGGGCTCGGTTTTAAGGATCAGGATAATGTTGAATCAACACGATTCAGATTGCGGAACATTTTTCCTGCACCGATCAAAGAAAGTCTGGAGCGACAAATGCCGCCAGTCTGACTCCTTGTTGCCAAGTCAGCAGCCGGGAGGGGATGCTCTAACACCCCCTCGTCGCCCCGGCGGGTATGTGCATTGCCTGATACTGGAACTGCGTCGCTGTAGAGCACATGTCAATATTGGCCGACTACGTTTTTTGCCTTCGCCTCTGGTGGACCGAAGCACTGAGGCGACTCAGGACGGTACTGACGACCTGTCAATCGATTTCAGTCTTCATGACCCCTGCTCAATCAAAATTGTTGAGGGCATTTATCACGGTGGCTCTCTTGACGCTCGTCTCCGGCACTATCGACGGAGGACACACCCAGACATGGACAGATCGCTGACGAGCGTAAATGGCCTCGATGACCTCACTTCCCAAATCCCTTTGATCACTGATCTACGGACAGGAGCAATTCGCACGACTCGACTGAGCAGTACGCTAGTGTTGACAACATTACGAGATTTATCTACGCTATGGGTTTTGATCATTGCCCACCGCATCGTGACACCAATCAAGTGAAGCTCATCTAGATGAAAGTCACCTGCACTTCTTGCTCAGCCACAAAGTCCCGCCAATCTTCAAGATGGCCCCGCTCGTCCATGCGATCCCACAAGCGCTGAATCACCCTCGCATTGTCTCTGTACATTCGTTCCCGGCCACACGAATGAAGTCCTCGCATACACAGTTCTCGATCTTCGGCGTAAACGGTGCAAGCCGCAGCTATGAACCACGCACATGCGCGGCTCCCAGGTACGAACATCCGAGGCTCATCAGCTGCGATTGCTTCTTCGTCGGGCAGAGAATCGGCAGCTCTGAGGAACTCGGCTAGGGAATCTTGGACTGCCTTTGAGAGAATGCCCTTGCCAGAGCAGTACTGAAGCGCCAGCATGCGTGCTACCTGTCTGATCAGTCTCCGATGAGTGTAATAACCTACTTCGCGCCACATCATCTGTGTGGATACAACCTCTGCCATCATCGTGGAAGACAGCCCACCGCGAATCATCGGAATCCAGGCATTGAGAGAGTCTGAAACTCTTTTGTTGGCTGCAACTTTCTCTGGCGATGTTGCGTCTGCGATGCACGATGCAACGGCGATGTCGTCGAAGATTGGCAAGAGATTGGCAGGCATGCCGAGTATGATGAGAACTCCTAGATTCTCCCCTGGACCCGATGTCGGTGAATAGGAGAGGTGGAACGTCGGAAGGCGTCGGGTAATCAGGCAGCGACAGATGTCAGAGAAGACATAAGTCTGGTATGATATTGTCGTCTTCTCCAACCGTTCCGACAGCGTATAGGTCGACCTTTTCCCGAGGTGTTTTTCAACAATGGAATCGCACACTTCCAGCACATGCTGGGCGTCTTCCACTTGATCCTGCAGAAGCTATCGTAAGCCTCGCACATCCAGAGAACCAATACCCTCACATGACCCAATCGTACATCCAGCAGAGATCCGACCCTATCGAACAATGGGGTGACATGATTCTGAGCCAGTTGATTACAAGCGCGCAGGAATGATTTGGTTCGATTCTGCCATTCCTCCACTTTGCGCGCGTCTCTGCCAGTTGTTCGCAAGGTCCAAGTATGCCACACCGCGCACAAAAAACTCTTGGCCGCCAGATGCGGGCCGGGAAGACCAGAGCGAAAGATCTCCTCAACAATGTGGACACGTTCTCCGGGCGACGATGAAAAGTAATACTCTGGGCCATTAGTGAGAGGATTGTTCTGAACACGCACGAGGTATGAGGAAGGCATCTGTTCATAAGTCAAATTGTAGATGATGACCCACAGAATTTGTTTAAATCAACCCAAAAGGCCTTCATCTCCTCCATACTCGTCTCGGACTGCGCGCCAGGCGCGACCTTGGGGAGCGCGGGTGCGGTCGGCATGGGAATGAATCCCGGTGCGTGTTGGTTTGACGAAGACCTTGAATCAACAGGGGACTTTGATAATAAGGCTGACTCACGGGGTCTGTCCGACGTCAGATCCGGTTGATAAGCCTCCCTGCCATCCTGACCAGAGGGCCAAAGTTCCTCCAATCCCTGCCATCTCAGAGGGTTCGAGCTGTGATCCTGGCACGTTGATTACTGACGGGCATGTATTCGCTGAATCAGAGGGTAATGCGTAATCGGTGAGAAATTCTGCAAAGAAGTCGGAAGGAAAGTCTGGCCTTGTGAGCGTACACATCTTCTAAACTTGCCATTTTGCGCCTCTTGTACCGGTTGGGGTAGGCTCGACAGTGACTCCATTTGATCCGCAAAAGCTCGCCAGATATCAGGATGGATGTCATTGCTCTCGCTAGACGGGATGGCATTGAGCGACCAAGGGGTATCCCCAGCGACATCCTGTGGAAGGGCACTGAGTGTCGAAAATCCTCTATGAGAGCTACTGGACCCGGGCTGAGACCCGGGATATGTGCACTCTGACTTGTGACGAATGCTGCACGCTATCAGTATGACAGCAATGGATAGCAACGAGTGTATTCGGGAATTTGGGAACGCACCATAACGAACAGCGAGGATGCGCTTGATCGCATTTGCGCCTGACAATCAGGTCTCTTTCCTGGACCGTGCATGCTGTTTACTTTTTACCTCTGCATTGAAAACATCCTTCTCTACTGCGCTTTCGCTTCTCTGGGACATTGGAAGTGTCGGATGGGTAGGGCATGCTGAAGAGTTGACGTTCAGATCCAAAACGCATTGAAAGGGCGACGGCGTTTGGCTGTGCGTGGCAATGCATCGTTGGGTCTCTCACAATCACAGTATGTACATGTACTCGAGTAATGTATAACACTACAACTTGGCCTGACGGGAGACCTTGGCGTCCTTGTCAGTGTGCAGAATATCCCCGTATGCCTCCATGGTCTTCTTCCGCAGAACGGCTTCTGCTTGTCCTGCAAATCGCCGAGGCTCCAATGCCTGCAACATGCCTCTTTCCTTCTCTGTGAGGGCCTCGCCAATTATCAAACGTGCAAGCAGCTCGGCTGAGCCTGCAGCATGCGTGACCCACACGGCGACGGCGCAAAATAGTCCATGCTCGACCTCACCCACCAGAGGCACTCCATCCGGAGTCACCGTCAGTATCCCGTTGAACGGCTTGGAGCCAGCAAACGATGTGGAGGACGGGACAAGGGCGTAGGCCTTTTCTAACAGTTTATCAAAATGCGAATGCCATGGCCCGTAGGCGACCTCGGGAAGCTGGTCCGGAGAGATCATGTCTCCACTGTGATCGTACGTGCCGACACCGTCGAACAGCCCGTGATCCCGCCCATACACATGCTGTTCGGGCCATCGAATAAAAGGCGATGGTTTTTTCGGTGTACGATGGAGGGACAGAGAGTAGGGATGAGAGACCGGATAGACGGGCAGGGAAGCATCGAGCTGGCGTGTCCAAAGACCCGTTGTGATGACCACTTTATTTCCACGCCGATCGCCCTTATCCGTGCGTATGCCAACGACTTGGCCGCGATCGTCCCGAATGAACCCCTTTACTGATGTTTCCAAGAGCTCTGCTCCTTCAGTACGAGCGACGGCTCGATCATGCATGGCGATTCCAATCGCGTTTACCGTTCCATCATCCGGAAAGAATAATCCACCCGTCACGCGGTCATCGACGAAAGAAGGGGCCAATCCTCTAGCTTCAGCCCCTGTGACCCTCCGAGCCGGGATGCCGTGTCGATGCGCCATCCGTTCGCGGGCGTCCAATGTGGCAATGGCCGTTTCTGACATGGCCAGCTCCAACCCACCTACATTGGTGAATGCGCCCGGTATCGTCTTGTAATCTAAGAGCGAACGTTTGGCGAGTTCCGTCAGAGTATCGATGAAACTCAATTGCCCGACCAGACCAGGGGCATGACCCGTGGCACCATTTAGAGACGGTCCAGATAGATTCCGGTCGACCAGTAAAACTGGGACGCCTTTACTGGCAAGGCACTTGGCGAGACTGCTGCCAACGATTCCCGCGCCGATAATGATGATCTGATCTGACTTTGACATGTCCTCCAAGAGTGATGATTACTTGTCGAGGCCGATAAGTCATGTACGTATTCGACACGATGCCGGGTCTTGCGCAGACATCCCTCGGCAAAATAACCGCCAGTTTGCGGCAAGGAGAGCCCAGAGACAGCGTATCGAGGGTGGCAGCACAAAGCGCACGTCACATGCGCGCATTGGCGCATATAGCCTCTGCATAGCCGCAAGAGTTGCGCTTGCGATAATTGCGGCTGGAACGCCAAGCCCCTGCTCCCCGCGCTATATAGGGTTTGTCTTGATGGCAGATAAGGAGCCTCTCCTCACTTCGGTTGGCAGGCTAAAATGATGCCCGTCATGGCCACTATTCACGCTCAAGAGTTCGAGTCTGAGACCAAAGGAGATTTGATCGACAGCGAGCCCAAAGGGGATGTCCTGCCCGATAGCTTGGTCGCTGCGGTAGAGACGCCCCATGGTACCGCTTATGCAACTGCCAACACGGTCAAACGGTGGGTGTCATGAATCTTGGGAGAAGCTAATCCAAAGTGGTCTCAGCATGCACCATGTTGCCCTCATTGCTTTCGGCGGCGCAGTCGGAGCCAGTATCTTCATTTCGGTCGGAAATCCTCTTACTGCCGCTGGACCCATGGCCCTTTTGATCGGCATGGCTATTTGGGCGACGGCCATTTGGGTATGCATCGCATCTGAATGAAGAGTGCCACTCACTCGACAGGGTTTTGCTATGTGCTTGACCGAGATGGTATCTACGTTCCCCTTCTCAGGAGGTTTTGTCTACCTCGCGGGTCGGTTCCTTGATCCGGCGGCACAATTCGCTTTGGGATGTTAGTATTCGTCCCCACGAAAAAAAATGAGCTGACATGGCAGACAACTACGTCGTCGGCTGCATCGGTCTCGTCTGCTTTGAGCTGACCGGTGAGTCTGGTCGCTCTCGCAGTCGTCTCATGCCTTAGCTTTCAACCTGCTTGCCCAATACTGGGACGACATTCTCAACCCCGCCATTTGCATCTCGGCTATGTTGGTGGGACTGTTGGCCTGTAACATGGCTCCAGTGCGAATCTATGGCGAGATCGGTAAGCCTGCATCCCGAGAGCACGTGCTTATCCCGCCCAGAATTCTGGATAGCCATCACCAAAGTCCTGCTCATGATTGGTTTGATTCTCTTCACCTTCATCACCATGTTGGGTGGGAACCCGATACACGACCGATACGGATTCAGGTGCGTCGTTCCCGAACAGATCTAGGCTCATTCCAACAGGTACTGGAAGAGTCCTGGTCTGTTCGTTGCCTCTGACGCTTGGGGACGACTGCAAGGGATCTGGAACGTAGTCATTTGGGCCACTTTTGCTATTGGTGGCCCCGAATACGTGTCCATGGTCGCAGGAGAGGTCGCAAACCCACGACGTGTCTTGCCAGAAGCGTACCGCTCCACCGTCTATCGAATCATCGCACTGTACATGGGAAGCGCCCTGGCGGTTTCCGTCAATGTACCTTTCGATGACCCCAACCTGTTGGGGGCCATTGCCGCAGGAGCGCCCGGTGCCGCGAAAAGTCCTTTCATCGTTAACATGAATCGACTTCAGATCCCGTATCTTCCGGCCATTGTCAACGCGGTCGTCATGATGTCGGTTTTCTCTGCTGGCTCTAGCTACACCTTCATGGCGAGCCGTACTCTTCACGGCTTGGCTCTGCAACGACACGCCCCCAGGATCTTTGCGCGGACCAACTCTTGGGGAGTGCCATACCTGACCGTGGGGCTAGTCCTCGGCCTATCTTGTCTCAGTTACCTGGCTGTCAGCAGCGGCACTGTCAAAGGTGATTATCGCAGGTTTTGTTCGTCCCTTGCTGATCGAATAGTGTTGAACTGGTTCATCAATCTTACCTCGGCTACGCAATTGATCATCTGGATCAATATCGCCAGTACATACTTCCGTTTCCGAGCGGGGATGAAGGCGCAGGACATCCCTCGATCATCCCTCGCATCTCGAGGCGCGTTCCAACCATATCTTGGGGGTTTCGCTCTCGCACTGGCATGTGTTTGCCTCATCTTCAGGTGAGTTTGGCAAGTCGAGGAGTGCTGACGAAAAGCGGATATTTCCTGATGCAGCCTGGAGGATTCGCTGGTCCCGACTTTGTCTTCACCTACGGAGCGGTCTTCTTGTACATTATCTTGTTTGCCTATTGGAAGATCAAAGGGTTGGTGCAAGGCACGCAACAAGGCTTCGGGATCCCGGCCTCTCGCATGGATTTCACAACGGGTTTGGACGAGATCGAGGCGGAAACCATTGCTGCGGAAGAGAAGCGCGCCGCCGAGCCATCTGTACTGCGCGAGATCTCTCGACGAGTAAAGGGCCTCCGCGGCTAAGAGGGAAAAGGTAAATCCGGATGGGGAAGTTGAAAGAATGGTGGTATTTTGTAGATCCCAGACTTGGGCACTGGCAATAAGCTCCTCGAAATGTTCTATGGAAGCACAGGACCATACTGTCGCATATAGATGTATGCGAAAGCAGACTTATTTTGTACGTCGCGAGCGACCAGCACCATGTTGGCCCAGAAACAGGCGTCCCATCCATCGTTCTCACATACAGCGACATGCGGGCCGTTTGACTGTCAGAGTCAATCCCCTGTATGCCTGCCCGAAACTCACTCATGGAAAGTGCTCGGCCTCGACAGTCAGATGCCCAGTGCCTTGACTTTGAGCGAGGACCAACTTGATGTGCTACAGTACAGAACGAAAAACATGGATGTTCACACCTTCTCCTCCTCCACTAGATTACACTCTCTGTTCTACATATGACGGGCCGATACGGCTGCAGGCGGGTTGAAAGGCGGCACGACAAGGCCTGTGCACGGCTTTTTGCTGATACTATCCTCCATCGAAATGTCTACCCGTCGACAGCCGCTAAGACTCCCTCGCAATAGCAGTAATTCAGGTATACGCGGTCGGTCCGGAGGAAAGGCCACGACGATGCCAAGACTTTTCGCAACATGGAATGACACGTTTTTATTTCCCTTTCAAGGTAATTCAGCCGGCCGATTGACATGCCCCGTGGGAAGCCGGACGGGTGCCAACGGCATCAGCGGGTATTCGACGGATCCTCCGGGTCTCGTGCTTGTGTAGGTAACCCCCAATAGCCGGGTCTCCATCCGGTGGGATCGACTTATATAAGCCTTGGAGGAGGGAGACCGATGCCCCATTATTGCCCCACTCGAATCATCTGCGCCATGGACAAACACCACGAGGAGACTATTGAGCGACACAGCGTCGACGCTGAGAAGGGGCAGGTTGGCGAGGCAGAAACACGGGTGACTTTGACAGAAGAAGATGTGAGCATATATAATCCAGCGAACACTCATCCTCAGAACACACGGATCCGCAGGAAAACCGACAAGCGGATCCTCTCCGTTCTCGTCTGGGTTTACTTTCTCCAGATCTACGACAAGGTCGTTTTCGGTCAAGGAAACGTGTTTGGACTTTCTCGAGATCTCAAATTGACCAGTCACCAATATGCCTTTGCCGGTACAATTCACGCGATCGCTCAACTCGGTTGGCAGCCCGTCTCCTCCTACCTCCTCGTCCGATACCCCGCTCGACATTTGATGACTATCTTTGTCTTTTGCTGGGGTGTCTCCGCCGCTTGTATGGCCGCCTCCACCAACTTCAGACACATCTACGTTACTCGATTCTTCCTCGGTCTCTTTGAAGCTGGTTGTCTGCCCTTGTTCGGTTTGATCACCGCGCAATGGTATCGACGATCAGAACAGCCCATCCGAATCGCATGTTGGTACGGAACAAACGGTATCGCGACCGTCTTTGCATCCATCTTCTCCTACGGGTTCGGTCACATCTCCCCCACCGCCGCGCTCAAACCCTGGCAGGCGATCTACCTTTTCGCTGGACTGCTCACCATCGTCACTGCTCCTTGGGTCTGGTGGAAACTCGATTCCGACATTGAATCCGCAAGGTTCTTTGCCGATGACCATGAAAAAGCGCAAGCCATCGAGCGGCTCCGAGCAAATCAGACCGGAACCGGTGCTCGAGAGTGGAAGTGGGAGCAAGCGCTCGAGGTATTCATGGACCCAAAGTCTTTGCTCTGGCTCGGTATCGGTCTCTTGCCCAACATCGGCGCCGCCGTCACAAACGTCTTTGGTCCTACTCTGATCAGACAATTCGGTTTCGACATTTATGTCACCACGCTCCTCAACATCCCCTTTGGTGTCTTGCAAACCATTGCCATTCTCATCGGTTGCTACTGCGCTGCCAAATTCAAGATCAAGGCTGCATCGCTTACCGCTCTTATGATCCTCGCACTGGCCGGATCCGCCATGCTCTACGTAGAGGCCGATGCGACTACATTCAGCCAACCCGTCGCCCTCGCTGGTTACTACCTACTGGCCTTCCTTTTCGGTGGTAACCCTTTGATCGTGTCGTGGATGATTGCCAACACTGCCGGGCAGACCAAGAAATCCGTCATCATGGCTTTGTTCAACGCCGCTTCCGCTACCGGTAACATCGTCGGTCCTCTGCTCTTCGCCGTGCCCGCCGCAAGGGCTTCTGAGAAGGGCATCAACAAGTACCTGCCCGGTACCAAAGCTGTCATGGGTATCTTCTGTGCCCTCGTCGCGGCAATCGGTCTTCAAGTCGCCTTACTGTACCTGCTTAACAAGCAGCGACAGCGACAACGAGTTGCCAACGGCAAGCCCAAATTTATCCACGACACTTCGATGGAGACCAAGTACACCCAGTACGCCTCGGACCCGAACGAGTCTGGTCTGGGTCAGAATGCCTTGATGGACATGACGGATATCAAGAATGACGAATTTGTGTATGTCTACTAGGGTTCAGGAGCTATTGCAGTCGGATCATGAATTACCATACGTTCCAGCTGTCCTGCGAAGCATATGCTAGTCTCGCTTCATGAGATACCCAGTGCCTGCTGATTGTAAAATGGATCCACGGATCTGCGAGCTATGTTTGCCCAAAGCAAGAGAGATTTGTAGGGTTAGAGTGAAAAGAATGCCGTGACAATGGTGCAAGTAAGCCAGACTGTCCGATCGATTGATGTATGGGTTCCACGCAGAGCGCGCTGGTAGTGAGGCAAATGAGGCAGAGGGGTAAGCTTCGCTGGGATTGTACGACGAGCAAGGCGAGCCACGAACCAGGACAGGACGAAAACGCTCCAGCCGAGCTTGAAGGCAATGCACCCGAAGATGCAGACTTGATCGAGGAAGGCTTGATACGGCCTGCCCAATGGTTGGACTGACTACTGGAAGCGATTTGCTTTTATCGACATGCGAAATGCCGAATCTGCTCGTCCTCGGGAGGGAATGAATCACCACGACCAAGCCGGAATCCTCGTCAAAATCATAATAAGAGTTTGGCCAGACCTTGTGAATGTACCCCTCGAGCAGACGCGAAGCTAACAATTGCCTCTGCTCGATGTTGGATCTGAAAGCACAGTATGGCGAGATTGACCTGATTTTAGCACCGATTCATGCACCAAAGAGGTTGTCAGTTACTCGGGAATGTCAATGACAAATCGCAGCTAGCTTATGCCGGTCAGCTTGTGCCGCTCGACCTAGTGCTGCATAAGATCTTCTTGGCTATGTTCATACTATGTTCATACACCAAGAAAGGATCTTGATCCATGGACCATTCACCTCAAGTGGCTGGTCGAATCGGCCAGTATCCTCCTCGTTCGTTTTGATGGTGACAGCAGCTCAGACATGAGAGGATGTACCACGATCTTTCACTTGATTTCTGCCTCCCATTTCATCTTGGAGTCTCGGGCTCGACTCTAGCGCGAGTAAAGATAGTGCACAGGGGGCCCATACCTGCTGTTTGGACTTCCTGACGGGTGAAGTAGACGAAAGCATGTTTGCTCTCACTCAGCCATATGGCCACAACTCAACGGTGTCATACTCACGCTTTGGTCCTTGTCAAGCTATTCTGTAAGCGAGAAAGGAGTATAGTGATAGAGTCAAAACAAGCGCACCCAGGGGAACAAGGCAAAATATCCAGTGAAACCCAACGAGACATCTTACCAAGACCGCATCGCTTCATCCCCTTCCTGTAGTATTGCGCCATATCCTATTCAGCGGTTGATCTCAGAGACCCTGCTCTGCCCCCGCTCGACGGGCTATTGTTTGAGAACCAATAAAGCGAAGCTCAACGCAGATCGGCGCAGGCACTTTGCTGTGTTCGATGCGCACATGGAGCATGCTGACCGACGCCCCGCGCAGTAATGGCATTGGGAACAAAGTCGCGATGCAAAACAGACCGGGTTCAACCGCTTTCGCGTGCAACTTACTTCTAAGTTGACCCCTGCAGGCGAGGCGACAAACTTTATTTGCTTCACACTCGAACCACTGAATGAGATACATACTAGACACACCACCGAGAGACTACCGACTTCCGTCAGTTGTTTGTTTGGTTTGGCTGAGACACACAACAGTCGATGCATATCGCAAGTCCACCACTCCAGCATGTTTGGTCGGTGTTTTGTCGCTAAGATGACTCGCGATGGCTTCCGACATTCTCTCTGGATATATAAACGTCTCGTGAACTTCCGGTCGACTCATTCACATTACTATCGTCATGCCCGACTTCACGCTCGTCACCATTCTTGGGACCCTTCTTTTCGCACTGGTTCCGGCACAAGCTGCCACGTACACGGGCGAGTTTGCGACTTGTTCCTCCTACACACCAGCCTACACAGCTATCGCGAATCAACCAAACGCTGCTACATGTGCTGTAGGTGCACGCGTTCAACAAGATTTTGTCACACGCTGATCGCTCGTAGACTGAGTGCTATACTCAGACGGGGAACATCTACACAAACTACTACTCCAATACCCAGATTTGTCGATGTACAAACGTCTCGCCTTATCCCGGTTCCGCTCAAATTGCAACGGGTAACCCTGGGGGTTGTGGTTCGAATGCTGAGGTCTGGGTGAGAATCGCTGCTCACGCACAACAACTTGAGCTCACCAGACTCAGGTCACGCACACAACCTTCGATTTTGTCGGCTGCTCTCAAGCTTACAACTGGGGCTCGACCGCCATATATGGCAGCGGAGACACCGATATCGAGACTATCTTTGGCTATTGCAAGAGCTATTCACTTATGGCAATATACGCCGTCAGTCATCGTCCTCGCTGGTTGATTACATTTCACTGAGTCCTTGCAGACAAACGGACAATACCTCTGGGCCTGCGGGAATGGAGCTTTCACATCCACTACTCCCGTGACCTGCGGCCTCAATACGAATAGGGTGAGTGCATGGATACATCAAGTCGCTGATCATTCCTAGCTTTATACCCATCCTGCCGATGCCACAGCTTCCCACCTTGCCAAACGGGACACGAGGAGACGATTGGACGAGGCAAGGTTTGCCATGCCTAGATACTGTCCAAAAGGCTTCTCCGCCTGTTTGGTAGACGCGTCGAGCGACAGCTACGAAGTACGTGTCTCAACTACTGGTCTGCCAAAATCGAAGACCACTAACAACGCTTCAGTGTCTAGATACAGAGTCCGAACTGGAAGCTTGTGGAGGATGTTTGTTCGGGCTATTCCGAGGGGAAGCGGGTGGCATGGGTAGAACAACATCAGCTACAAACGGTACCGAGTGAGTTGATCTTCCCTGACACACGGTGATCACAGTATTCGCTCACACACTTGAAGCTGTTCCAGTCTACCCGGGGTTGCAGTGGGTGGTGTGACTTGTACCCTAGGTCGATGTGTCGTCTCAGCATGTGACCTAGGTTGGCACTTAGTGGGTGATCTCTGCGAACAATCGTTATAAGGCTGGCGAGCCAGGCATTGTGAACCTGTGTGCTTTCTTTTCAGTATTTGGTATCTGGTACAATTGACTTTTCAACTTAGATGTTTTTTGCATATTCAAAGCAACCGCTTTCGCGATCGAATGCCGCCGATTTTATAATGATCTTTAATGTTGAAGGCTACCAAACAGAATCACTCTTTTGCTCGGACGAGGATGACTGGCTTACCTGCGGGCGACTGGGGTTGAGGGAATACAGAATAGCCTGTCGAGAAGCTTGAAGTGCAGAAGCCACTCTGGATACAAGCTGATTGGCGCCCGAGAAGAAAGACCAGAGGTAGCGTCAGCGCAGTGGATCAGGCTGAAGCCAAGCGCTTCACACACGGAGGATGATAACGGAGGTTGGCAGTAGGGCAGTCTTGAGCCAAATGAGCCCAAGGCAGCGTGACTAGAATGTCGACCACCAACAATGGGCGAGGGGAATGTTCTTTCGGTGAATATGAACCTAGACAACGTTGTCATGTATTGTCGGTCCTAAGCTGTCGACCGTATATCTGTCTAACGATATCCGCTACTGGTCGTCCGGCTAAGTCACGCGATGCCCCCGACAAAATGTGTGAGATTGCCCAGTGCTTGGTCGGCCAATCTTCAATTAGTAGTCAAAAAGGAGATAGACGGTATATGTACCGATGCCTGAAACTATGTCCAGCCCGAAGAGTTGGAGAGCATGAAAGACATTGACTGTTTGTTTGGACGACTGTTGGAATACTCTGACGCCGTGGATCAAGCTGCCGAGCCGTCGTCTAAAATCCTCGAAGACCATTGTTGTTTGCCCGACAATACATACATTTTACCCGCAATTCGAACTATTGGCTCGGCTATCCAGATACGGACTGATACTCTGTTGGAGCAGCTGCATGAGGTTAATTTTGGAACAATAGTCGGCGTGTCAGAGACCTACAGTCTCGGTAGCTCCAGTGGTCGCCTTGCTTGGGGAAGTTAAGTAGTCGAGCAATGTGGTCTACTTGTTGACAACATATACATTCTTCGAACCCGAGGTGGGTTCTTGATGTATCAACTCATATAGACGAGAGGCAGATCTGCCTGAACACCTCTCTTCCCGTTCATTCACCGGTGCTCTGTGTTCTGGGCCCTAGCAAGTAGGTCTGGACTATGACACGGCGATCAGTGACGTCCCTCGCATCCTCCTTACAAGATTCCACCAATTCTCTACAGTTTCACTCCAGTTGGGTTCCATGTCAGGGATGAGGAGCAACGCGACCATCATTCGGAAGATCTTTCCTCTCTGATCATCAGTCAATCATCAGGTATAGGGGATAAGAGAGAATGATAATGCTTTCTCCGTACTGCTAGATCGTCAGTACTGATATCTGCCAAGGCAGAGCAGACGTCTTTGGCAAGCGCTGTACGTCTCGTTCTCAGATCTTCGATCTCGGCGTAGAACATCTGGCAGGTCCTTCAGCGTCACTTCGACTTCGAGCTTGATCTCCCCACAATTGCTCCTTTTCGACTTCGTCAGAGCTCGGAGGTTTTCCACTCGCGATGCTTCGCCGGTATCGACGATGCCTAGTCAGGCAGTCTGCGATAATGGGGAACAATTGCACGCAGGCAATAAATCCAGCCAAAGTGCACGTACTGGCGGCAGGCTGGCGGAAAATGCCTTGTTTTGTAATGTAGTCATCGTCGATGGCGTCAGGCAGCGGGGCAAATCCATCATAATCCTGAAGATGTATCATGCCGCCCGAGCAGGCTCCCGTTCTGGTTTGTCGGCTGAATGTTGGACAGACTTTAGGACATGATTTCTTACATGTCGACGGCATAAGTATGCCAGAAATCCGCCTCCTGAGTTGCATCTCTACGCAGTCGACGGGACCACATAGTCGTGTCGCCTCTTCATCCGTCAGACGCAACGAGTTGACCATTTGAGATACTTCTGCAAGGAGCATGGCGGGTTTCCGGAATTGTCCAACCGACTGAGCGTAAAAATGAGCACTGGCCATCTCAGTCCGAACTTCTGAGTAGCTCATCTGCTCACGATGTGACAATAATGATGCCAACATGGGCGAAGCTCGGCCGGTGATATCGCCTGTCAAGCATGAGCTTGATCGCATCTGCGCCGCAACGCTTCAATATGGTCCCGATTGAGACCGGTTCCGAGGCGACTCAACGGGGATCGACCAGTTGTATATGCCGCTCGCATATTAGTTGAGAGGTGAAGGTTGCGGCGCATGTAGAATACAGAGAGCTGGATCATGGCCATCAACTCGCAGAAGAGTGCCCAGACCAGCTGGCGAGGGTATACCAGGGGTTTCTGCGCAAGTAGCTGTATGACCGCCTCGTTCTTCGTCATCATGCTTGTCTGCTCAAAAGACTGAAGAAAGCGTGAAATCCTACCCGATCCGTTTCAGAATCGGCCCTGATTTAAGATACCGTGACTTTGGACGACGTCGCTTAGGGACGGGAACTGTTCCCCAAGTTGGCTCCCAGTCCTCAAAATGTCCCGCTCTTGCAGGGGTGACAGCAAGGCAAATCACCTTGAAGACTCACTGAGATAGTAGCATCGACGAGAGCCGTAGGCCGATCAGCCCTTGCTGTTCGAGACGATTTTCGCCAGGCGACTCATCCGGCGGGATCCCCCTCAGCGTCATGCAAGCTTGGGTTTCGGGATCTAGTTTGCCGCCCAGCTGCGGCCTTTCTCTAGGCATCCAGTTTTACGAGTACTTTCATTTCTTGTTTTTTTTTTATATCAAACTTCCAGTCCTTGTTATCTTTCCTATCTTTCTTTTCTTTTTTTTCTTCGTTTTCTATTTTCCCTTTGAAATCCAACCGTGAAACCGGGTCCGCTTCATCGGTCCCCACCCGCCAGGTCACCATGTCCCTTCCAGGAATGCTTTACCATCGCCGTCAACGTAGATGATGTAGGCAATTAGGTCACCAAACTCGGAGAACTCTGCGGTCTTGAAAGCAAACGTCTGGGGGGGTTAGGGGGTTAGGGGGTTAGGGGGTTAGGGGGT
>JASKOT010000049.1:0-85427 GCA_032158125.1 Papiliotrema nemorosa
TAACCCCCTAACCCCCTAACCCCCTAACCCTATGATTGCTTCATGATCAGTCACACGTAATTCAGGTGAGTCTTGACATGTGCGTCACAGCTATGATCGGCCGACTATGAAGTAATGTTGCCGGCCAGCCATTAACCCACGATCTATCCTCGCACAAGAGGACATGCATCTCGTATATCACACAGTTTAGGTCGCTCCTTTTCTGTTGACGCTGTGGTGGTCTCTGCAGAATGCTCAGCGCCGATTGAACGTTTTTCGCTCACATATTGCAGAAAGCCAGACCCCAATCAGTGGCCCGAGCCCGGAATCGCTGTGTAACCCCCTAAACCCCCTAACCCCTAATAATAAGCGGTGGCAGAACGATAAGATGCCGTAGCGAGCCTAATTTCTTCGAAGTCTTTTCTTTGTCGGCGATCTTCGCTCGTCCTTAGGCTGGTCGTCGGCTACCTCGCAGTGTCACCCCTGACAGTTTTACAAAAAGTGGGACGGCGGACAGCTTTATTGCATCATCAGATATCTTCTCGTCTACATTATCCGTCGGTATGTTTTCTTAGATCCAACACCTCCTCCAATCTTCAATCACCAACGCGAACAATCGGACGAAGATGGAACAAATGCTGTTCAGACACTACTAAAGCTCGTCCTCTGGGTCTATAGCAGATTGCCAAGAGACGGGGCATTGGACAGCATCAAAACCTTCGTAGTTAACCTGAGAGGTAATGGATGCGCTAGCTGCATAACTCTCGTGCACGACAGTATGCTCAGAGCCGAAGTACGCGCAGATTTGGGACCCGGTTCCGGTATAGATATTGGCGATGTACCTCGCAACGATGTGGTCGGCGATGTTCTTGGCCTGGGAGGTACTGATGGGAAACTTGTGGTAGACGCCGTCGATAGGGTAGTTGTTGAGGACTACCCGGCCACCAGTCCAGCCGGCGTCTCTCTTGGAGTGGCCATCGATGTGATCATTGTACACGATGTCCGTATGAGCCTTCCAGGTAACGTGTGTGGCATTATGAGGCACAATGGCGACGTTATGGGTGATATTCATCCCATTGTGAAGAACGGTGGCAACCGACGTTTCCGCCTGGTTGTCGATCCGATAGGTGGCTAGAGGATCATAAGCATCTTGATGCAAGTCTTTGAACGCCTGAAGCCATCCTTGGTGCATGGCATCCGTCGGATAATAATCCACCGCGCTGTCATTGCCAATCGCATCTCGAGGAAAGGCGTTGTTCCAATGGGGTCCATGCTGCCCTTGCCTGAAGTAACCGGTACCTGATCGGTAGAAGAACTTGGCGACAGGAAAACAGCCCATCATCAAGCCTGTCAGCCCACTGATGAGCCCGACCACAGCCACAGTCTGGCCCGAATATCCCGGCAGAATGGCGCTTCCAGCGATCTTGGTACAAGTGTTTATTCCGGTCGAGGTATAAGCCGTGAGTTCGTAGCCCTCCATGCATTTGAATGGTGGAGGGGAATCTCGATTCTCCAGCCCAAGGTTTACGTGCCTGTCGGAAGTCGATAATGGGGTCGCGTGGATCGCCTGAGACATACTCAAAAGCTGGACAAGGGGAAAAAAGAGCATGTTGCAATATCTAACTATCACTGGGGAGGGGTATTGAGGATGCAGAAGGCAGCCGGCATGTAGGAGCCTTATATATCTCTCAAAGCAGTGTTCAAAACGCCCTTCCACTCTCGGCTAGCGTTGGTTGTTGACGGCTTGGTTGTTGCAGATTGAGGGATCTCTCGGAGCTCTCTTGTGCTAGATGATCCCACGCTGTATGTGGCGACACTATATATGATAGTCGAAAGCTATAATCATTCATGCGCACCTATAGAGAGAACCTAATGGCTTGACACGGACACCGGCCAGCATGTATCACGCTTACGAGAAATGCAATAGCGTCGTTAGTCCGCAGGATCTGGTTATGAAGGTAAGCGATGTTAGGCCGATGACACTCCGTTACGACGTTTGGAGCAGAATATTGGATATTGGACACATTGCCATTTCGTCATGAGCACTATGTAGCTGTGCGTACATTCCATGCTTCATGGTCCCTCTGTGTATCCTTCTTCGTGAAAACGAACTTTTCGCTCCCAGGTTGATCTCACGGTGGCGCAATAGTACGCAGCAGTAGGGATCACAATAACGGGCACGGGGATATTGTAGCCCGAAATCACGACCACTTGCAGCTTGGAAAGTATTCATGTTGTCAATGCGAGAACTCGTGAAGGCTTATACTCAGGGACAAAAAAAAAAACAAAGAAAACACCTCGTCTGTAGTTGTTTCCACTTACGATATGCGCTATACGATCTAGCAAAGAACACTTTGGCCTCTCCACCTCATCATGATTTCCTCCGCTTCGGCATGGCGTTGTCAGAAGCGTGGGGTTGATCCTATCCTGGATTGGCCCTAACCTAAAGGAAGTTTGTTGAAAACTAGTCAAAGGTCGTTGGGGACTGAGAGTAGCCAACGACGTAGGATAAGATCAACTGTCTCAAGCGAAGTTTGAGTAAAACAAAGACGATGATTGCGAGGATATCAACTACGAGTAACTACCAGTGACTGCTAATCGAGGATCGCTAGGGATCCTTGATCTTCGACGACTCATCTTTATACCTCATTCAAAAGACTCTTCTCGCTGCCCGACCCATGCGTCCATTATCCGACCTTATTGTTGTATCGTCAAAGTTCCCTATTGTTTGGGACAAACAATAGGCACTCTTGCGCGAATAACTTTGGATCCTTTTTGTTCCCTCTTCCGCCGATGGTGCCGAACTTCGCCGTTGTTTTGGAGACAATAAGGATAGTCTTGCGTCAGACGAGAACAATAAGAAGTGGTGGCGAAACAATAAGATACCGTAACGAACCTAATTCTCTCGAAGTTCTTTGTTTGTCGGCGATCTTTGCTCGTTGATAGGCTGGTCGTCGGCTACCTCGCAGTGTCACCCCTGACACCTCAGACATCCTGCCGTCCTGCACTCCACTCCTTACTTTTTGCAGAACACATCGCTCCTGATACCATTAAATTTCGCCTCGTATCCATATGCTCATGGTCGTCAGCTAGACACCCCTCGCCGAGATCGCTCTTAGCCTAGTATAGACGAAAGGTCGCCCGCAATGACCGACCCAAATCACGTTTTACACTATGCTCAGCCTGCAGCGGAATGGTGTCAGGCGCTCCCTGTTGGGAACGGCCGACTGGGCGGAATGGTGTGGGGTGGAACGAGGTTGGAGCGGATCAGCCTCAATGAGGAGACAGTCTGGTCTGGCAGTCCGAACTCACCAGCCCGAGTATCTTCGCGCGATCATCTCCGGACGATCCAGAATCTCATCTGGAGCGGACAATACGCCGATGCGGATGCATTAACCAACGAAGAATTCATGGGCGAGCCCAGAAGCATGGCATGCTATCAGCCAGTTGGAGAGGCGATACTGGAGATGAAGGCTATCGATGGCTTTCGGATTCACGACTACAGACGGGAACTCAATCTCGACACCGCAATAGCCTCAACCTCGTTTAGAACAAAAGATCACACTCACAGGCGCAAAGTCCTCGTGCTTCCAGAACGCAACGTGATGGTCGTCCGGCTCGAGTGCGATACACCGGGACAAATTTCGTTCAATTTAACCGCCAACTCGCCCCAAAATGCAACATTGCGCGTAGTAGATGACTCTCTGGAATTGGACGGACGGTGCAGCATGGAAAACGGCATGTCAGGAGCGATCAGGTTTCAAGCAAGGTTCCAAGTGACATCCGAAAGCGGAGGAGTCGAAGGCGCAGAAGATCATTTGCAGATTCGCGGTGCTGATTCGGCGACTGTCCTCATCTCGATCGCGACCAGCTTTGTCGCATATAATGATGTCTCTGGCAACCACAGAGCAATCACGAAGGAGACCATCCACAACAGCCTTCATATACCGTACGCTGAATTGGAGAGTGGCGCTGTCGCTTCTCATCGACTGCTCTACCGACGGATCCAACTCGATCTCGGGCTTTCCAAGAATTCGAGATTATCTACAGATGATCGTCTGGACTCGTTTCGGGCTGGCGCAGTCGACCCGTCTTTGTGTGCGTTGTATCACAATTACGGACGATACCTCTTGATAGCGTCATCCCGGAATTGCCGTCAACCCGGTAATCTGCAGGGAATCTGGAACGAATGTCTTCGACCTAATTGGCAATCCAAATTCACAATCAATATCAACACTCAGATGAACTATTGGCCAGCAGAGCCGGCAAACCTGCCCGAGACGGTGGAGAGCCTCATACAACTTGTGCGCGATCTTGCAGTCACGGGTCGCCATACAGCTGCAGCCATGTATGGCGCTGGTGGCTGGGTAACACACCACAATACCGACATCTGGAGATCCACGGCGCCCATCGACTTACCTATGTATGGACAATGGCCTCTGGCCGGAGCATGGCTATGCAAGCACCTGTGGGATAGATACGACTACGGCCGGGAGATCGACTACCTTCGATCGATCTATCCCGTGTTAAGCCAAGCCTGTGTGTTTTACCTTGACACGCTACGAGCTGACCCCAAAACTGGATATTTGGTGATGAGCCCTTCGATGTCGCCTGAGAATGCCCATCAGCACGGTACCGCGCTTTGTGCAGGTTCGACGGTAGATTCACAGCTGTTGCGAGATCTTTTCACTTGGACCTTGGAAGCGGGCAGACTCGTCGAGGAGGGACAGGCGAGCGACAATGACAGTTTCGCTCGGCAGCTATCAGAAGCCCGAGCTGGATTGTGCCCCACTGAGATCGGAGCAGGTGGTCAGGTCAAGGAATGGCAAGAAGACTGGGATGATCTCGTACCTGATACCCATCACCGACACACATCCCATCTCTACGCTCTCTACCCTTCCGCCCAGATCGACGTGCACCATTCCCCGGAGCTCGCAGAGGCCTGCAGAGTCACGCTAGCAAATCGCGGCGAAGCAGGTACTGGCTGGGCCGCGGCATGGCGAATGAATCTCTGGGCTCGTCTTGGAGATAGTGAAAGGGCGTACGATATGTGCAAGTGGCTTTTGTCGCGCAGCATGTGCTATTATAACCTATTTGATGCGCATCCGCCCCTAGACAAAACGTCTGTCAGCGTGTTCCAAATTGACGGAAACCTCGGCGGCTCGGCGGGAATACTGGAAATGTTGGTGCAGAGTACGAAGTCGAGCATCTCGATCCTGCCTGCTCTACCTAGAGCCTGGCCGAGGGGTTCTTTACATGGTATAAGAGTCCGGGGCGGCTGGGAGATCAATCTGGTTTGGTCAGAATCAAGTCTGGCCAGAGTCACGCTCACAGCAGTGCTCAGCGGTGGGCGGCAGCAAGTGATCTATCGAGGTGGAGTGCTTGAGACAACACTTGAAACAGGTCACAGTGTGGAGTACACCCCTTTAGATTTCCGATAGTGCGTATGAATGTCGCGCGAGTACTTGTTAAGCCGAAGCTTGGGTGCCTTGGCTTAGGGTTCAGCAATCCCTGCAGCCGCATCAACCGAGGAAATCTCCCAGTAAGTCCAACAAGAAGTGTTGTTGGCGTAAAGTGGTGACCGAAGAGCGCCCAGCTGCTCAACCGATCGCTGCTACGAAAAGCGATCATATCATCGCCCAATTTATATTTTATATCGATAAGTTTCGGTGATCATTCGCGTGGCAGCTAAGTCCCGCTAAGTCCCGCGATCATCGTTCGTAGCTCGATCTACATGAGAGGATTCTCCTGACGACCGCACATCACTTCATCTATCAAACAAGGAATCCAATGACAGGATACACTTATTATTCCACTGTGCATGCAATCGATCAACAACTTTGCCAAAAAGCAACGGCCTTTCTGCAGCAATGATTCCCGCATCTCTGAAGACGTTGGTGCAAAGTTCATCTTCGACAACCTACGATGCACGCCCCACAATTCCGACCGCTGATCTCCTTGCTTGCTAAATCTGCAAGAGCGCTAAACCTCCTGACCGATTGCCTGCCATTTTCAGACTGCAGTCGACGGAATCGGGGCGTCGTCGGCAGTCGTGGAAACATCGTCAAGTTTGAAGGAGCTGAAATGCCGAGGAGGGACGTTCAACTCATATAGCTGATCGATTTCGGCATACGATCGCCCTTTGGTCTCGGGGTACAAGTAGTAGGTTGGCACAAGGAAGAGCACCGACAAACCGCCGAAGAAAAGCCCGATCTTTTGCCCCCATCCTGCATCCTGTGAGGAGAGAAGGAGAGGCACGGTGTAGTTCTTTGTCAAGATCAGCATCGGTGACCAACAAAATCTGAAGCGACTTACGAAGACCAGTCCGATGAAAGAGTTGATCAATACCCCGAAAGCCGCAGTCTTGGCTCGAAGTCTGATGGAAGAGACCTCCACGATTCCCACCCAGCCAAGAGGGGCAAGTGATATCGAGTACACGAATATCCAGAGCGAACACATGGCAGTCAGAGTCGTCCCATGCATTTTGCTGTCGGTGAAGCCCAGTCCCCCGATGATGAAGTTGATGACGGCTAATGCGGCTAGACCAAACAGAACAACCGGTCTGCGACCAAGTTTGTCAACGAGGAAAAAAGACGCGAAGATAGAGGCGACATAGATGCAATTAAGAATCGTGTTGCCCAAAAATGGGTCGGCAAGCCCCGCTAGCTGAAAGAAATATCTGTGCGTGTTAGTGATCTACTATGATAGGTCGGTGACATGGCATGCGCTGCAAGACGTACGTCGTATAATTGTAGATGTAAGGTACGCCAGCAAACTGCTGCAAGGCGAATGGGATTGATGCAGCAATGCAGCGCTTGAGGTTGCGCCATTGAAAAAGCGCTTTCCAATCATTGCTGGACGAATTTGCCCGAAGAATAGCTTCTGAAGCCTTTACGTCTTCGACAAGTATATTGAACTCATGATCAAGGTCGTAGCCGTGTACATGTGAGCCGACAAGACGTCGCAATGCGTGTTTCGCTTCGTCCTCTCGACCTTTTGTGATCAGCCACACTATAATGGTCAGCCGGAACTTCCGTCGCTCGCAGTGCAGGCGCTCACCAGCCGACTCAGGAATATACAGTATTGCTGCCATCCATAGTCCTAGGTACACAAATTCCGAATAGAAGACGTGTCGATATTTGAGAGGAATGTTGGAGTTGACGATTTGACAAGCTATCGCATTTGTAAATTGACCGAGGGCAAGGGAGAGCGCGAAACAGCTGAGCAAAACCCCTCGGAATTGAGGCAGTGCAGCTTCACTCATCCAGGTGAGAACGGAAGGTCCCAAAAAACCGGCGGCCGCTCCACAGAACATCTTTGCTACTGTAAACACCTGCCACGACTTGGCGAAGATTTCGATCATGATCGCCTGATCATTCAGAGATATCTCGACCTTCCATTTCATGTGTACTCACAATGAAAACATTGACAGTCAGAATGTACATTGCCCATTTCCGACCGTATTTGTCGATGACGACGGGCGAGATGAGTTGAAACGCAATTTGAGATGCACTCTGAACAGCTCCCCAGGTTGAGACATGGGAAGCATCGAGCTCAAGGTCTCCCTTGGCATTAACAACAGTGCCGAATTGATGAACGAATCCTGTGTTGGCCACGATATTACCGATCGCTGCGCCTGTGTAGCCTATGTACCTATCCGAGCATCAATATCATCTCAGTATTGGTCACGCACGTTGCACCTAGAGAAGCCGCGGCACCAGTCAAGAACAACCGTCGAAATGTCCAGATCGCTTTCCGTGTAGACAGGTGTGCAAAGGCGGATGTCGGGGGAGCGTGGCCTTGCGTTTCGTCGAAGAGCTCGTGATGTTCGAGACCATTTAGGTCTGGTTTTTCTGGCAGGATACCCGCGGCATGCTCTGGTACAGCGCGTGTGTCGGTCATGCTATACACGGTACTTCCAAGACAGATCGATACTGTGCGATACCTTCTCCACGACTCACAGTGTCGAGGCAAACTTTATATTCCCATGAGCGCCCAGCTCGACTCCACGATGCGGGGAAACTGCGGTTGACGGACTTTCGGGTGGGCAACGGAATTATTGGCGGATAATATACTCAGGTCAGGGGTCTATCGGGTTCATAAGTGGCAATCAAAACTGGCGAATCACGAGAACGGGGTTCAGCTGCCACTTCGATGCCGGCGTCGGCGGAGCCCGCAAGAGGGAGATATTCGGAACCACGAGCGGACAATCGAGGGAATGACCCATTTATCTAAGGTGTCGTCTTGCGGCCCCGGCTTTCCTGCGAGATCCGGGTAATAGTCCGAATTTGATGAGGACTATGTGGATCCCCAGGCGGACGCCAATCGAGACAGATATAAAGGTCCACCAAGAAGTTCTGCTCTTAGAGACATTCACAAATGTTGTCACACGGCCTTGTCTTATTCCTCTTCCACCTTGTATCGCTTGCTGTGGCTCAGCCAAGCAAGCGAGACTTTGGCCCCGTCAATATCTGGGTTCCCCCTTCAGGCCCCAACACACCCAATAACTACACGGACCCCAAAACCAACTATGGTCGGGGACTGCTCTTGTCTGGAGTGCGTAATCGCTCTAAACGGCCTTAAGGTTACAATTGATGGGTAGTCAGGAGTACCCGGCGTACTGCTTTCGACATTTGAGGACATATATGAGACCGGAGCGATGAATCGTCCTTACTTCCCCATCTACCGGTCCACCGATTATGGGGGAACATGGACCCGCTACAGTCAGATCGTTGTGCGCCATTTTTCCACCCACAGAGCGGACGCCGAGCTCACATCACAGGACACCCAGCATAACTGGGGTCTTCGTTATCAACCACACATGATCCAATTGAAATCCCGAATCGGCAAATACGTCGCGGGTACTATTCTCGTCGCCGGCTTGGCTGTCCCACCTAACCTCAATGCGACTAAAATCGATGTTTACGCTAGCTCTGATCTGGGGTAGGTGATATAGACATCCTACTCAAGGGATTACTAAATCGTAGAAAAACCTGGTCGTTTGTCAGCACCGTTGCTACCGGAGAGGGATTCGTACAGGGTATCAATGAACCGATATCAGTGAGACCGCCCTTTTCTCTGCGCCATTGACGCTTGAGGTTGAGCTTGGAACTGAGTAAAAGGCGAATCCGATATGGGAGCCGTTCCTGCTCGAGTACAATGGCCAGATTATCTGTTATTATTCCGATGAGCGAGATCCAAATCACAGTCAGAAGCTCGTCCACCAGGTCTCCTCGGATTTGAGGTCGTGGGGACCAGTCGTCGATGACGTTACTGTCTCGGATCCGAACGGTCGACCTGGGATGGCTACCGTTTCTGCCGTAGCCAATAACAAGTGGATCATGTCCTATGAGTATTGTGGAGCTCCAGAAGGTACGATGACGCTTTGCCTGGCGATTGATGGTCGATCCCACTTCACTGAACGCTGACTGTGCAGGAAGTTGCGCGGTATACTACAAGATTCAGACCTCGCCCTTGACTTTCAATAACATCTACGGAGTGGTTGTCAGATCAACTTCTGGCATCATTCCCTACGGATCACCCTACAACGTATACACCTCTGTTGGAGGCGATAACAATCTTGGGGCGATCGTTCTCAATGGAGCCAGTCGAAGTGAACTATTTGTCAGCCGAGATCAAGGCGGCACCTGGGAAATGGTCAACACTGCCTCGGGCGGTGCTTATTCCCGAGGACTCGTCGTTGCACCGAAGCCAAAAGACATCCTTATATTCGCTGGCAACCAGTATGACAACGGTGCAATCACTATGACTGCCACAGACGTCAATGGTTGTGCCTATTGCTCATAGGGATACACTATTCTTGTGCTGGCAAACAGTCTTGACGCAGGTAAGAAGCATAGGAGGGTGAAGAAATGGACAGTGTTATGCATCAAAGACTTGAGATACACCCTGCATTCTGCATTCAGCAAGGCACAATAATTAGATGTGTACCCGAGCAAGCTAATGTACAAAGCCAGATGATGAGCTGCTGTAGGATCGATGGAATTCCGAAGAGACTCAGGTGTTAAGGGACGATGCATGCTTGCAGCTTGTTAGTGCGTGAGAAGTGCGCCCTAGCATGGCAATGTCGGCATTTCGTGCTATAGGCGGAATTTGCGAGCGTTGCGTCCCTGCTATCACTGATTCGCATGCTTGTGCCAGAATGACACCCTCGCGACGCATCAGTCTGAGTCGCCGCCAACCTTCTTGTACAGGCCATGTCATCATATTCAGCCCCAATCACTGCCAGCGCCGAGTCACAGGTCATCTGAGTCGCTTGGCAGACTGCGTCTCAATGGCAGTCTTTGCATTTCCACCTTCTCATGTAGGCCCAAAATAATTAAGGCGTGAGATCAGGAAGTGTCGCTGCCCAAGCACCGATGCGCCACTCTGATTCGATAACGCGAACAAGTCCGCCTCCAGAATGGCATTCGTGGTCTGTACACGTTGGCCTTCCTCTGTCGATATCCAAAGCGTTCTTCGTCTTCACACAATGTTCCAACCTCCGTAATTTGTGAATCGGACGTGAGTGTTTCAATCTCTTGGAAATTTGGTACCAGATAGCTTGTCCAATTCGAGAACAGGTTCCTCCTGTGCGGCGCAAGCAGTTTGGTCACTGGTCTATAATTCTGACCGAGCGCAAAAAAACATTTCATGAGTTGTTTAACATGGATAGTGGGTCATCGGGTGGGAAAGTCGCCGTTTTTGCCACTTGGTGCTGCTGTCACAATTCAATCTGGGAGGAAAACGGGGCTCGTCAAGCAATACCCATTCATGCGTAACGTATACACTTGGAGTCCAGCCACTCAGAGAGCTTGTTGTGAGTGAAGACCGCATCAGGCAGAAACTATATGGAATCGCGGAAATCGTTGCGAATTGTGTCCCTAATCAGTCTAAATGAAAATTGGCCATTTTCGTTCATCAACTCCTTTGCAACCGCGGTCGTAGACAGCGACTGGTTATGGAGATCCATGATAGGATGGACTCTTTTCATACCGTCATTTCCGCGGAGGGCGGCGGGGCCATGTGCACGATTGCGATCAGTCTGACGTACTTGCTACCCGTGGCTTCGTTGAGCCTATAATCATCAGCAACCCGTGTGTCATCTGTGTAGTTCTGCGGTCGAGTGGCCGGCGCTCAGTGTTGTCACTGAAGAGTGCGTTCACTTGTTTATGCTGCTCCCAGGCAATTTGCATACCGTTCCTACTTACTGGTACTTCCAGCTGCATTCAACAAGATAAAAATTTCGCGAAAGCCAGCTCACAAAGTAGCTGATGCATTCCAGCGTGTGGGCGCAATCCAATCTCAGACTTGCAGGATTGATCGGGCGTGATCTATCGATACTATGAGGTGCATCACGCAGACCGATTGGCATACATACACCATACTTAGTAAGCGAATTGTCCACATTTTTTCCCTAGCTCAGGTAAGCGGTTGAAGAATAGCCCCTTACTAGGGCACAAAGATTGTTTCTTCCTGCTTCCTTGAAGCAATCTCCACGTAGCATTTTTCCTTGCGCTAAGGCCGCATGCTCCCTCGATCAGGGCACCCCACTTTGACATGAATCTACCATTCCAGCCTCGTTGTAGCGCGCTGCCGATATATACATTACACATAATGGCAAACGTCATCAAGACCATGCCACCCGTCAAAGAGTGTCCTACCAATGTGACACAAGCGACACAGGAGATGTATTGGAGCGCACAGAGGATTTTGCAGTTGAGGTGCTCTCTCCGCGTAATCATGAATTTTGCCCGACTCAGCTTGCCATGGACAGGTGGCCGGCATCCGCAGAGCGGTGTTGAAGATTGTACATCGATTTCAGCCGTCCTTTTTGGAGCTATCCTCCCCGTTCCTGCCTCACCCAGTGATGAACACCGCTGTCCCCTGAATAGCCCGGCGAGGATTCGGTCACCTACGGAAGCTCACAACGGTATGGACGCTTCAGACATCGACCGGGCGCAATATAGGCTTTGTCCCTCAGACGCACTGCAGTGGTGTCGGGCTTTGATTGAGATATGATTACTCTTGATCTGACTGTCTGTATGCTACACAATGAAGCGCCATTCATAGGGCAGCTCTTCGGTCAAGACACCTGTCAGAACTTGAGGTTTCTTAATAAGGTCAACTTTCCGTTGGGAGTTGGCTGGGAACGCGCTGCGCATGGTTTGTACGTGGAAGAAAGGACTTACGCTTGTATGTCTTCCTGTATTGTCATTCTTGATACCCTCCAGGGGCTGCCCAGGTTGTTAACAAGGTATCGCCGCTCTCCGCGTTCGTCGACGACCCCTGTGAGGTGGCGGCTATGTCATTCGACATTGCGCTTGAATATCTGCTCGACTTGCTTGCGACTCTCCAGCAGTGCTGTTTGGGATTTCCAAAGTCAGCGCTTTAGAAGGATTCAAGTCAAGAGTGAGTGCTCGCGCTGTTGGGCTTCGCACACGACGACACTACCTCAGTGCAAGGGGGAAATTTGGAGTCCAGCATCAACATCGACTCAAAGCTGGGGGTGATTGTCCGACCGCTTGAAGGCTCTGGTATCTTGGCCAGTTCACACTAGGATTCCGTGCACAGTTCGAGTCATCTTACCTGATCTGTTCAGCAAGTTGATACCGGGTCTTCGAGAAGCTGTGGGGCTCTTTGCCGACAAAAAGCTGCTCGCGTCGGAATGCCGACTGCGATTTTCGACACCGCTGTCGATACTGCTGATTGCCTTGAACCCTTGCAAGACACAAGGGAGAAATCCAGGACGTATGTCAAACCTTTGCGTCTTTCCACATGTGTGTCCGCTGGAAATCGGGCGATAACTATTCGAGCAGGAAAGTGAAGGGGTTCTGGTCTGAGACCGTAGGCGGCGAATTTACAATCCATGCGCGCCTTGTTCCAACGCTGAAGCTTATCTGGAAGCACAACTGCCAAGTTGTGAGGCACTGCTGTTCACGGTGAGGCTGGCATGCTACCTTCTCTGTTTCGTTACTGCTAGCAGTATATTGACCTCTCCCGAGTATTCCTCCGTGAACTAAGTTCCCTCAACGAGCTATGCCCTGACAAACTATTCCCCACCCGTGATCGAGGGTCTCCTATCCTTCTTCCAATGTGCAGACTGTAGTCTCATCGTCAAGCGAATACATATTCTCGATCGCGGTAAGCATTTGGAGAAACTCGCCTGAATATATCAGCCTCATACTGCAACGTCGGAATCTAGTCACAAAGTTGATCCATCGCCTTTTGACGCCAATCGCTTTGTCTCGATGAAGGAGCAGGTCCAGACGAGACAGGTTGACGGTAAGCCAGACCATTCGATCCTGCAGATTCATCGGCAAGATCCCTCAACAGAGTAGAAGCGATAAATTGGATCTTGGTAAGTCCGGGAAAGGAGTTGATCGCTGTCGGCGCGTCAGCTGTGGAGAGGCTAACTTCTAGAAACAGAACTTGCCGTGTATTTCGACAGGTAGCCGATACATGATTTCCAAGAACGACTCCAATATTTCGCGCTCGGGCTCCCGCTCTTTGGAAGTTGTCCGATTCACCAGTTGCACGCCGTTCATCGGAGTGTTGGTTCGTTCCGCGAATTTGAGCCGCGTCAGTTCCTGTCGATATTGGACGCACATCAGTCGAAGCAGGTACTGAGTAAGTTTCACACGTCTACGATAGCTAGGAGTGATGAATACCGACCTGAGTAACGAGTATGTTTGCCTGATGCACAAGCTGCACCTTGCTGACCGAAGGAATATCCAGGCCTCGTTCGCTTATTGGCATCCCCACGTCCCGCGAACGCGAACGTTGGGCTCCAGCTGGGCCCATCATGTTGCTGCAACATCAATCAAACAATCACGTTGTTTCCATTGTTATCTTTCACCCACGATCTGTCAAGCCAGCATGGCTTGAGGGAATCAGGAGCGTCGTCCAAAATGTGTTCAATGGCATACAGCAGATCGTCCATTTGATTGATCTGACCGCACAGGACGCTTCCGATGGGTTTGATATACTTGTCGCCGAGCTGCATGTGTAGCAGTACTCCAGCGACTAGAGGTCAACGCGCGGCATCATTCAAAGCAACGCACGTCGCCAAAGCTTGACAATGATGGTGAAGCCTGTCATCACTCCTTCATATCCGGGAGGAGGTGTACAGATTTCCGTCATGCTTATGAATTGATCATCTCTCGTGGCTCAGCTACCACAAGAAAGCACGAGACGGGTAAAGGCGAATACTCACAAATCTCGTGGGGCTTGAACATAGATGCAATCAGCTTCATTCAACAGCATCTTCCCGTTTTCGGTGCAGCTTGATGACCTGTCGCTCATGTACAGCAGCCAGAACATCCGCCGGCTCATTTCCTCCTCAATTCGATCCATCAACCGATAAGTCTGAGAGGTGAGCGCTGCGACAAATCGCTTCATTCATGTCAGATGCACTTGCGGCTCATGCAGGCCCATCTGCAAGGCCAAAGTCACGTTTGACCCATGAAGCGTCCTCGCCATTATGTGATTTCCCAGATTGTTTTCGATGGTACCAATACTGCTAGGATTAGCGCGAAGCTTGAAACGAGTTGCCGGCCCTGACCAATAGTTAATGATGACTAGCAGTCAGCCTTCCGCGATGTTACTAGTTCGCTTTATCGGACGACGAACAGAAACGCATACTTACGACGATTAAGCGTTCCCACTTTATAGCTCTGTGACATGTACGCTAAAATTCGGGCGGTGCATCTCTCCAACAACTGCTTCAGCTCGATCCGACTGGTCGACGCGAATTCATGCGGCGCCTGCACAACTGTAAACCCGACCAAAGCCAGCACCATTGTCGTCCATTCTTCCTCTCCGTCCCTTTCCTCGCGCTTCGACCCAACGTCAAGCAAGAAAGTCGGACGATGCGGTAGTGGGAAGATGGGATAGATAACCGAAAAGAAGGTATCGATGATGGCAATGAGCACAGATCGAGGTAAGATGGCGTCTAATGGGTTGGCAGCGGATCCCATTGTACCTTCTCCGTTGGGGTTTTTGTGAACATTCTGTTGAGTGAAGGGATGTTGTACCTCTTCGAGGCATGGCAGCTGGAGTGAAATGTCCCCGACCGAAGGCGATGGCGAATCGAGGGCGGAAGAGACGAGCGTCTGATTTCGTGAGCCGGTTGGCACAAGCGGTGAGGTTTACCCTCGGCCCGCCTCCCACACGCCAACTCGTGTAAAGTCCAGTCTCGTCCTCATGGATCGCTCGGAGTCGTTGCATGTACCTGGTATCAACTCATGTACGCTATTTGAACGGCATCACCAAGACCAAGTACAGCACGATCGGCCAGCTCACTCTGGGTTTTTCGACATTCTGCGTTTCCTTGGAGTGAAGTGACCTGTTCTCAGTCCGAATTGAAGCATTTGTATCGGCCGGGAAGCATTTTACACGGTAGTTCCATTTCAGTACATGCGATGCACGCCACATCATTCACCAGGGATTCTCCGGTGTACGTGGCCATCTCGCATTTGATCCTGATAAATGCGTTCAGCAAGGTCCGAGAGCGCTCGTTGAAGAAGTCTTACGTACTTTCGTATTCTACAAGCTAATGGTTGGCATGATCCACATATCAACAGAGTGACATGAAGGACTCACCGTCACAGGCCACTGTAGGAGTTAGTGAGAGATTGGTAACGGGAGCAACAGAACTGAACGAGGCAACTCACTTCCTCGTTTCTTGTGCCTAAGTGGATGTCCACTCTGTGCACTCAGCGATCCAGTCGGTTGATCCCGTTGCTTCTGCATATGGTGGACAGCGAAGAGGCGGGTATGGGTATTATACAATAAGTCTGGATTCTTGAAGTTTGGCAGCGGGCGATCGTGAGTGCGCGCAGAGTAAAGAAGAACCTGGGGAGTCTCCGGTATCCTCTAAAAGGCGCCACCCTCCTGTCACGTGGTAGTGGGTCGACGCGCCTGATGCCATTTGCTTGAAGCAGCCAGGTATCTATCTGTGTCTGGTCCGAGCTTTTTTGACTGCTGCTTGGCTCTCACAGCGCATGGCAGTCTTGCAGTCTTCTGACGGGTAGTGATAAGAGATCCCCAAAAAATGTATTTTCCAAGGAATTAGAAGTATGATCTACAGCATCAGCCCTCTGGGTCGCTCAGCGGCACATGACAGCGGCTGTACTGACAAGGGAGACTTGCCTAGCGGTGAAATGTAAGCCCTCCAGACTTCAAGGCTGTCCACACCTCTTTGGGTTCCATGGCTATGGGCATGTCTTCCATTTAAAGCAATGCAGCCGCATGCCTGGCCAACTGTTAGATTACGGAGAACTCTGTCATTGGCTTTACTGGCCATGTGCTTGGATCATGGGTAGAAATATATAGCATCTTCAGGTAGGAGGATAGCAAGTACCTCTTCTTTTTGACGACTTGCCTCCGTAGCCTACCTGCAATATCCTGCTTGAAATTGCTTATAGAAATGAAATATGGAAATCTCGATCTCCTAGAAGGATGTTTTGAGATTCCTCACTGCATAGGTCTTGATAGTGTTTGCTTGTCAGTCAGAGCACACTTTTGGCAGGCGCAACTTATGCCTTATCGGCAAATAGACCCGGGTCATTGGTTGAAGACAACATGAACCCCGACGGTGTTCAGAATCTGTTGGGTCCCTGGTGGGTGAGATACCTGACTGGCCCAAAAGTTATTGGCGTGTCTACTATATACTCAATTCCATGAGAACAAGAAGCGTGAGTTGAATGTAGAGAAGATGACAAAGAAGAAGATGTTGAACACCAAAGTCCAAGATGTGTCTGTTTTATATACATGCTGGGTCTCCAAAGTCGGAGCAGTCACTTGGTGTCAGAAGCGTGGGGTTAATCCTATCCTGGATTGACCCTAACCTAAAGGAAGTTCGTCAAAACTAGTCGAAGGTCGTTGGGGACTGAGAGTAGCCAACAACGTAGGAGGATAAGATCAACTGTCTCAAGCGAAGTTTGAGTAAAACAAAGACGATGATTGCGAGGATATCAACTGCGAGTAATTACCAGTGACTGCTCATTGAGGATCGCTAAGGATCCTTGATCTTCAACGACTCATCTTTATACCTCATCCATGAAGGTGTCATGAAGGCTATCTCGACTACCTCGACGCGACTTACTTTTGCCACCAACGACCGAGGATATATGACCGAGACCTCAACGACTTTGCCTATTTTGCTGAAATCGCCCACTCTAACGACTACTCGAGGATTCTCGCTAAGCAACCGATTATCGCCGAAGAAGCCCTAGGAAAGGCAGAGTGAGAGGTGGAATATCGTTCAACTCTTCGTCATCACTCAACGCTCATTCAACGCCCAAGGAATCCTTCGTTCATGATCCAAGAGATATATAAGTAGCTGGAAGAAGGCGGTGGATTCCTTAGCTTCTTGTTATTGAGTCAATACAACACTATAACAGTGCTTTCAGCATCGCTACTCGTTATCTACTCGTAGTTCTGCTATCAAGTCATCTTTAGCTTCGGCTATTCTCGTCCTTCCAGTCACTCTTGCTCGAATCTCGTCCATCCCGTTCAGTCTCGCCGATTATCACTCAACCCTCAGCGGCTTAGGCGACTTAGTTACTGGTAACTAAGTTCACATATATCGTTGAGTACCTTCTCTTTCTAGACTAGATAAACTAGTCACGCGTTGGGCTGGTAACTAGTATTGGAGCAACGTGACAGTAGGCTCCTCTCATTGCCTGACCCATGCGTCCACTACCCGACCTTAATGTTGTGTCGTCAAAGTTCCTTATTGTTTGAGACAAACAATAGGCACCCTTGCGCAAATAACCTTGGATCCCTTTTGTTCCTTTATCCACCGATGGTGCCAAACTTTGCCGTTGTTCTGGAGACAATAAGGATAGTCTTGTGTTGGACAAGAACAATAAGAAGCGGTGGCAAAACAATAAGATGCGGTAGTGAACCTAATTTCTTCAAAGCTCCGCGTCTGTTGGCGATCTTCGCTTGTTCTTAGGCTAGTCATTGGCTACGTCGCGGTGTCACCCCTGACAGGGGTCGGTGACCGAGGTGAGTGCTCTTTCCGTCTCATTTCTTCCACAACACACCTAGAGCTTAGCTGGTCATAGATACTGGCTCAGCCAGACATCTTCTACTAGGAATGCTCATCCCACACGGTGCATCATACAAATTGGCCAAATCAGCTTGGATTGTGATGGGTGGCAATCTTGGGGGTCGGTGGCGACTCTTGGGGGTCGGTACCAAGATCATGTATAACTCACTCAATACTGATCATAGAGCTCTGAGACCGATAGAAATGGATTCCTACAGTGTTGTTCTACCAGGAAATGTTGTTAGAGACGAGATGGATTTTGACCCCCCCACCCCGGATTTGATGTGTAACCCCCTAACCCGCCGTATCAGATGTAGATACTTTTAGGCGCAAATACAACAAGGGCTGGTCGTCTGCATCACACGCAGTAGCAACGGGGTATTTCAAATGTGGGTGTATGAACCGGAGATGAGGGTTCTACAATGCATGAAGCCATCTCTTGCACCGCAGTCAACCTAGTAGGCGGCTCGTTCAAAGATCGAGATTTCATCCCTTTCAACGTTGAAAGCAGCGACTACCCCGTTAAGGAATTTGTCACCCCTTTAATCAGCCGTGGTACTTCCCGACACGCACAAGATATAAATATCCGAAGTCGAGTTACCACCCTGAGTAACGGTGGATATACAGTTGACTCCGGTGTCATCGGCAGGGAAAATGAGATCCTGCTTGTCGAACGGGAAGCTCACACCACCGATGAGAACTGACAGGGGAGGAATCTGAGCCTTGCAGGGGACCATGTATCCTCCAGCAGTTTCATTGAACACACCGGCGGGAACGAAAGCGTTCGCGTAGGCCTCTGCAACAGCGTTGGGTGCGTAGACGTTGAATGTGCCAGAGTCGAGGATGATAGACTGAGTTGTGGTATTGAGACTGTCCGAACCCGGGAAAACCCATTCGTCGACTGCGGTAGTCAACCAAGCAGGGACAGATACGTTTTTCCCGTGGATGAGTTCGGTGTAATCTTGGTTGGGGACTGTGACGTGCTTTCCCGTGAGAGGGATGCAGGACGGTAGACCACCGAGCACGAGATAACCCAGATCGTTGACGGTACTGTTGCCCTCCTGTGCATCGAAAGATGGCCGGTTCAGGGCAATGGAATAATCTTGGGTTAGTCACCCTCTTTCAAGCCCGCTTACAGGGTGCCTGAACGACATTGTCTTGAACAGCCTGGTAGAACCACGGCAAATACGGCTCAAAATTATCGGCCGAGTCATTCAGAGGATTGGCAGTAGCGAATAAGCTGGTCAATCCAGGTCCAGCAAAGCCGATCAGACCATCAGAAACCCCGTTACCAAAGAACTCGGCGGCGTATACGATGTTTATATGAGCATCAGGAACAGTGACGTTTCCAATGGTGACCGCTCCAGTGTACGACGATCCTGTCGCAAATTGAAGATCGCTGTAACCTTGCACACCGTAAGAGATGTTGACTGCGATCAGTGACCGTCCTGAGTACGAACATACAATTGTTGGTGAAATTGACAGGTGTCAGCTGGCCCAAAGTGCTAGCATCGAAGAGATGCGGGCCGAATTCGCAGAATACCTGAGGTTCGTTGGTATAACTTGCAAGCACCTCGGGATCATAGGCTGAGAGACAGCTGAAGTTAGACGCCGGTAGCCACAAGTCGGAGCTATGAATCAGCTCGTCTTCATGAAACTCAATCCACCTTCCGGTATCAAAGATGAGATTGTAGCTCTCGCCTGCAATGGTAAGGTTTAGAGTATATTGACTGCCGCCATCCGGAGCATCGAATGCTACCTGAGTGCCTTGGCCTTCTCTCGACAGGTGACGGTCGTCGCGCATACTGACCCCAGGGTACCTGCTGAAGGTCCGGGGGACCTTGCCGGAGAAAGGTATGTATGAGTCAACAATAGGCACATTCCCGACCGATCGTGCGGGTGAGGGTGCGCCAATGACTGCTACCGCGGCAAGGGTGACAACGAGGGCAGGCGCGAGCATGGTGAATGGGTCACTTCGTCGAACCATCATCCATTGCGATGTATAGCTGTTTCAGGCGATGATGGAAATAGTATCTTATCGCTGCACCTCGCGTCATCGTTTTGCATGCCACATGGGTTGCACGCACTAAATGGTCTCCCTTATAGCCACCGCCCTACTAGTCAGCGGAAGCGACATGTGAATAGGGACTGCTCATCGACGAGAGGGTGGAAATAGAGGTAAATGCTAAAATGGGAGATTGAAGATCTCGTCTCTTTTGAGGTGACCGCATGGCGTTAGTTTGATGCCTCCTCAACCTCGGCCGGGACCCTCTAGTGTACTTTGTTATTGCACAACGTATCAGATCTAGAATTCGAGCTGTCTTTCGACCGAGATCCGGGTTGACATCTCCTTTGACCCTTCCCGCAAATGCAGCACCGTCAACTGGTGTCTCCTCGGAGATCGTGCAAACTTCGCCGACACATTTCCATTGGTGTTTCATCACTGCATTGAGTACAGGTCCCGATTGCAAGAAATGCGCTATCGCTTGGTCCACGTCAAACGTCAAGACAGGTATGTACTGGATCACCATCCACCACTCCTTCCAATGTCATACCCGACGTTGGTCACTGCCTGTTCCGGCTCTTCGTCTGGTGTTTCCCAACCTCCATCTTCGAACCGCCGAGTCAGCCTTTTCCGCAAGGCATGCTCGTCGGAACAACCCTTAATGACATTATTGACCGCTCGCCAAGCCGAGTTCAAGGCGCCGATGATCCATCCATGATGAGTCGAAGTCGCTTCGCCAGCAATGTGGAATGTTCCTCCGGCCCCAGGCACTTTGACGCTGTCAAACAAACTCGCGCCCCCGCTGCCAAGCTCATCAGGAGGTGCAGTATCGTAGAACTGCGAGGGCCCGAAGATCGCAAACGCGCCGCGATAATTTGGGTCGTTATACCAGGCAAAGGCAAAGCTGTTTGTGATGCGAGAGCCAATCTCCTTCTCCAATCGCCGGACTTCTGCTCGCATCGCGTTGGGGCTCGATTGCGGAAGAGCATGAATCTTGGCGAGATCGCGCACCACGAGGTCTCGTAGCTCTTGACTCATCTCACCCCCTTGTCCGATCAGAGCACCGAGACGCTTGCGGATCAGCGTACACACAAATAGAGGGAGGGGAAGACTTACCCTCGCGTCCTGGGCCCAAGTGTATGAACAGATCAATACCCCAGGAGCACCTTCTTCGGGACCGTACGAAGGGTAGACTACATTGCTTAAAGGCAAGTCGGACTTGGACACTCCACCATAGATGGGCTTGCCCTGCATGAAGCTCGCATCCTGCCACCATCGTGTGCTGAACTGAACTCCGATCTTGCACGAGGCATCGTATTGTAGGCATCGAATGGCGACCCGTTGCACATAGGAAGTGCATTCGTCCAGATCCATCGTTGCCATACAACCAAGCGTGGCTGTGCAAATGACTTGATTGTAGCTCTTGGGCTCTTGCTCGCTGGCAACCAATACGGATAGCCCATCTTTGTCCTTCAAGACCGCTGTCACTCGCTTTTTCACCTGCACTTTGTCGGCCCCAATGCTGGCCAACATGCCTTTGGCAATGTCCTCCGATCCGCCATCCACACAAACCCAATCGTAATCTCTGGCTGCAGGCGGGTCAGGACGCCAACTATCGTGTCCCAGAGCTTGGTCGCCAAAATCGGCGAGTTCCATCAAGGTCTGAGTTAGAGCCATGTCGTACCAGCCAGTAGTTCCGGTCTGAGTGGTCTCGATCCATTGTATGACGGCAGGAGGATATCCAAAATCAGAGTTGGGAGCGTACATTACTTCAAGCAGTTTATCCAGGGTTGGGATCTCCAAAAGCTTGTCCTGCTTGATCTTCCCTGCGTCGTCGATCCAGTCGGGGTGTATGCCAAACACCTTGAGCCAGCTTCGCGTGGAGAACGTGTCTATCTTTCGCAGAGCGTCATCGGCTTCTTTTAGTTTGCGTACTCTGTCCTCCTCCGGAATGCCCTTCTTGTTGATGTCGGCAAATATCGATATGATGAGTTCGAAGGAGGCGCTGATCAGCTTCGCTGCGCCTTTGTTGACGTATATCTGCGGAACGATGCCTTCTCCGGACGGGTCGTCTTTGCCTATACCGAACGTGTCAGCACCCTGAGGTGTGGCCTTTCCCACGAAGGGTCTGTTGTTGTAATACTGCCGCACATTGGGCATATCGTCCCGGGGGTCCATGTAATAGGGCGCAATCTTGCGTTCTACGTCGAACCGTCTAAGCGTCAACTCAAGGCAGCTCAGGGGGGCAAAGGCAGCTCACAGTTTATGGAATAAGTCCACCGTCAATCGTCTCATGAACCAAAGCCGGGGGAATCGCATGGCTCCTACATCGTAATAATCATGGTCTGCGTCTGAAAAGTGATGTGTCCGAACACGACCGCCAACACGATCCGACGCCTCGAGGATTTCAAATTTGATGCCCAGATCTTTGAGAATCATTGCTGCGTACAAACCAGCACACCCAGCACCGATGATCCCGACGGTAATGTCGCTGCTGAGAGGCCTGTCCTTGGGGGAGGCGGGCATGTCCCGAGGCGCATTCATGTGTTTAACGGCGTTGATTGAATTTGACAGTCCCCATCTCGCCATTTGGTCACGTATGGTGATCGGCGCATCCTTGGCCGTGTCGGGATACAGGCTTGCCATGCTCGAGCAATCTGTGCTTGCTCAGATGCCGCTGTGAAGGAAACTCGAGAGTACACTGGGAATTTTTCATGCGCGAGAATTCTGTGGATTTTATAGTTGACTGCTGAGCCAGAAGGTCGCACCAGGCTGCGTGTACGTCCTTTCCTTCCTTGCGGGGCAGGTCGCGGCTCAGGCACAGAACTGAGTTGGCATTGTAGTATCGTTATGCAGGGTACAGTCGATCAACCAGGTCGCATCAGCTGACACAACCTTACAATTCGGTTCACAATCGGAGGAGACACGATACGCGCCAAAACCTTGAGCTTCTCTGTTTTTCAAACTTCGATCGAGTTAATGTGAATGCCAAGGTACCTCTGTTGTCGTAAGCGGGACAGGATTGTCGGCATGCGTGAAAAGGCACAAGCCACGGATGTGATCACATGTCGGATGCGTGTCGAAAACTTTTTGAGGGGTTCTGTTTTGCACTATGAACGGCCGAGCAGCTGGTCCCGGATCTATCACAACTCTCGCTGACATGCCAGGCCAGAATCTGGGGGTTCCCCCGCTGTGAAGTGCCCCTCGGGGTCTTTGCGTGCGTACTGACAACGAGGCTCGACGGGAACCCATGAGCGGAAGCGAGATAAACCAAGATTCCCGATCTACACGTACGCCATCTCCCTACGAATAGCCTTCATCCCATTCGCTCAAGGGCTTTCCAAGTCAAGTCCGCTGTGCACTGATCTTTTTGGACTTCCCCCCTATATCTATACTTGGGGCAAGGATATAGACACCATATTCGTTAGCCTTTCGACCTCTTCCTTGTCACGCCCATCCTCCTCCCTGATCAGTTGTCAGATTGAACCTGGCTCCGAATGCGTTTAGACCTCAAACCTCCACCCAGGTCGACCCTCGAGCGGCCTTCGCTAATGTGGGCGCAGCTAAGGACCCTCTTGGACCTCTGCGAGCTCTCATAGGAGAATGGGAGGGACCTGGCTTCAACACGATCTGGCGGCCGTTTTTCGCCCAGAAACCCGACGATAAGAGCCACTTCTTGCAGCTCAACAAAACTCGAGAAACTATGAAATTTGAAGAGATTATCGGTAACATCCCTAATCGAGGGCTTCTCCAACAGGATATCGACATGTTTGGAGTTCATTACATTCAGCAAGTGTTCGATGTCAACGACCCTACGGTTGACCCAAAGAAACAGCCCATGCTGCACTTTGAGCCGGGCATTTGGGTCACTGTACCATCTACAACGCAACCCAATGTGGTGCCCACTGTGTGTCGGATGGCATCCATCCCTCATGGCACTACGATACTCGCTCAAGGAGAGGTTTTCCACAGTCAAGGTCCCCAATTCGAACCGGTCAACATTGACCCCTTCCTAATTGGTCAACCGGGATCCTTCGTCGAGGAGAAGCCAAAGTTTGTAGACATCTTAACGATGACTAATCCGACCAAATTTCGATCACCAGAAACTCCGCTCGCCGTGGGCATCACTCAAGACATGGTCGACGATCCCAATCTGATCTTGCAACGTGATATCGCGGGTCAGACTATACTCCAGACGACCACCTTTGCTATCAGTTCTCTGACGACAAAGGAGATACCGGGCGGAGGCACTACGAACACGGCATTCCTTGCGGGAAGTGACAAGCCTAACGCCGATGCTGCCCAAGTCACCGCCAGGTTCTGGATAGAGCATCTTCGGGGGAACAATGGAGAGGAGATCCTGCAACTGCAATATACGCAGACAGTGATCCTCAACTTCAAAGGTCTGAGCTGGCCCCATGTTTCGGTGGCTACGCTGCTTAAAAAGCCTGATCCTAAAGAATCGTAAGCTCTCCCTTGTGGCGGTTGGTTGGATGAACAGCGAGAATACATCACAAGATGCCAGGGGCGCTTAGTCGTGGCGTTCTGTCAGCATTGGTCATCTTTCGAGTCCGTGACGTTCAGGTCCGCAAGGTCTCTTTGTAGGTTATCGCACGGTCAGAGTTGCATTGGCTCGGTTGATTGTTTTCCGTCAGCGACCCTCAAAAATAATTGTACTGATCAGACCAAGGCGAGCTATCACTTGCCCAAAATCTGGCTTCTTGGTTCTCCTTTGACACATTCTGAGATGCGGTTGTATCTATTTCGAAGCTATTGGATAATCGCGCTGACACGGTTGCCGCCGGCGTCAGCATTCACTTCGCCGCGCGTTCCATTTGGCAGCATACACAAGAGTGTATACAGTTCAAGATCACCATCCACCGCTTCGTCAACTGTCAAAACGTAGTGATTGCATTCCAGCACCCGGCGGATCTCAGACATGGGATCATACCGTACTCTACGGTAGCTACGCTTATGTCACCATCATCACAGCGGTGTGAATATGATCGGGATATCCGACTCGGCCTTCCCATTGACAAAAAACGCTTTGCTCCCGCTACATTGCGTCAGCTGCTATGCATACAGACCACGCCACCAACAGACACTTACTGTCGCGTCGAGACTGTCTGACTAGACGGTAAAGAAAGGTGGTATGAACGCATAATTGTGAAGATCAAAGCCTTTGAGCTCGCCAAAGCATAATTGAACATCCTACCGTCACTATTTGGCTATTTATGCTGAATCGGTACTGACGGGCATCCTCTTGAGCCGCCTGAAAACGTAGTGGATCTTCCCCAAGCGAAACTCATATCATCGAGGTCGGCGGATACAGTCCCATCGGCAAACCTCTCCGGCCGGAATACCTCTGCATCGTCGCCGAAAAGTCGCTTATCGTGATTGACAGCCAAGAGGGCTTCATGTTGATATCAATCTTACTCATTAAGAGCACTCACGGATCCACACTTCGTCCCCTTTGGTGACTTTGACGCACTCTATCAAGTGACCATCGCGACCTACAACCGGATATCGCAGTGGGACCACGCAAGAACGAGTGCATTTGCGTTCGAGCGCTTGATAAGGCTGGCGCATGCGCATAACTTCTTCGATCACATGGTCGAGGTACGTAATGCCATTGAGCTCATCTCTAGATCGCATCAGCCGTCGCCAACAAGACGGAAGGAGCATTACAAGGTGGGATTGTCCCCGAGACTAGACAAATTGTCCCTCAACTTGGTCTGCACGTCGGGGTTGGCTGCAACGCTGTGCAAGATGTGCACTATGGCTACAGTCTGGATATCCATCGACCCTAAGATCTGTTCGATTAGTAGCGGTGCGGTGACTCTTTGGTAGACTTACCAGGAAGGGCGCATTGTGGGCAATGTCCAGGTCAGAGAGTTTTTGACTCGCCTTGACATTTGCGTCTATGTTGTTGCGACCTATCATAATTAGCCTTCAGGGGTGAGATGACCAACATAGGGAGGTCAGCATGTCGTATGGTTCTGTGGGATCCAAGCCCTGCATATCGGTGCTCTCTCGCAGATATCGTTTCTTTTCCTCGGCGATCGCCTGACGGCTTCAGCGCTCTCTCTATAAGGGGACTAACCTCTCCATATCTGGTCAAATCACGTAGAGCTTTCTCAGCCGCCCTGACGTTGTCGGTTTTATAAAGCTTGGTGTATCAGTGCTGCACTAGGCTCTACTTGCAACACACTGATCGATTATCAATCCAGCTGAATTTGCTTCGAATTCGATGGAAGTTGCCGATAAGACGCTGTAAGACGTCCAAAGATTGCCCATCAGTGTGCTCGAGACCAGGACCCAAAACAACAGAAGATAGGACATTGATCATGTACCTCGTTGCGGTCGCTCGAGCCATAAACTTCTGCGCACCGCTGTTGTCCTCGATCTCCGAAATGGCTCAGGTCACCTGCCAAGCAGCCGCAAGCATCCGAGGAAAGTAGTGTCGACAAGCTGAGGGGGATATCATGGTACCCAGAGCGGCTTTGACTCCTCGATGATGGTCACCCGACACGCACGGAATACAGTGATCAAGTCCCATGGCTCTCAGTGTAGGTCCCATTCTGGCGCTCTCCTCAAAGTCTTCACTTTTTCGCTGGACGTAAGCCAAGAAGTTGGGGTCGGCGGTAAGAATTATGGGTCTGTAGTAGGGCCGGACACGAATGCGAATAGTCCCTCCCAACGAAGCGAACCATTCGCGATATAGACTAGAGACAGGGTGCTTGCTAGCAAGGCTATCGTGATCTTCCTTGAAGGTCAGACCAGGGGCCACTTGAATGCTCAGCTGGATATTGGCTATCACACGCTTACAAGGAAGATTGTCGTAGCTTGTCCATATGTGTCGTCGTATCGGTCTCAAGACTTTCCACAGCACCGCGACGATCAGAACGAGCGAATAGTAGACCAGCTGTTGCTTTTGCAGGCGGCTCAAGTCAAGCATGTCGTGGTGTTGTTTGGCTGTAAAAGCACGCTCAGCGGTCCGACTTATAAGAGAGAAGGTCGACTGCAGATGCACTCCGAATTTTATATTGCACAATGTCCCCGGCCCCAACACTGATCGAAAGGATGGAGCCGGGTCAATCTGGGCACGCATGCCGCAGGGATTGTTCCGCATTAGAGATAGAGTACAGAGTACGGTATGAGTACTCGTAAATGTCGTTGAGTGGACTGTACTATCTATGGAAGCCAGGCTCACTTAGCCCAGGATTGCGCAGGCCCAAACAGCAGATCTGGCGTTTATTTATGTCACCCTAAAGATTATTTGCATCATTGATACACCGCTAAGCCTGACAGCATACCGATCCTTGAGATCCACGAGCTCCGGCTTCTTGCCCGATGTTTCCCAGCTCCACCTTCGAAGGCTTAGTCTTGAAGCAGTGATTAGTCCAGCTAGCTCCAATTGACTCCCCTTTATGAACTGCACGGTGATGGAGGGTTCAACGGGACAGCCTTTGCTAAGTCTTACCGCGCGGCGTGCGAAGTCGAACCCTGATAACCCAATGATGTCTTCGAAAAATCGGCACTATTGCCAAGGCGAACGGGGGGCGGGGGAACGAGGCCGGCGGACGCCCACTGATAGCAAAGACTCCGTGGTCGAGCTGTTGAGTGAGCAGGCAACAGCGAAGCAATATGGTATGACCCGCAAAGGTCAAATGCTTCTTCGAGTAGACTTCGGCTCGCATCCTGCACTAACAGGTTCTACAGACATCGCCATATTCCGTCTATTTATAAGTAAGCAGAAGCGAACGTGTCTGATCAAATAAAATGTTCGAACGATGATAGGTCGAACTGTCAATCGTCACTCCAACTTTCAAGTCAGGATGTGACAACGATCATTGCATCGCAAAGAAGAAGTAATTCACGATGCGCGCAAGAGCTGCCTGCTTGTATACCCTTTTGCGCCCTTATCAGCGATGCTGTCGATCCTGATACCTTTGCTAGCCTTGACAGCGGTCTCTGCTGTGCCGCACATCGCTTCTTCAGATCCCGCCCTTCTCGTCGCTCGAAACGACGCCCCTCGGTGGGCGCAACAATGGCAACCTGACTGTAAGGCTTCACAGATCTTCCTTCTGCCGAGTCAAGAGCTAGGTGAAGTTGACGGAATAGCCAACGGGGTTGTCAACTACGGGTATAACTCGTCCTTCGGACAAGGTTTCAACAACGCTACCCAGCTTCGACTAGCTTACCGAGGATGCACAGGAATGTCCGTGTCATTTTCCACAAATCAGCGACAAGATACGCCTCAGGTCCGTTACGGAACTTCAAACATTACCCTGGTGAGCTGATGCTGTCCATTGACAAGACTGATGCCTTCTAGGACTGCAACGCCTACTCCTCGGTATCCATCACCTATGAGACCAGTCCCAAGTGGGAGAACCATGTGCGTGATTCGTCTACTCTGGGAGTGAGAGGCAATACTGAGGACAGGTTGTTCTGGATGGTCTCTCTCCTGATACCAAGTGTCAGTGTCATTATGCCCCCACTGTCAAAGACTTCGTCGCTGAACTGTAGACTATTACCAAGTCTGCGACGGTCCAATCTATAGCTTCACCACTGCTCGATGTGCGGGAGACATGACTCCCTACAGCACCGCCGTCGTCGTCGACATGGGCACGATGGGCGAATACGGACTCTCGAGCTGTCTACCAAAGGGCATCGATTATGCTCTCCAACCCAACGAGACCAACACCCTGCAACGTTTAGTTGCTCAAAAAGCCGACTACGACTTTGTCATCCATCCCGGAGACATGGCGTACGCTGATTATTGGGCAAAACAGCAAATCACCCACGGCAGCAACTTGACGATCCAGGATCAAATCCTGGGATACAACGCCATCAATGAAGCCTTCTTTGACGAGGTCAGCGAAGTTGCAAAGTGGAAGCCTTATATGGCGGGAGTGGGCAATCACGAGGCGAATTGCATCAATGGTGGATATAAGCAGTACACCGAGGCAATCTGTACAGCTGGATTGACCAACTTTACAGAGTACAAGGTCAGGTGGAACATGCCTGGAGACGGATCACCCTCGAACAACTTCTGGTATTCTTTCGGTGAGTTCCTGGCTTGGACAAAGCAACAGGTGGTAATGGCAGACCATGGGATGGTACACTATCTTGTCTTCGATACCGAGACGGATCTTCCAGCCCCCTACATCGCGCCCGACGTCCAAGGTGGCTCGGCAGGAATGCACGAAGCCAATGTTGGATCATACCCGAACGCACAAGTCGATTTTATCAAGAACGATCTGGCTGCAGTAGATCGAAGCAAGACTCCTTGGGTCATTGCGCTTGGCCATCGACCTTGGTATGCGCCTTCCATCCCGGACTACCAGTTTATGGATGGCTTGGCCGTATTTGAACCATTGTTCACAGCTGGAAATGTACGTGACTCATCCACCTGCCATTTGTAGAGAGCCACTGACCACGTAGGTCGACATGGTCATGCATGGTCATGTGTGAGTCGATTCAGTGATTAGTCAAGCGGGCCTGCTCACATATGTGGTCACTTGATGGGCCGTACTTTCCCGGTGTGGAAGAACGGCACCATCCAGCAAGACAACTACATCGAGCCTCAAGCGCCTGGTATGTGCAGCTCACCTCGCGAGACGTCGACTTGGCTAATTCGTTCAGTATATATCGTCAATGGAGCTGCTGGCCATTATGACGGGCTTGATGCAGCTGCTAATCCCCTACCCAGCTTCATCGCGTGAGTTCAGAGACCTTAAACATCCAAGTCGAGCCACTGACTCCCCATAGCTTTGCCAACGATACGTGAGTTGCCCTTGCTCTATGGCTTGACAAATGGACTGTACTCATGGACAGGACATACGCGTGGTCAAAACTCACGTTCCACAATGCCACTCATCTCACCCATGCCTTCCTCGCCTCGAGCGATAACTCTGTGATAGATGAGATTACAATTCAGAGAACTGTAGGTCACCTGTATAGTGTGGAATACTGATGAGACAGCATTGAGCGCTACAGTGGCCAGACAGTCAGATACAGGAACTCGTTCACATATAATGCAAGAAGCCAATGTATCGGGACATAGAACAGACCGCACATACCACTCCGCTCAAGAAGAGATCTATCGTGATCAATCAATATATCAAGGCATCTATAAACAACTCTACAAGACCTCCCATCGCTGCCTGCCCATACTAATCAGCCGGACAAACAATTGCTCCCTCCTCTGTACCCTCGTGAAGTGCATCGTGATACCCTCGACCTTTTCGCTTCCTGCAGCCTCAGCCATCTGTTGCGTGACATCCTTGAACCGTAACGTCAAGCCAAGACCCTCGACATCCGCCCCGCTCACCCAGCCCAGAGCCAATCGAGGCATGGAGACGTGCGACTGATGTCAGCGGGTATAAATGAGGTGGCTCACCTTTTTGAGTTCGACAATGTCGTCAATGGGGTAAATGAAGCGCTCTTCTGTACCCGATGACGGCACGAAAGCAACTTGAGGGTGTATCAAATCATCATTGGACATTTCCAGCACAATGTACCCGTTTTCTCCGTTAAGCCGAGCCGGGTAAGACTCCAGTGATCCCTCGTCTTTGGCATTTCCGCGGAAGAAGAGTTTGTCGACCTTGTTTCCAATCTTTCGAGGGATGGGCTGACTATGAGTGTCTGGTGATGGGTGGATGAACTCACATCTTTAGGTGCGCCGTCCACACTGACATCTCCTCTGAAACCAGCCATCTTCTTTCCAGCTTTCTGGAAAATATGGGTGATCGCTTGTTTCGTGTGGTGTTTGGTCTTGGCTGCCACTTCTGAGACCTTTCCATCTTGGGCTGCTTCTTCGACTTCTTCATCATCTTCAGCGGTCACGGTCGCGGGGGAAGTGTCTTTGATCGCTTCTTTGGGTGTTCCGGCAAGAGGTGGTGGTCTGTGTTTCAGCACACTCAGCGGCCGGTCTCCATCTTGAGACTCACGGTGGTCGTGGAAGAGGTGTATGGAGAGCTTCTGCGACACGGAGGAGATGGAGAGTGAGTTGCTGATCGGTGGGCACCCCACTGAGGATGGAGCTAGATCGTCAGTGATACTCGCAGATCCTGGACAAGCCACTCACTTCCGCATGTCCAACTTTTCTTGCCAATCCGGGACTAGCTCGACAAACTTCTTGGCGGCTTTGATCAACAGCGGCTGACCCCATATCCCAACGCCGATCATGAATCCGGTAGCTCGTTGGAAGATCCAGGGCGGAACAAAGGTGATGAGGAACATTGGGGGTACCAAGAATGCTCCAGCGATCTTGAAACGAGCTCCCCGGTCGGGGTAGGGTGAGGGTGGGGACAGAGCACTGATTGTCAGGCCCGCTCGTTAGGTTTCACTCACTTGGTGAGCCTCTCGGTCAAATCTGCAAACTCTCCTAGTCCAACCTCGGTGGCCTTGGTCATTTTTGACACCATTTCGTCTCGTTTCTTCTTTGCTTCTTTTTGTTGCAATTTCTTCTTCTCCTTCTCGGTGAGAGGTTTGTCCGATTGTACCTTTCCCCCACCCAGGACAATCTCGGCAGACTCGAGTCCCTGTGCACCATCCTGAGCGGGGCGGGATTTGACTACCTCGTCTTCATCCTCACTCGAGCTGGAACTGGAGCTTTCCTCCTGCTTCTCTCCCACACTCGAGTTTCCTGCTTCTTTGCCTCTTTTACGGCCGTCCTGCGTGTCAGAGTATGTAGATTGGAGTGCTACTCACAAAAAGTAGCCTAGTCGTGTACGCCTGTAGGATGCTGGCCGCTTCAAACGCCTGCTCCTCGGCTTGCTCTGCTTTGCTTCGATGTACGGTCGCAGAGTCGGTAGTGCCCAATAAACTCTCGTCACCCTTTTGATTGGTGGGATCAGTAGCGGAAGGTGGAGTGAAGGGAGGTGGGGGGATCTAAGGATCAGCCATGCATCTAGATAAGCAGTCCAGCTCACCGCAGGGAAGAACCATCGTCGGCAGTCTGGGAAACAAACAATCGCGATGAAAAAGCTGAGTACACCCGCTGCAGTGTAGCCAAAAATCCAGCAAGTAAAGTAGGCGGCGCAGAACAATCCGGTCCTCACTCTCTCCTGAGGCTCCCACGACATGATTCTCCCCATCTCTCGCGATCCCCGCACAGCTGATGGCCCTATGGCCGCAATGGTACGCTCCAGGTTGGATTTCAAGGTGTCCGAGTGGGAAGGGAGGTTGGGGAGGGTGGAGAGTCGCAAGTCGGGCTCCCTGGGTGGGAGTTTGGTCGCCGGGTGAAGCACATGTGAGATTTGCTATTGCTCAGTGACACATCTCCTACACACCACCGCCCAGCTCACCACGTCGAAGCGCCTCAGCATCTGCCATAGTCGATCGTCCTCCAGCCCTGCGACAACGGTCCCTTTGGGTTTCTCACCCTTAATCTCTCTTGCCGCTGCTTTGGTCTTTTCGACCTCTCGATGAATGACAGCTGGGTGTTCATTTTTGATAGCCTCTTTCTGCTCCTCTGGATGAGTTGATGGGTTGGTGGGAAGGGCGGTAGGTGCCGACTCGGACGAAGGAACATTTGGGTCGATGGTCGAAGTAGGTGTCTTTGAAGCCAGATGGGAGGCGGTAGCAGCAGCAGGCTGATCTGACAATGGGGCGTTGGCGGATCCAGGTCCTGCAGCTACAGGTCGATGATCGACCACCTCCTCGACAGACGATGCCGACTGCGGGACGACCGCGGCTGGCTTGACCGCGACTGTTTCGTCGCTGTGGCCCGCGGGGCTGGAGCTGCTGATGGGCTTTCCCAGATCCATACTATCTGCTGTAGTATAGCTCTGTTCTCTCACCAGGGTATCGAAAAGACCAACAAGGATGAGAAAGAAAGAAACAAAAAAGACACAGAGACTGCGATTCCAGTGAAAGAGAGGGGGGGAAAAGTGCGACGAGCAGTGACGTTGGAAGACGGAAGATCAATGACGTCATTTTGGGCACCACCATGCCCAAGACCTTTGTGACTTGACTGCAGGTAGCGATGCATGCATGGCTGAGTGTGCACACGGACACTGACAGGTAGGAAGAAGCTTGGAGCAGAGAGAGAGCCTTGGTGGTATAGCTGAGGTCGGGGCGAATCAGGAGGGGGAGACGATGAGGGTGAGAGGCGTCGTGCTTATTTGCCACTGTCCAGATCCCATGAGACAAACTGCTTTGATGGAGGATACCAAGATGGTTTGATGGTGGGTAGGGGACAGAGCAAGTGGATTGAGAAGCAGAGTAGACTGACTCCACTCCAATGGAGAGCAAAGACCCGTCAGTTGGGGCGACGCGAGCTTCACCCCCAAAGCGCCAACGGGCGCAGTCTTGTGAAATACGACTCGATGCGAATGGTGTTTGGCGTTGATGAGGATCGCCTTCGAAGACTCTCATATTTTACATCTGCTCGTAGCAGGGCAAGATAGTGAGTCGCATTGACACCCGGGCGACCTCCAGGGAGTCTTTTGCTCGAGACACGACGAACACGAGGCAACCGGCTCAATTCGGGTGGCTATTGAACGAGGGTTAGGGCTCTCTGCATGATCATTTTCTCGATGCGCATTGCTTGAGCAGAGAGATGCACAGGCTCGGCAGATCCCTATGACCCATCTAACACCTCCGATATACCCAATACAGGGAAATATTCTGCTACGTGGGTACCATGGGCTAAGGGCTGAAGAGGTCGCCACTCGCGTTTCAAGTTTCACGCCAAACATCTTTTTTGTTCGTCGCATCTCCCTATTGTCCCCCATACAACATCGACTGCGGCTCTCATGCCTATGCATCGCTCTCCCGCATGCATTGCCTTTACAGGACTATCTGTCCTGCGACAACAGGGGAACGGACAACAAGAGTTGACCACATTTCAAACGGGATGAACATGACAGGATCTACGTGTCATCCCTTACGACTGATCCATATAAGGCGTCTGGTCGGCTTGTCCCCTCACTTGTCAATTTCATCTACTCACGTCTAGTGCAGTCTCAATCTAGCGATGCTGCCTTACGCATCTTCACCCCACTCATTTTCAGGCGACCACACCGAACCCACCAGTCCAATCGACCCCACTGGTGATATCCCTTCTCGGACTCTCTCAACGAGACGAGCTCGCGAGACTGGCAACACAGACTTCTTCTCGGCTGTGTTCCTCGATTCCCCCATGGAGGATGAAGAAGTGTTACACCCTGGAAATGCGTACATGACGAGACCTTTGCAAGTGAGAAAGAAGGTGTCTGCTATCAAGTCCCACTCGCCTCGTATGTCCAAGTCAATCTTATGCCATCCTCATTTTCCCTTTCCTTTCTACTGTAGCGCTGGAGCTTGAAGCTGACACACCAGCACAAGAACGGTCCGTCGTCGTCTCGGTTCCTACTTCCCCTCGCTCGACTACAACATTTTCACCTGGTTTCCCTCGAGCTACGGTTGTTCGCACCGACACTATCACGTCCACCTCTTCATCCACTATCCACCCGCACCACTCTATCTCTCGTATCTTCCTCAACGCATCGCCCATCTGTGCGACACCTCTTCCCGACATCCCCAGACATCCCGTCCCCTCTATGCCCTCCGTCCCCTCCACCCGACCCAGACACCGGCCGGTCCGACCTATTCGTCGTCGACGTATCGCCTCGACGACTTCAGAATACCACCTGAACCTTGGCTCGTCAAGTGGCCTATTTGACACACACCTTCCTGGACCATCTCCTCCCAATACGGGCGGTTCCACACCCACACGACGATCGTTTGTCGCTAGTCAACCGAGGCGCGTCGTTAGGCCAAAGCTTCCCTCATCACCGTTGACACCGTCTCACGCTCCGGTCAAAGCTGCGAAGCTCCTCGGAAGCACCCCCGGAACTGTTCAGAATGGCTCTTTCGGACGATCAAGTGGGAAGAAGAGAAATCACTTTCGACCTTTACCCACCCAGACCCTGGTGGATATCGAGAGATTCTTCGGGGAGGTGCCGCGAAGAGTAATAGCACCTCCTGTCACTCGATCCGGTAAGACGGTGGGTCCTACAGGAGGGGCAGGTGTGGTCGGAGTACTGGACAGGAATGTCGGCCACGGTGAGACGGTACGACATCGGGGACCAGATGGAAATATGTGGATGGATGTGGAGGAAGAACAAGAGTTCGCGTGGCTCATGTCGGACCCTCTCCATGTCATTTCACCTGTGCCTCGCATCGACGGGGACGCAATGACCGTCGGACCCGGAGATGGACCGATGGACGGCTACGAAGTGGTGTTTGAGGAGGCTAGCGAGAATGGGCGAGAGGTGGAGCGATGGGACATGGAGAATTTCCAGTCGGTGCTCACTATGGCCTACCCGCAAAAGTGCTCTTCCACGACGACAAGCAATCGTCTCACCAAGCCATTGACCCACACGGAGAAGGTCAAAGACATAGCTCGAACGGTCCAAGTCTACGTTGGAAAGGCAAAAAATAAGAAAGGCTTCAGGGAGATCGACGAGAGCTTTATGGATTTTGGCGAATCGAGACCAGTCAAGCGGGTCCAGGAGACCACTCGACCTGTCATTCCCGATACGATTCACCCTTGGTCGTCTACCGATTCACTCGATATTGTGACGCCTTCACGATCCGACTCGTCGACCGCTTCCTCGCCTTCCTCTCCTCTTCGTCCCAGCACTCTCTCGATCCCTCTCTCTCCTCGACCAGAATCCCCTCCCAGGATCAAGAATCGACCACCTCCCTTGACTCTCCGACCGGGGAAGAAGAACCCAAACCTTCCGGTGATATCTACCACTCCGGATACTTCTCGCCAGTCGAGGCCGCACTCGGGCGCAGCGCACACAGGCATCACGCCTATCACTCCGTTTGTCCGACCTCGACCTGCTCCGGTCCCCGACGTTCCCGCCCTCCCATCTCTCCTTCCCACGATTCAAATCCCTACATTACTCACCATCCCTACCGTCCCTGCCGTCCCTATCATCCCTTTCATCTCTCGTGTCCCGGAGTTTGAGCCCATGGACTTACACGTTAGCGATGACCAGTACGACGATCAGGATTGTTCGAACGATCTAGCCTTTCCAGGTCAATATGGACCCACAGGTCGACCTCGACATCAACAATCCAAAGCTGCTCGATTGATGGGCCTCGATCCGCTGGAAGACCCTACAATGCACAATGTCTCCTTCTTTGAGCCGGATTCGCCTTCAGAGCGGTATTCAAAGTCTGGGTTTTCTATGGCCACCAAAGGAGGGATGAAAGCGGGCAAGGGATGGCTGCAAAAGGTCGTCAGGCCTCTGGTCAAGGCCTGAGCGTCGTTGCTTCCAGACATGACTTGACTGTGTGGAGTTGCGATCGGAATGGGCGTGGGACGATGAACGTAGGCGACAGGAGTGGCTGAATGATGCCCTCCCTCTTGCAGAACTTGAGTGTCGGCACTGATATTGGAGAGGTCAAGGGCCCGAACGGCTGGATCCGTTCAGAAGTATTCTTTGAACTGTGTCATGTCTTCAGAATCACAAATGTCACGATGCATGTCTTCTCAGAGACTCAGTGGCCTCATCAGCATGTAATGCATACAACAGGTGGGTCCTCCATGCCCCGACGCCATGTCTCTCCTGACGCAGAACTGCTCCAGGTCACCCGCCAGATGGGGAGTCAAACATGCTCGCGCTGACTCTTCTTCTCTCTTTCTTCTTGACCTTGATCGCCGATCCGCTCACACCCCCATTCTCGGTGCCAGCTCCCGGCACATTGTCAGTCATTTGTGCCCTTGCCTCCTGTAAATTCCTCCTCACCCTCAAATATCGTCTTGGGCGGCAATCTCATGGACCCACCCACAACCTGACCTGTCGATATATCACCCTTCCCCGGCTCGTCGAGATTGATCACACGCCTAGGAGCGCGCCTCTTCTTGTTCTGTACATGACTCGAGACAGGCGAACTGGATCCGCTGGGTGCAGTACTTCCTGCTGCCAGACGGGATATACTCCCAGAATCGAAAGCGGGCAGTCGAGCAGGAGTAGGCGGGACCGAGGATGTGATAGGGTGCAAGTGATGGCTCGTATGGGTAGTGTGCGCAGACGAGCTTCTAGAGTGCGCTCTTGATGGCGTGTATTGTACCCCGCGAGACTGGAGCAACCCCTCCATCTTCCTGCTTTCTGCCCAGGTCCAAGGTCTATCGTCAAACACCACCTCTTTATTCCCCGATTGCGCAAACAACACTCCAAGCTCTATCCTCGTTTCATCTCCGTTGGTCGAAGGTCCGTCGAAAGGGTTGTCCGCATACCATATCTCCTTGATCTGCGGTAACTCTGACAGTCGTCCAATCTCATCCCACTGGGAAATCGAGTTGCCCCTGAGATCTATCCTCTCAAGACCTAGTACCCGTTCTAGACCCACTACGCAGTCTATCCTATTCCGAGAGAGGTTAAGAGAGGTGACATTGCCCAAGACGGATGGAGCTTGGCGCAGGGATCGAATGACATTGTCAGATAGGTTGAGCGATTGGAGAGAATGGAGTGACGAGAGGGAGGTTGGCAACGTTTCGAGCAGGTTGTGTGAGAGATCCAAGTGTGTGAGAGAGGCGAGTGGGAGACGAGGAAGATCCAGCAGTGATCCATTGTGTAGGGAGAGGTGTCGGAGGTTGGGAAACCGAGCCGTAGCTTTATCTTGTTCGTCGTCTCCTTCCGAGTCCTTCGCATCGACGACGAGCAGCTCCTCCAGCCAGTCATCGGCATCCTGCACGTCCCGGATGGTCAAGCTGCGTAAGATTGGATTAGGAGGTATAAGCAGACCCCGAGGGTCATACCCTTCTAGCTCTAGTCTGTCCTGTGAGCCAGATCCAGCATCGACAGAAAGACAGCACGCACATTTGTAGATTACGCAGGACGTCGAGGGGCACCCTTACATCTATCCCGCCCAACTGAGTGTACCCTCCAGCATCGATGAGTTCCGCGATAGGTCTGTCCGTCAAGAATGGCGGGTGGATTAGCAGAGCAGGCAGCACATTGAAGATCGAGTACAGCCGAATCAACAGTTGGTCTGATGATGAGCATTGATCCATTAGCATAGTGTCCTGCTTAGCCATCATCAAGGCTCACCTTCGTCGATCTCTTCCTTCTTCAACCAGCCCAGACCAGGTATGCTAGCACTTCGCATACTGCCCATGCTAACACTCCTCATACTCCCCACCCAGCTTCTGACACTTTCGACGTCTCCATCACTCTTTCTATCCCTCATATCGACCCTCGCTCCTCTGGCTGCGACAGATATTCCGGGGGATACAGGCTCATCCGTTCTTCCCACGTGCTGCAAGCCCTGTGGGAGGGACTGCCATCGGAGTAGGAGGTATAGCAATCTATCAGGTGGAAGTCGCAATAATAAAGGTTTGGGCGGTGGACGTGGAGGCGTCCGCGTCGATGGTAGACCGAAACCAAGGGTCAAGGGAGCTTTGACATTCCGTGATAAAGGTGCAGAGTTGGGATCGAGACCAAGTGTGAGGAGCGTGTAGGACTGTTGGAGAAGTGAAGGCTCGGGTGGAGAGGGACGTGTGGGAGGGGCGAATCGGGATTGATTGGTAGATAGGTACTTGTACAGCGTCGATATGTATTCCGCGCCTGGCAGAGGATCAGGAGGGTCTGATGACTGGCCTGGGATGCCCAAGAATGACATCCTCTAGGTTGTACCAGGTGTCTGATGGAGTCGTCTTCAAGAGTGAATGAATTGACAAGAACAACAACAACGTTGACAATGTATCAACATCCATCCTTCACCACAGTCTTCGTCGTCACCATCATGGCTCCTGCATGTATCTACTCGTCGATGCGTACGGCATTCAGATTACCTCTACGCTCTACATGATCTATGCCCCGAAATGCTTCTTCAGCCAAGCGACAGTAACTTCAGTCAATTCCTTCTGCGCGTCTGGCTCGGCAACACCATGCGATGCCCCTTTCACGACTCTCGTCTCCAGCTTCCCATTTGACGCGGCGATCCATCGATCAAGCAATGTTTGTTGATTTTCCAAGAACCCATACTCATCTTTCTCCGACCACAATGCCAGCGCAGGAGTCTGCAGGGTGCCAAATGACCTGTTGAGGGGGTGGATATGAGGCGTGGGTGATTCATCAGAGTCTGGCAAATCGGAGGAGAAGTAGTCATCGTCTCCACTACAAGCTCAGCTTGTCGTACTACTCGTTAGACTCACCCAATGCCCACCAAGCTGTGTGTCCTGTAGGCCGACATGGGACACCCGGCCTGTTTACAAAACTCCTCCGACATCAACTGATCCTTCTTCCCCTCTTTGATCAGTTTCTCCGCCACCACCAATGCATCCGCCCAGAATCTATACGTTGGCGCTTCGGGTTTCCCTTGGAAGTACTGTCGGTCGGATGCGGGTGCTTGCATGATTCCGCCATCAACCGTCGCGCGCGAGGTAGAGCCGGACGATGTGAGGTAGTGGATCACATCCTGAGATCCAGTCGAGTGACCCATGATGACTGCCGTCTTGAGACCTAGTTATCAGTGGACACCTGCCATGTCGCCTACCCTCTGAACGGAGGTGCTTGATCAATGCCGACATTTCAGCGACATCCCGGTCGAGGCTCCCCGTGCCGAATCCAGTATACTGCGATGTCCAGACGAATTGAACGCTGAGGAGTAAGATTTGATACAAGTGCAACTTTACCACTCACAACCGCCATCGAGCCTCTTTCAACCCATTCGAGAGGGTTACCACATAGTGCGGTTCCATCAGACCGTTGTAGAGTCCACCGATGAACACCACCGCTCTGTCAGAGTCGAGGTCACCAGAAGTAAAGTATGGCCTTTTTGACACGTCCCCATCTTTGTCTGCTGGCAGTGGGTATTGCGATAGTACGCCTTGAAGGGACATGGTCCTCAGTATAGCTCACTAGGGCTGCAATCTCGACTTGTATGTATTCACTTCGGATCCGAGATTGCCGGTGATTTTTCGGCGATCTCCGCTTTTTTGCCACTTTCGGCAATTCCTTCGGCTCCGGATCTCGCGGGGGATCTGGCGATAACAACATGTGCGGCGTTTTTCATTCTCGACATTCTACATCTCTCATTCGTTCATCTCATTCACGACAAGAAAAAATGTCCACAGACGCAGGAGTCATGGCTGACCAGGTTAACAGCGACCACAAGGATCTTCCTCGTGCAGAGGTATCTGCAGACGCGCTGTCTGACACCATCGCGCTCGAGGAGAAATTCGGGTGAGTGTGCTTTTTCACCAGTCACACGACCGCCCCACTGACTTTTCATAGGTACACCCAGGAGCTCCCACGAGTGAATATACTGCTGTTCGCGAAGAAACAGTCTCTAATGACCAGACCAAGTCGTTCTTCAACCTCTGGATGATGACCATTGTGCTCAGTTCCGTGCCATACGGTCAAGCCACCACGCTCTGTGAGTATCACGTTTCATCCCCGTCCCGTGTTTTGCGTATTGACAATCAGACTACCCCTTGTCCAACGGCGGGCCCGTCGTAGCAGTATGGGACTGGATCGTCATGTCTCTCATCTACGTCTGCGTGGCCATCTCCCTCGGTGAAATCGCGTCCAGGTACCCGGTCTCTGGCGGATTGTACTATTGGTCGTTCAAGCTGTCCACACCGAAATTTGCTCCTCTCGTCTCGTACATTGTCGGATGGATCTCGGTCGTCGGAAACGTCACGGTCACTTTGGCGGTCAACTTTGCGTGCGCCCCTCGATGAGTGCGGGATTCCCTGGCTAACGTGTAGTACTACCCAGCTCATCCTCTCCTCCGTTGTCAGTGAGTACTACAGAATTCGCGGCGAGGTCAATGCTTATACCAGTGTACTACCCTGAATACTACCCCACCGCATGGCAGACCGTCCTTGCTTCTTGGGCACTGTGCGTTTGGTGTTGACTGCCATCGAGTCTGAGCTGATCCCAGAATCCTGCTCGTCGGAGTTATCGGCATTCTCGCTCAACACTGGGCCAAACACATTGACATGTTCACCATCGTCCTCGTCGTTGCCGTGTGAGTATTCACATGCGTCGACTGAAACTTTGCTGAGTATAGTGTCATCGCCAGCGTCATCACCTTGCCTGTGAAGGCTGCTTCCGGTCGATTGTCTGGCAAGCAAGTCTTCACGTGAGTCCACCTGGTGTGCAATGAACCAAGGTCAACTGACATTTAGCGAATTCATGGGTGAAGGCTCAGGATTCCCGAAAGGTTGGGGCTTTGTCATGGGTCTCATCCAAGGTGCCTACTGCTACTCTGCCACCGGAATGTTGCCGTCCATGGCGGAAGAAGCCAAGCAGCCGGATCTTTCCATTCCCCGAGCGATGTGAGTTTTCAATATGCGTCCCCTGCCATGCTGACGGGAAAGGGTCTTTGGTGTTATCGTCAAGTGAGCTTCATCCGCCTAACGCATTTGATGACCGCTGACGTGCAAGTGGTGTTCTTGGATTCATGTTCCTCCTCTCCCTCATGTTCACCCTCGGCGACATTAGCACCATTCTTGCTAGTCCCACCGGTCAACCCCTCCCACAGCTCCTACTCCAAGCGACCGGAGAGCGGGGTGCTGCCTTTGGTCTGTTCTTCCTGAGTACGTCGAGGGGATGCTGTCAAGTTGGGATCACTGACGTCAGTCCTTGTGATCGGTCTCTCTTGCGGTTTGGCATGCTCTACCGCTACTTCTCGGTGTATCTGGGCGTGAGTTGACTCGTGATCACACAAAGCAGGCAGACTGATGTCGTAGATTCTCGCGAGACGGTGGTCTTCCCGGAGCTCGATTCCTAGGTCGAATCTCGTCAAAGTTTGAACTCCCTCTCAACGCATTCTACCTCAACACAATCATCCAATGCGCCCTTGCTTGCATCTATTTCGGCTCCTCGGCTGCTTTCAACGCATTCTTGGGTGTGTCGGTCATTTGTCTCGGAGGTGCTTGTTTCTTGCCCATCTTGGTGTCGTTCATTCGAGGTCGAAAGGATATCAAGTCGGGGAAATTCTACAAGGGAGCCATTGGATACATCTGTAACGTGTATGTGCTGTACCGTGCTCCCTCCCAGATCCCTCCTGACATGCAGGGTATCCATTTGCTGGTTTTTGCTCGCCATCCCCCTATTGTCTTTCCCCACCTTCCTCCCAATCACGGCTCAGGGGATGAACTACGCCTCGGTCGTATTCGTTGGATTCGCCGCGATTGCCCTGGCATGGTACATCATCTCTGGTCGAAAGAATTTCCGAGGTCCACCAGACAGCCGGACTGGTCTTTAAGGGCCAAATTTGCCGACTTTCAGCCGAGTTGGTGTTAGATCTTCTACAGGTCTAGACGGATCTCCATACCCTTTGTTTCAACCACAAACGCTCCAAAAGGGATTTCAACAATCTTGTATAATTTCAGTTCTGGTGTCGTATAGATCAACGTCTGCTTCATCCTGCCGTTTGGCGAGACTCTTTTTTGGGTTCATCCTCGAATGCATTATGTTAAAAACTATACACAGCTCAGAGAACTCTGCTTGATCTTACTCCTCAATCCGCCGATTGCATCCCAGACCACAAGAAGAGACCACCCGATCGGCAACACAAACACGATCAATATCCCATTCGCAGCCAACAGGTTGATATTGTAAGTCGAGCTGGGTACGTCCGCTCCCATGGCATAGGTTGTGATTTCGCCAAAAAAGAACATGAGTGCGACAAAGGTGATCAGTATCACACCACCGCCGACCAGTTTGAATATCGTCAATATCTTGGCGTTGCCTTTGAACTTGGCGAAATGGGCACCACCGCCAGACCAAGTTGAACGAGGGTTGAGCAAGGCGTACCAGCCTACCGTCAAGGCGAAGATGCAGACTCCGATAATGCTGCCAAGCATTACTAAAGCTGTTCCGGGCGATATGCTCTTTGCGACTTCGGCCATCCCATCCGACTTCTGAATGTCTGGTAGGTCCGAGTACGCGGAACCGCTGTTGTTGACTAGGAACATGAAGGAAAGACCTTGTCTGAGCAAAAGAAGAGTGATCACTCCTTGTAAAGCAAATAGGAATAATCGGAGGTATGTCTTCCAGCTTGATTTTCGAAACAGAGTGATTGGTCCATGCACATTTGAGCCCATGAAAAGAGGCGATACACCATGCAGGAGACCCTTCGCAGCGCGTCGAAGAGGTCGGGTCGGGTGTCGATACCATGGTTCACCAGTCGTCCTCCTCGGGTCTCCATTCGCCCTGCCAACTGTCAGAGAAAGGAAGATCCCGGTAAGAAGTACTCCGACAATCATGAACAAGTTGAGCAGGGCAAACATGGCGGTAGGATCTAAAGTCTTCTGCTTGAGAAGGTCATTCGTCATATCGGTCGACACTTCAAGATCGGGATCTTCGGCCCGCTTGGTCGGTGCTTGACCTGTTGTGGACGAGAGAGTGACAATGTTGCCTATCTGACGAGCACCTTCCATCCACAGGACGACCGTCGCGAGCGTGAGCAGTGAATACAGCGGAGCGTGTCGTAGGACATGCGCAATTCGTCTGAATATCGCCATAGGACCAAGGGGATTGCTGGCGTTTCCATCCGAGGATCGCTTGCTTGAACCGAACGTAGTCGACTGTGGTTCGTCTCCAGGTCCATCCTGTCCTCTCGAATCGTTTCTGTCTCGCTTCTCTCGTGTCGAAGACTTGCCTGCATCAAGTGATTCCCCTCTTGGAGCTTCGTCATCTTCTTGCATCTTCTTCTTGAGTCGTTCTTTTCGGAGTTCCCGGGCCGTCTTGCGGGCTTCGTCGTTAGTGGTCTCACCGGGAGTGTCCATGGCAGTGCTAGAAGAATCGATATCAGGGTCGCCGACTTCTTGTATATCGTCTTTTCCTCCGTGTGAAGGGGTATCGGGAGGTGACGCATCGGCCTGCAGTGGATCCTGTGCGGTCTCTTCGTCCTGTCCCCGTTGTTGCTCCCTTTCGTTCCGCCTCTCCTCTCGAGCTCTTTGAGCTTTTGACGGCTGTCTGTCACCATCACCGTGCTCATTCTGCGCTGTGTCCTTGTCTGCGGGAACCGCGGTCTCCTCACCAGATAATCCGTCCACCTCCTTAGGTCGATTCTGCTCTGCTTCCTTCTTCGCTCTCTCCTTCTTTTCCCGTTTTCTTTGCTTCTTCCTCTCTGCGTCCGTCATGCCATCTGTTGTCTCTCCCTCAGCATCACCCGCGTCCCCATATTTCTCCTTCTTTCGAGCTTGTCGTTCTCTTCGACGCTCGGCCCTTTCTTCTTTCGTCAATTTCTTCTTGCTCTCTGCGTTCTTTGCTTTATGATTGAAGACGTTCGACATGGGATTCGGGGATTCTTTGGGGTCTGCAGTCTCCGTCTTGCCTGGATCGTCTCCTTTCCCATCAAGACCGCCGTCGCTTTTAGCATCCTTTCTCTTTACCTCCGCCAGTGTTTCTCCCGTAGCCATGGTGTCCGGAATACCCATCGACTTGCGCTTTTCCGCTTCTTTGGACTTGAGATCCTCGTTCTTCTCCCTCTCCACCCTCTCTTTCTCGATCTCCTTGACCAAGTCATTCCCGCCCGATGAGTCGAGCTCCTCCGCGATCGCCTTTGTCTTCTTCTGTCGACCATCTCGTTCTACTTTTGCCGCTGCGTACTGCTCCCAGTCGTCTACATCGCCAATCGCCTCTTGACCCTCGGCGTTCTGGGATCCTTTTGGCTTGGGGGCAGGGTAGGCTTTCGTAGCCTGGACTTTGGCATCGGGTTTCATCTTCTCTTTCTTCCTCGCTTCCTTTTTCGCTTCTTTGGCCAGCCGCTCTTCCTTGTTCTTCCGTGCTATGTCCTTAATAGCCTCCTGCTGAGCGTCATACCGCTCCTTGGCTTCCCTTTTCTCTCTAGACACATCGTCTTCGTTTTGATCCGGAGATGCGGTGGACAACTCAGCCGGCTTTTCAGCTTCGACTCTGGACTTTTGCTTCCTCTCGGGGGAGCTAGGCTCATCTCCAACCGTAGTAGAATCACTATCCCATCCTTCTCCGCCCTTTTGCGTTGCGTCACCAGTGTCCTTGGCTCCCTTCTCCATTTTAAGTCCCTGATCGTCCAACTCGACTTGGTTGACGGTGATTGGCGCAGGCTCATGATTCCGGACTATCTCATCCAACTGCGCTGCTTTGGCGGTCTTTGGCTCTACACGATCAATCAGCTGCAATATTTCAAACTCTCAGATGCACTGACCCTGTGTCCAGGTGGGCATAGCTTGCGGCAACGGCGGAGCATCCTTGGAGATGCGTTTTGTCCTTGAGCCCTCTGCAAGCGATTCGCCTGTACCAAAAGTCAGCTTATCATCGCTAGCATGAAGCACTGACATACCGTCGCTGTCAACTTCGGTCAACGCGTCCGCATCTGCTTCTCAGCGCATTGTGATTACTCAATCAACGTACCGTCCTGGGTCCAGGCTTGCTCCTTTGTTTTTCCGTCTGATTCAGGAGACCTTTTCTTCTTTGACTTGGTCCGTTGAGATATCCCTTGTGACGGTGCGGCGGACGCTTGATCTTGAGTGTTGGTCGGTGTGATGGGTGATACAGCATCTCTATCCGCTTGAGTGGCTGGAGGAAGGTTTTTGAACTCGTCCCCAAGCGGAGACACATCAACAGAACTTGCAAGATGTACGTTGTCTGCTCCGATCGGCTCAATGTAAGGTCGCTTGGCTTTGATCACCTCGTCTTTTTCCTCCTCGGCGATTGCATCAGTACCGCCCTTCAGTTTGTCAACCTTCTGCCTATGGGCTTGACGTGAGGGATCGTTCCGACTCAAGGGTTTAGACGACTTTGCAATCCCATCCTGAATGGATGCAGAATCAACCTTGAATGTCTTGTTTGGATCAATTGCAGATTGCGCTTGCAATGCTCTTGCGCCCTTTGGACTTGTTTCCATCTTGACAAAGTCATCGTCGTGCTCACTGGTTGGAAGGAGAACATTGTTGTATGCTGTATTGGAAGCTGAGTCTTCACTAAACTCATCATCACTGTCTGCTGGCAAAGCAACCTTGTCTGCTTCTTGTTCCTCCCATGTTGCAGCATTTGCTCTTTGACCCTTCCTCTCTTTGTTATATGCCATGTTGGACCCAATCGTGTTTGAATCTTTGAGCATTTGCACCTTGAAGTCTTCTCTGTTCAACTTATGGAGCTTCCCTAGTCTCTCCCTGCCCAAAGCCTCAGAGGCATCAGTCTTGGTAAACAAACCGTCTCCCAGAGATTTTGTGTTGTCGGTGTCTCTGCCAAGAGCAGAAGGAGGGGCTTCACTATTCTCTTGGACAGATGGTTGTGGAGCCTGTGGCAGGTCTTCTCGGAATTTTGAGTGCCTCTTAGTATCCTTCTGTGCCGTTTTCTTCAAAGTTTCCAAACCTTGCAACATTCCCACAGGATCAGCTGCCGATTTACTTGTGGATTGCTGCTCTGAAAATGCACTTGACTCAGGTGACATCTTGGCTTTAAGGTCTTCTTCCTTTTTGACGCTTTCTTTGGCTCTCTGAGACTTGGTCAGCGTAGGTTGCATATGGCCCTGCTGTGTTCTGTGATTCACCAGTTCTTTTTTCAGTCTGGCTGCCTCCATGTCAAATTTGTCATCTGGATTTGGGTGATTCTGCTTTTCATCCTGGTTGATGTATTGTTCTTCTGCATCTTGCACTTTCTGCTTGGCTTCTTCAGATACTGAACCTTAGCAAAGTAGCAACTAGCAGGAATCATAACTCACAAACATCAGGAGCGCAGGAGTCCAGTCCTTTTTGCTCTGCTTCCTCGAGTGCATTGTAATTTGGCCCTTGGTCTCCCTCTTCAAGCAAGCTTTGTGTCTTCTTGTGGCCCACTGCTTGCTGTAATTATGTCAGTGATGGTTCTCAAGGCTCAACAGCAACATGCCTTGGCCTTGCGCCTTTTTGCAGCCTCCATGTCATACCCTTCATCTGCGTTGGGATGTTCCGGTGTTTGGTCCTGATTGAGATATGCATCCTCTGCATCTTGGACTTTTTGCATTGCCTTTTCAGACACTGTACCTTCAGCTCAAATCACTTTGGCCTCTGATTTGAGGAAACACACAAACTCCAGGAGTTTGAGCATCCAGTCTCTTCTGCTCTTCCTCATTCTCCTTATTTTCCCTTGTCTTCTCTTGCAATCTTTCTTTCTCTGCCTCCTCTTTTGCTCTTTTGGTTTTGATATCTAAGGTCATCTTAGGCTCACAACAAAGAGGAAATTCTCACCAGTCTGAATCTTGTTTACGTTCCGTACTCTCTGAGGTCTCCTTGATCTGCTCTTTTCATACTCTTCATCTACGTCAGAATCTGATTCTTCAGGTTCATCTTCCACTTCATCCAGAGTGGCCCTCTTGCTCTGTGCCTTGGCTTGAGAAGCAGGAGGTCCAGCAGACGTGACTGCATCAGCAAGTACACTCTCCTGCCTAACAGTTTCTCTGTTATCCTGCTGTCTTGTCCTCTTTGTGTCATCTTCATAGTTAGCGCCAAATGCCCAGGTAGACTTTTAAATGTCAAGACCAACCTTCTGACTCAAACTCAAGGGGGTTACGTGCCAAATCATCCATTGTATCTAGTCCACCATTCTCCCTTGCTAACTCTTCTCTTGCAGCAATGGCAGATGCAGGAGTGGGAGGTTGCTCCTCCTCCACGTTCACCTTGCTTCTCTTGTTCCTCTTTTTCAGCCCAAAGGTTCCACCTGACTCCTTGTCTCTTTTTGAATCATCCTCGCTGACTTCTGTACTTTCATCCCCACTATTCTCTTGGTCAATGGTCTCTACTTGGCTGTTGCCCAGGTGCAGACCATCAGGCTTTTGCTTTGACTTCCTTGACTTGAGTGAGGCCGCAGCTGTCATCTCTTCATCTACATCTTCATCCTTTTCACCATCATCTACTTTTGTTTTGTCTTTCTTTTTTCTTTCAAGAGGATTTTTATCCCCTTTTTTGGGTGTCTTCCCCTTTGTCTGCATGAAAACATCTTCCTCTTCCTCAGAATCCCTGTCATCCCCGTCCCCATTTGCAGTCTGCCTTGGGCGTCCTTTGGTTGATTGTGCATTCCACTTGTAACCACCATCCCAGCCTTCTTGTTCTGCTGCCCTCAGATCCCTCTGATACTGCATTGACTGCTGTGCATGCTCTTCCAGTCGCTGATCATACTGCGCTCTTGATTCCTGTGGCTGTCTTATGGGGGGTGGTGGAGGAGGCGCAAGATTGTTATATTGTTGTTGCTGAACACGCAGAGGAGGCGGTTGATGGAGCTGATAATCTCCATATTCATCCCATGTCTCATAATCCTGCGCTTGTTGACGTTGCGGTCGTCTCAATGGAGCATTTTGACGTTGTGGTTGTGCCATCTCTGGCGTGTCTGCCATTTGCTCTCTTCTGCGTTGCGATTTGGCGTTTGACTTAGGATCAACGAGATCATCTTCTGCTTGGTAGTCATCGTCAGCGTCATCTGCCTCGACTCGTGCTGCTTTCTTCTGCTTGTTTGACTTTGCTCTGGCCGGTGCAGGTCCATCTTCCGGCACATCTCTTGTTTTCGCTTTGCGCGGGGCTTTGGAGGGTCCAACCGCCCCGTCGTCAGAGTCTTCGACCTCTTGTCCATGATCTCGAACCCTAGTCTTCTTCTTTCGTACTTTGACATCCTCACTGAGGCTGGTCCTTCGTCTAGCACTGGCATTGTCATCTTTATCCTTGACTTTCGTCTTCTTCTTGACCTTGCGTATAACACCAGCATCATCCACTTCGCTGACCTCGTCATATGCCGAGTCCGACTCTTCGCCCTTCACTTTTGTCTTGTCCCTCTTCTTCAGCTTTGTCTTATCTTTCGCTTTGGCATCCTCCTCCGAGCCGTCCTCCACCTTTGCCTTCTTCTTCTTTTTCCTTTTGACTTCCTTTCCATCGTCCAAAACAACCTCTTCTTCAGATGACGAGACGGCAACTTTCTCCTTGTCTTTCTTGGCTTTGTCTTTCTTTTTCACCGTCGCTGCCTTCTCGTCCCCAGACCCCTTGCTTTCATTCGTCTTCTTCTTCTTCTTTTTGACTTTCCTACCGTCTTCGATGACTTCCTCCTCTGAGCTAGATGCCGCTACCTCCTCCTTTCCCTTCTTCGCCTTGTCTTTCTTCTTGACAGTCGCTGGCGCGTCGTCCTCTACGCTCAGCCTTCTCCCCTTCTGTTCTTTCCCCCGTTTCACTTCTTTTTCCTTCTCCTTCTCCTTGATCGGAGAGACCTCATCGACGACGGCTGCTTTTGTCTTCTTTACCTTGGCTTTGGCTGGTTCGATTTCCTCCTCCACATCGACCGTCTTCTCCGACATGATTTCGACCTCTTTCACCTGTCCAGTCACCGGATCCCTGACCCATATTTTCTCCTTCTCCTTCCTGACCTTCTCTTTTTTCGTCTTCTGCTCTTCGGGTGAATCCACTTTCACCTTGGTTTGACGTTGCTTCACTTTCTCAGCCTCCCGCGCTGCTTTACGGAGCGCCTCAGCTTCAGCTGCCGCGTGACCAGCTCGGGCGGAAAGAGGGGCCGGTATGGGGTCTTTGACGTCCACGGGAACTTTTACCTTACCGGGGTAAATGTAGTCTGGCTTGACGTGCACACCACCCTGATTGTCAGCATCTCCATAAGCTATCGGGCCACTTTCGTACGGGGGTTAGGGGTATTCTTGTACCGCCCGGAGCCAGTACCTCGCTTGATGGGACCCAGTATGGATTTGCAAACTGGACATGATCAGCCTTGGTCTTGGAAGATTCGACAGTGCTTACCATTGGTGACGGAGCTGGATGACCCGAGTCTACCCTACTTGGCGAGACCGTCTCCTCTGATCGCAATTTCTCCAATACTCTGGGGTTATGTCCCCCTGTCAGAGGTTGTTCTCCCGGCTTAGGCACTGGTCGACCGATCGGGTCTCGTCCCGTAGGCCAAGGGACGTACGGGAATGCAGAATGGTACGGTGCAGCGCTGACTGGAACTCCTGCTCGAATCTCGCCAGGTGTAGCTTGCGTATACATCCTAGGCACATACGGCGTCACAGGCTCTGGTTCCAGACCTTGGCTGTGCAGATTGGTAAAGTACGGAGCCTGTGGTGTACCTGGTTGAGACCCCGGGATGTTGAGACGGACAGGTCGGCCATCTGGGCCAATATGTGTCACGCCAATCTCGACATTCTTTGGTCCTTGACGAGGATCAAAATGGACGGTGGCACTGTTCCCACCCGGTAAATGGGCGGTCATGGAATCATGGTCTCGTCGTGGGGGTACGCCTGTGCCTGCTCCACCGCCACCAGGCGGGCCGCGATCGCGTGGTTCTTCGTCTCTTGGCGGTCGGCTAGAGTCAGGAGGGATGGTCGCTGGTGTTGCAGGTGCGGAAGTCGCGGGAGGTGGACCTGCCGGAGCAGCAGTAGGGGGAGCGCTAGCCGCCGCTGGCGTGGGAGCTGGCAGTGCATCGCTAACGGATCCGGTTCCAGGAAGCCAGCCCTTGATATGTAGCACAGAGAGAAGTAAGACGCCGAGGAGGATGCCAACTAGCGTGACGGCCTCCCAAAACGCCTTGTTGGGATTCGTGCTGGGCTGGTTGACCATGGTGAGCGGGACCGGGAAGGTTGAGGGCGTAGGGGCAGAGGATTTCACAAAATGAGTAGACAACACGAGCCCCCTCAGTAATGTCAGTTGAAGTGGAGTCTAGTCTGAAAGGATGTACAAAGTGGCATGAAAGGGTGGTGTCGAGAGGGCAAAAAGGATGTCAGTCTCAGGCTCAAATATGCGGTGATCAAGGTCCGGATAGGCGCCTTGCCTGGGACCATTCTAGATTGTAGACGTCTCTGTCATCGTCATGGTAGATCGTGTGCTGACAGTATAATACCTGTTGCCAGGCCTGCGACAAAACTCTACGACATAGAGGACTACTGTTCGTCAACTGGAAAAGCGGTCACCAACTCACCTTATACAATACATTTCCTTGGTTCAACCCCCCTCCGTCTCTGTGCTTTCGAGCGATACGTCCAGCTTGGCATGATGAGGAATCTCTTCATCTGCCCAGAGCAGTTGATGTCGGTCATCCATTCTTTTCTGGACACTCCGAACTGCAGCCTCTTCGCCCCTCAACACCATCTTCGCCCTCGGTACCGGTCTCTCCCCGTCCGCTACACACGCCAGACACTTTGTATACAGGTCACTTCCAAACGTCTCGTTTGACACACATTCACAGTTTGGTACGTCGTACACATTCTCCACGCCTAAAACAGCTAACGCGTCATCCGTGTGTATTTGCCCCCATTCCACGCGTTCCAGTTCCGGCCAGTGGTCCTTGAGGCTTTGGAAGAAGTGGCTTCTATCGGCTTTGGCCGACAAGAAGTAGGTGTGCATCTCTCGATATGCCGTGCAGCCTCCATTGAGGCTTGGACGGATGATTCGAAGGTATTGAGGTCGCGCCATGCGGCGTATGGACTGATAGACCTTTAATGCGGATTTGCTATTGTTGTACGAAGCCGAAGGGACCCGCGTGGGTAGACTCTTGATTGCATTCGAGTGAATGAACACCGTGTGACAATTGGGGAACAGATGCTCTCGAGGCATATACTCGGCAAGCGACGTGATGAGCGAGGCTGACTGTGACGAAGGCGGGCAATCCAATCGGATTGAGCGAACGAGCGAAAACGTGTTGTCCCTGTTGATACCTCGCGAATGATCATCGGAGGTGACCGATGAGATACGAGGGGATCTCATGGACGTGAGCAAGCGCCGGAGAATTTCATCGGTGTGAAAGACCAAAGACCTGTAGAGGATCGGTGCGACTGTATCATAAGTTGTCCTATTGAGTACGAGTAAATTCGCCGCGCTGCTCAGTGCCTGACTGTCGACCATATGCTGCACGATGCCCGGGATAAGATCTGTCGATAAATACGCCGGCATATTTCGCTAGATCTAGCCCATTGCTGGATCGCCGAGGGACGAGATGGAGACATGCAGAGGATAACGTTGAAGATGCGAGACGAGGTATAAATAGGCGCGTCAAATATACTATGATCGGCTCATTTCGCCACCCATTGGGCGCGCCTATTCATCGGAGATGTCCTATAGGGGGGTTTCCTGTTTTGGACCCATGTGCTGACATCGCAGGTCATACCTTTGAAATCTCGTCGAGATATATCATCGATGCAGGTCTCTTGATTCTCAGCTTATCCCCACGTCTACCAGTAGTAGCCCTCGCCAATCAGCAGTCATGTCGAGGACGACAGACGACGAAGCAGCACCCAAAGTCCACGAGCCTTCGGCGGTCCCACCGTATATTCGACATACTCGTCGGGCTCATTCTGCGTCATCGGTCAAGAGCAACAGTTCCACTCGATCTCATCCTCACCCCCAGAACGAGCACGTTCCTATCGCTACAGGTATCACCACTGTCATTGGTACCGCCGAGCCCCTTGTCGAGACCGAGATCGAGATTCGACATGACGATGACGATGCGCACAGTGAAGCTGATGACAATGTGGATTGGGACGAGATAAGGACTCGAGCTCACGAAGGCATTCCAGCTTGGAGACGACCTCGACCTGCGTGGATCTATCCTTTCTTGTTTGGAACGGCATTCTCACTGGGAATGAGTAGTGCCCCCAAGACAGAGCTCTTTATCAATCTTACCTGTCTGGTACATCCTCCTCGGCAGCCTTCCAGCGCAGCCGTTTTGAATCATTACGATTATGCTAGCATCCACGCTGTCGACTCGCGATACTCTCCCACTTACCAAACCATCACCCAAGCGCCGATTAATGCATCTCTACCGGACTCGAACTCACCCCAAGACCCCACGATCGGCGGGGAAATGCCCAGATCGGCAGCGGACAAGTGGTTCTTAAAGCTACAGAAGGACATTTACGATTGGCAAGTGGCTCATCCAGAACCTGAGCACAACGGGCGACACTCGCAAATCAGCACCTCTCCAACTTCGACTGCGACCTATAAACTACCGCCAGGTCCTCTACCTCAGCCCACCATGTCGCCCGATAAGCCACCTTCTTCGCCCCCCTTGCCCAACAAAGACCCCCAGCAAGGTAGCGAACACGGTAGCGAGCACCCTCCTTTCCACGCTATTGACCCTGCGCAATGCAAAAAGGACTCGACAGTCCAGGCGGCCGCTGCTAAGCTCACCATGGGTTGGTCACACTTTCTGCGTCGATGAAAAGACATCTCGCTCACGCGCAGCTTTGACCATCACACTGGGTGTCCTTTCCGCCTTGACCACGGGATACTGGGGTAAGATGAGTGACAAGATCGGCCGAACCAAAATTATGGCCATCGTCGAGCTCGGGCTCTTCGTAGGGTGAGCTCGTTTCGGCAATCAGACGTTCTGTGTTTGACAGTGCAGCCAAGTGTCATTCATCCTGGTCGCCTCCTTTCCGTATCTCGCCCCTGGCGGATATCGATCACTCATTATCCAGCCCATCCTTGAAGGGTGCCTCGGAGGGACAGCATGTCTCCTAGCGACCGTCTATGCGTACATCTCAGACATCACCCCTGACGGATCCCGAGCCGGGGCGTTTGCTCGGTTGATGGGGATTTTGATGACTGGATTTGCGGCCGGACCCATGGTTGGCGCCATGCTTATCAAGGCCACGGATAACATGTGAGATATTTTGTGTCGATCAATGTGCTGATCAGCAGCATGGTGCCATTCTATATCGACGCGACGGTGCACGCAGTCTGGCCCATCCTAATCCTCCTCCTCCTACCCGAATCACTCTCCAAAGAAGCTCGGGCTCATCTCGCCAAGCAATCTGAGAAAGCCGCGGAGTCTGCTCGACGAAAGGACGCGCTGCAAAGGGAATGGGAGAACGAGCATTCAGTCACTCCTCATGACGACGATCCCGCCGCATCAGGATGGAGCAGGATCTCCAATCCGGGTCATTCGAGAAGACGAAGACGATTCGTGGGCAGAATTACAAGGTTCAGCAAGACGATGTTTCATTTCCTGGAGCCACTCACCGTTTTCGCACCGCATGAGAGGTTGGATGGCGGAAGGGGAAAGGACTGGAACCTCACCCTCGTAGCGATTGCCATCTTGGCGGCCTCTATGAACATGGTATGACACATGCGGATTATCCAGTTGCGAGTAGCATCGCTGATGATCTAGGGTATATTGCTTGTCAAAGTACAGTATGCAGTCTACGCATACGGCTGGACGACAACTCAGGTATGTCGCTTTGTGTGCAACATAAGATCTATCCTGACTTGTGCAGCTTGGCCCGTACTTGTCGATATCCGGCTTCTCTCGAGGATTCGTGCTCATCGTCCTTCTACCTCGTGAGTGACTACAACACCAATCTCCATAGCCATCATACTGGTGCACATTTCCTCAAGGCTGATCAACTCGCAGTTGTTATCAAATTTATCAAAGCCAAGTTCTTCTCTGAACCATCACCCGAGACCTCCCCCGATACAACCCCCAGTTCTGCTCCTCCCCCAACCGCCTCTCTCGACCTCATCACCGTTCGCACGTCGCTCACAATGGAAATGACCGGTCTTACTCTTCTCTCACTCAACTTTGGTCCGACGGCGTTCGTCTTGATCACCCTCTGGATCACCTTGGGTTCCGGTACGACACCCGCACTCAACTCCCTTGCCTTAGGACTCTTACCCGATAAGAGTTCAAGTGGAAAATTGTTTGGCGCTTTGTCCGTGTTGCACGCGATAGGATCAACGTTGTTATCGCCTATCCTTTTTGGAGAAATTTTCGCAGCTACTGTCGGTATCTACGCTCCTACGATTTTCGCAGTAGGGGCGTTCCTCCCCGCGAGTGCCTTGTTGGTCTTGTCGTTTGTGCGACTCGGTCGAGCTCCCGAACTTACTGGTGAGAGCGCGATCGAAGGCGTTGGGCAAACTCGACCGACCTCCCCGCGGAAGCTTAGGTCGGCTTCTCCCAGAGGCTAAGCGCGGCGCAGCCTAGGGCTGGACGGATCTCCTTTACTGAAATGTATGTTAGTGAGCTGTATCCTGGAATCTAGTTACGAGTATGTAGTCTTTATACACGGTATTGTTGGAAGGAATCAGAAATATAATTATAGTGGTCCCCTTTTCAGTTTGTTCGTCGATGATATACTTCTCCCCTACCCGACTGATATACGGCCTGCCTATGGCAACTGCCGAGTACCTGATACGAACAACATTTGCATCGCACAACAGGTCTGCCCTTCTCGTTCTCCCCGCCGCTGGCAGGCTTATTGGCAGGCTCATACCCGTCACCTGGCGCGCCTCCTTTTATTTCGCACTCCAAGCACTTTGACATATATGTCCACCCCGCAGTAAGGAGCTACGTTGTCAAAGGAACTCCCGGGCGATACGCGTCGCAATAAGACTGGTGGAGGTGGCATGGGGTCTACGGACAAGGGACATTGAAGGGCCAGACGTCAATGTGCTGCTCAATGCTTGTGATAACTCGGCACTCGTATGGTGTGAGACATCCTATCTTTCATAGCGCCGGTGGTCCCAGTCATTTGAGTTGATCTCGACCCCACGCTCTTTCAATCTGTCCGTCATCGTGTTACCGTCTCCGCTCATCTATCTGGCTACACAATAGCGGCGGAACTCGTTTCGACCCAAATCAGCTATGAATCGCAGACAGCGTAATCTGCTCAAGTTGGTTGGCGCTCTAGCAGGCGCAGCGAGTGTTCAGGCGTGTTATTATCAAGCTCTCAATCTGGAGAATCCTTCCGATTACTACTATCGATACTGCTACGCAGGCGTGAGTTGTGACTCAATACCTGTTGGTTCCAAGTCGCTCATCACCCAGTGTACAGCAATCCAAGCGGCTCAACCGGACTATACTGCCTGTTGCACACCCCTCCCAGCGGGTGCAACAGCGCCTGCAACTTGTGGTCAGCTATCCAAATCACATGAACAAGCTGGGACGACTTGCCAATGGGGTGCCGTGCCCACCACTGACTTTCCTCAGCAGTACAATTATGCCCCATCCACCCAAGGGGGTAACAATCAGAAATCAACTGTATGGGTCACAAGTACCACAACTACTGCTTGTGCTCAAGGTGCCTCAAGCCCATATGTCCCCTCGGCACCTGTATCAAGTCTGTCAAGCTCCAAGTTTCCCGATGTCAGCCCAGTCTATGCATCTTCACCTCCTTATGTCCATGAAGACACCTCATCAGGCAAGCTGGCGCAAGCTACTTCCTCTCCGCCTGCTCCACCTCCTCCAGCCCCTTCCTCATCTCCCTGCAAGTCAAATCCTACATATGTTCACCAAGAACCCAGCTCATCCCCTCCTCCTTGTCCGCCAGTGTCTTCCAGCAAACAGGCTGAGTATACCTCAAGTCCTCCCCCTGTCAGCCCAACCACATGGACTCCACCATGTATACCCAGCCAACAAGGTCTGATCTATGGTACCTATGTGCCATGCTCTGGTTCAAGCTGTCCGCATGTTGGGTGCGCTGTCTCCACCTTGCAGAGTGGCAAGTGCGGTACTGACGTTGCAGTGCCGCACCACCATCTGGCTTTCTGGGCGATCCTCAGAAGCGCAACGGACCACCTCAAACTGGATCATGCCCCCATGTTGGGTGAGGATCCTCATCCCTGTTCAATGATGAGGGAAATTCGTGTCTGACAACTATGCAGTGAAGCAGCACCTTCTGATTTTACAAGAGAGCAACAGAAGAGAGCTGCTGTGCCAACTGTCACACCTGCTCTTGTAGGGAAGCATGACAATCTCAGAAGACCTGTTGTGGGGTATGAACCACCCCAAGCCAATGACAAGAGAGCATTACCTATGGCAAATATTGACAATGTAAAGCAACCCCCTCCACCACCTAGAAACCTTGAAGATGTGGAGAAACGGGGCAATACAGTGATAGTCACCTCAACTGTCACTGGATCTCAGACTTTTTACAATTGTGCCGGAACCTGGATCTTGGGGACATCAAGCTATGTGTCTTCATTTTCAAGCAGCGGTGCAGCTGGACTTGCCATGCCGTCCATCAGCTCAGGAGCAGGTGAGTCAACCTCCCACTTGCAATATGCTTTGTGGACTCTGACCCATTTCCAGGATCAGCCCCTACAGGAGCAAGAAGAAAGAGAGAACTGCCAATCACATTCACAACTATCAGCACACTTTTCCCGACAGCAAGCTGTCCCTACCCAGGAGGAAAAATCCCAGGAACTCAACCCACTGCATCTTACATTTCTGGTCCTATCCCCTCTGGCTCAAAATGCTTCTGCAAATCTGGATATCAACAACCTTCCCCACCCTCAGCGAACAGCTCTCCTGTGTCATCTCCTGTTAGGCCATACAGCAGCTCAACTAAAGGTGGCTTGGAGATGAGTATCAGTAGTGGTGCTGGTGCTGTGCCCTCATTCTCGGTCTCTCAAGATATGGCAAGGAGAGCAATGGTCACGCCAGCTCCCTATGGAGGCCAGTTGATGCACAAGAGAGAAGCCATGGTAGAATGTCCTTGTGAATGTGGACAGGTTATATCTGTCTCTCCTCCCACAGCTTCTCATTCTTCAAGTGCATCAGGCGGACTGGCAGGATTCTCAATTAACTCTGGGGCGGGGTCAGTATCTCTTGTATCTGTCACAGTACATGCTCACTGGATAGGGCTGCACCAGTGGCTTTCTACACAGTAGACAATGCCAGGAGAGGGGCATATCCAACCAATCAACCAAACATTGCACGAGATTACATTGCAGTAGCAGGTGGCTTTCTCAAGCAAGATGTCCCCCCTTCAGATTGGAACCGCCCAGAAGCCCCTGAAAAGAGGCAGCTCAATAGTCTTCTTGCAAAGCGTGAAGCACCCCCTGAAGTGGTCACCAGTACCAAGTGGATCACCACTGACAACTGTGCCCCAACATCCACTGCTTCCGGATGGAACTCACATGAAAGTCATGATCATGATGAAGATGAAGAATGTGATGAAGATCAGGGTTCTGCAAGCGATTATACCATTGTATATGATGCTACATCAAGCGGGAAACTGGCTCAAGCTACATCCAGTCCGTCTCCTGCTGGTGCACCATATACCTACCAGCCCGCCTCTTCTTCTGGTGCACCTCATGTTGGTATGTCTGCTATGGATCCTGCACAAATCAGAGCTGATATGAAGGTGACGGGACAAGGCCACCAGGTTTTGCTGTTGATGCGCCAGAGAGGAGAAAATAGGGGCAGCCATAGAGATGATTTCCTCTTATCACTCTTACACTGGACTTTTCAGCGACAGTTCTGCAAAATGTATACATGATATCAACAAAACTTTGCATAGTGTAGAGTTCCTAATTTGCATAACCCTTCCAGGTTGTTGTCATCAGGGGATGTGCCATTCCCTCACTGGGGATTGGGCTTGAAGCTAGGTCAAGCTTGCCAAGAGGTGCAGAGTGTATGTAATGCATACCGAACCCAACCTGCATCATTAGTACATGTGCAAGATCTTATGATGCCCACTGAGTATGGTACACCAATGGCAGAATCTGCAGAAGTGGTTTGAGTTGTTGAGCCTGCCGCTTCTCTGATTGCAGCACTTGTCACTGGCTTTTCCTTGGAAGATGAGCTAGAACTTGAGCCCGATCTGGAGGAAGATCTTGATGAGTGCTCAGAAGATGCAGATGGTCTTGATGAAGAGGAAGAAGTGGTACTGCCTGCTGCTGCTGCTGCTGTTGCTTTTGCCTTTTCTTTCTCCTTCTCTTTGAGTGCTTTCATCTTTGCAAGCTTTTCCGCATCTGGATCAGAAGGTTTTCCTGCTGATGAGCTGGATGCGGTGACTGGTCTTGCAGAGGATGAAGAACCTCCTGAAGTTGCTGCCAATGTTGATGAAGTTTGTGGTTGCACCATAGTGAGAGGTGGGTTGAGCTCCTGGGAAACAAGCTGAATAGAGAATAACAGTAATAGGAGAAAGCCTAGTGTCTTGTTCACTGAATGTCAGTAGGTCTCTTTGGCTGTAGCATACAAAGGCTGATGCCAATGATCATTGCTAAAGTCTTGGTTCTCCACAGCTTCTGATGCTCCCTGCAATCAGCTTGATCCTCACTGTACTTCTCACTTGTCCTCAGCCGCCTTTTGTTTTGCTTTCTCAGCAGCTCTCACTTTGATTACCTCTGCCTCTTTCTTCTTTTTGGCCTCGTCTTCCGCTTTTTTCTTCTTCTCTGTTACTTCCTTCTCCAACAGCTTGGCTCTTTCTTTTTCTTTCTCTGCAGCTCTTTGCTTTTCTTTCTCTGGATCAGGCCGGGCAGATTCTTTTGCTTGTGGTTTTGCCTTTCCCTTCTCCTTTTCCTTGTCACTGGGTTTATCTTGCTTCTTCTCCTTGTCTTTGTCTGTCTTCTCCCTGCCCTGATCATTGTTGCTCTCAGGCACTGAAGGTCTGTTGAAATGGCCACTGCTGATTAGCCCAAACACAAGATGTTGAAGTTGATGTGACTTGACTCACACATGTGCTGGCATGCCACTCTCCCACCATAGCTCATTTCCCTTTCTCTCCGCTTTACCCATGGGAAATGGCCAAGGTAACATTCTGTTCAATCTTGTAGTCAAGAAAGCTGAAGGGTGTGCCCGTAGATCATCCCATGGTGTAGGCTCAGGTTCTTTCTCTTCCTTCTTTTCTTTCTTTTCTTCCTTTTTCTCTTCTCTCTTGGAAGAAGAGGATGATGAGGCAGGGGCTGGTTCTGGTGGAAGATCTGCTACTACCTGATTCCAAATGATGAAAAAGCTACAGGTCAATTTGAACAGGGTATCATAATATGTGAACTCACAAGAGAAAAGCCACGGTGAGGTGGACATAAGTGATGTGTAGTCTGGGCACACCAGGTAAGACACCGGTCATTTGAGCCATCAGAGCAAACAAAACTAGGACAAATCCCCATTGCAGGATGAATGGCGCAACATTTCTGCTGTCAGCATCTAACAAGAGTATGCTTTCTGGTGAGTTTTACCCTATTTTATCAGGGGAAAGTGTGAGCCCAGGCATGGCATTTGAGGTCATGAAGAGAACCATGCCAATGATGAGGATGACATATACTGGTCCTGGAGCTCCAAGCGCTTCAATTGGTGGACTTTGATATGCGGGATAGTAAGGGTGCATGATGCTGTAAGACTGAGATGAAGTATGGGGGTGATAAAGTGATACAGACAACAGATACTGACATGACTGACATGACTTGAGATGTGAAACGGAAAACAAATGCTGATGGAGATGAGGGATGAAAGGATTCCGCAGGATCAAACATGACTTTGTCCGTCACAAGGCATATGCAGTTGCAAGTATATCCTCCCATACCCTCCTCATATATGCATGCATGAATGTTCAGAACAGTCCTCCATGAAATTGTATACTTCTTTTCTGTCTGTCAATACAAGCCAAAGTAGTAGCTCACCTTCTTCTTCTGATGGGAAGCCGGTATAGCTTCTAACCATTGACCTCCTGGCCCATGATGTTCCCCTCTGTCATCTGCCCCAAGACTGCTTGATGTGGGAGCATTGTAAATCTCCAAAATTGTAGTCCCTGCAACCTCTGTGTACACCTTTGTGATCTTGCCGTCCACCCCGGTATACTTCGCTTTGCAAGCAGGTGCAGAGGTACTGTACACATCATACAACAATCCTGAGGGTTTTGTACCGCTTGCAGAGGTGATTGTAGATTGTACACTTGTGGATGGAGCAGATGGTGAGTATTGCAGGGCATAGTCAGATGTGGATACACGTGCACTGCCGCTTGCAGCTGGTGCAGACGCACTACCACCCATCTGAACAGCAGCGGCACCATCCACACCCGCTGCAACAGTTGCAATGACTTGTAGAGTCCCCTTTGTGGCGGTTTTGGTGGGACTTGGACCAACGGGGAATGTTGTTGTGAAATTGGTAGCCATGTTGGCGCAAGTGGCAGTGGCAGACAAGTATTTTTCTTGTGGTGTTGCAGCGCCTACATAGTCTGTACGGTTGGGGCAGAACTCAATCTCATAATCCGCTAAACGACCTTTTGATGCAGAGGCGGGACACGTCCAAAGTGCCGTCTTAGACTTCTCGCTGTTTATCAGCAATTTTCTTGCCATAATACGTCTCGCCTACTCGTAGGCATACTATCATGTTAGTGACCTAGCTCAAGAACACCATGTATACGCACGGCGTAGGAATTCCGACAGTTGTCCTTGAACAGCGAGTAATAGTCGACACCGCAGATTGCGCAAAGATTTGGGTCGTTGTACCCGCCTATATTCAATGTCACGACTAGATTTCTTCGCTAGAAGTATTCAGTCGACTCACCAGAGCAACAAGCTTTATTGCCAAATTTCTCTTGGCCAAAGCCCACATTGCACGCCGCAAGACATCCTAGATTCTTGCCTTCTTGATCTATGCCCGATCGCAACAGAGGCGGGCACATGGGGTTGATGTTGGTCGGACAGTCCGGGTCGGCGCATGTCTCATCTGACGATTTGATCACTAGTGGTATGTTGAAGCCTGACGCCCTGTGAGCTGCAAAGAATTGTAGCGTGCTCACCGTCTACCAGAGAAACGTCGTAGTTGTCTTCGCCTTCTTTGGCAAAAGTAAACTCGGCTACGGTATCAGCATTGTCTTCGCGGACGCTCGGAAAAGCTGGCAGCGCACCTAGGGTAGCAGGAGGTTCGTTTGTGACTTGACTATCTTATCAGTCTTCTCGATGCTGACCTTCGCTTTCGTTACTGACCAAGTGATATCTCCGCCTGTACCCAATCCACATCCACCCGTCAAACACTGAAACTTGCCATCTTGAATCGTACACCCCGTTCTAGCCCATATTCTCCCTGCCGTCCAATCGTCTGCCACTTCAAACTCGTTGTACGTTCCAGGGGTGAGTACCCATCCGGTGACTTGTTGAGGGGCGTTTGTACCGCCTGTATGCATTCCTGGCCATATTGTCGTCCCGCACGAGTTCTTTACCGTGATCTTTCGAGCCGTCGCGAGACTCGCTTGCAGGAAAATGAAGACGATAATAGATATTAGGATGTGCGATGGGATCAGGTGAAGAGGTCGGGACGGACCCTTGAGGCGACAAGAGGACCCCATTGTGAATGGTGGGACTAGACGTAAGGAGCGTATATGGTGAGATCCTCGACAAGCGGTAAGCGGTCCAGCCGATTACCCAGTATACACAAGGTCTCAAAGAGAGCGACAATTTCAGAGTGTTCTCGCATCAACGTACTCGACGTCGCTATCGAGGTTGGTACGACGGTCACACCCATGGGACTCGCAATGACCACGGTCATATGTCGAAACGTTCTCCCAGTCAAGGGGCTGAGTTTCGGCCCAAAGGATGGTCTTGCTCTTGAGCTGTATCAACAAGTCTGCGCCGATAAAGGATCACCAACTGCAATAAGGGATTCAAGGTGCAGTGCGTCCTTGGCATGTCTGTGCTGCTGAGTCGACAGACAATCAAGAATCGCTTAGAAAAAAATACGGCAGAGGATTGAATACTGGTCAATGCATGAGATGTAGTAGCGTTGCAGATTGCATTATAGATTGTTAGATGGATCAGTGAGTGAGTGAGTCTCGACAATTGTCACGCCGTCGGTGAACAAGGTCATGCTCGATCTCCCAGAGAAGCGTTCCTACCCCGACATGCCACCGTCTCGATATCCGCCTCATTGCATTCTGCCCCATAGTCTTGGAACTGACCCAAGTTTGTCGGACCTGTTGTTCCCCTGCGATTCTCTTATACTCTCGCCGCCTTATCCTGTGATCCCATCCTATCGCAGTGCCCGTGATGACCACCTCTAAAACGATGACGACCAAATTGAGACAGATTACCACGACAACGGTCGGAAGTCCATGGCATGCTGATCCTGGTAACGCGGCCAGAAAGGCGGGCAGGAGTGGAGGGGTATAGTGCCATGGTGAAGGACAAGGAGGGAGCTGGTCCGCTTGTAGCAGCAGAAGCAACGCGACTGACTGTCAGCTTGTCCCGTGTGTGTGAGAGAGAGTTTACGAGACTGTGGAAGTAAAGTGAGGACAGTGATGGTAAGATGTAGACCGCATTGTAGCCATGCTGAGTGTCTGCGATTCAGCGACGTCAATGCTGTCAATGCTTCTTTCAAGACTCACATGGGCCGACCTCGTATCATCCCTATAATCTCCAACACAATCCCCGGGGCGAGGTACAATGTTTGCAATACAAGACAGACGACCAGGATCAACCATAATATCATTGGTTGTATGAGATGTTTGACCAGGAGATACGGTATAGCCGTTGAAAATGCTAGATGGGCCGCGATGAGCAGAATGTGAATGACCGGTAAGAGGGGTCGACGGAGGTACGGGACTAGCACCTCCTGATCTGAATGAACAGCTGGAGTAGGCCCATGGAGTGGTAGTGACAGCATACGAGCGGAGCTGAAAGTCTTGAGCGGTGATCGAGGAGGGATCTGATGCCCTATTTGCCGAACCGAAAGTCGAGGACTGGGGAGAATGCTGTGTCTAACGGGGTTGGGAAGGAGCACGCGCAGACCTAGGTTATGAGTGTCATTTAGCGTCACTTCGCCTTCTCTCCGCGTGAAGTCGAGTCCGACACTAGACATATGGGAGATAATCCCGTTTGATGGGCCTGCCGGGGGCTCGACCAACGTCGCCGTGGACGTGTTGGCGGATTGATGTCCCCAGTGAATGTCCTTGTCCATCTCCTGCAGGCGATGGTCAGATGAAGCGAAAGCAGCAGCTTCGGTCAGCAGTGTTCCGTGCGTGTATACCGTCTCATCTCCATCATATGCGCATAAGTTTGTGTGCCGTTTCATAGAAAGGATGTCGAGACATGTCGAAGTCGGTATGCGGGACAGCAAAGCCAAAGGATGATCAGATAAGGGGGGAAAGGAGACTTCCCCTTGTCGTACCGATCTCGCCCTACCTCATTACAGAAGCATATCGTATGATCTTCAGTATCAACTCGCATGCTTTCTAGGATGAATTTTGGTCGCTGCATACGGATATGCGATCCTCAAGCTGTAGGCTGTAGAATCGCCTTTGAGATCGACTCGGCCAAGACCGATCCGGGATTCCGACTGAATGGCAACCGACTTAGTCATGATGGCTTGGAGGACCGACTCGAGCGGTCTTTTCTCGCTCGAGGATGGGGTCAAGATGATGAACGACCTCGTCTCCTGATGTCTGCCTCGAGCATCTGTGTATAGTCCCTCTCTTACACCTCTCCATCCCATGTGTCGAGTCCGTCAAAATGTCCAGAGTCACTCCCCCGCTGTCGACTCCTGGTCCCGCCGATCAGTCTGAAAAATCTATACCGACCACTACGCCTAGCAATCTCACTCCCGAAGCAATCATAATAGACTGGGCGGATTCTGACCCTCATGTGAGTGTCAAATAATGCTCGCTCTACCTGCATCGCGCTCTTGGAAGTACAGCTTACCCCCAGAATCCACAAAACTGGTCGACGGTTCGAAAATATGTCTTACTTTATACCTCGTTAATCACCTGTATGCTATGCGCTGCAAACTGTACCCATGTCGCCATCGTCAATCCGGCAGGACAAGAACGTTTCGGTGTTTCACGGGAAGAGTTCACCTTGTCCTTGACGGTGTTGTTGATTTCTATCGCTATCGCCCCTTTGGTCCTGGCTCCTCTGAGTGAGACTGTGCGTATGATCTTCGCATCATTGCCCATGTTGACGTGCAGCTGGGCCGTAACCTAATCTATCAAGTCACCGGGCTCTTGTGAGTCGCATTGGATCTTTGAGGAGGAGCTGATAAGACAGGTCGTTTTTGTTATATCTCCCTCAAATCTTCACTACCAACTACAGCGGATTCCTCGCTGCTCGCTTCTTTGTGAGTTGATATCTGTGCTTTTCATCACATCAGTGCTGAATGAGCAGCAAGGAATAGCCCAATCCGTCGCCAATTCAATGGTGAGCGGTATAGTCGCCGATATCTTCAGTCCGGAAGACCGTGGTAGACCAATGAACGTCTTTGTCCTGGCTACATTCTTTGGTCAGGTATGTCTTTGTGACATGCACGTCCGGATTGAATGTGGACTTATGTTAGTCACTAGGTGGGGCAGGATTCGGATGGGTCGTACAGGATCTTAACTTCCAATGGGTCTACGGCGTACGTCCACTAGAGTAACTCCTGTTCTCCCGCCAATGAACCAGATACAAGCCATTATAGCCGGTGCAGCGTGCATACTCAACCTCGTCTTTCTGCGCGAAACTCGAAGCGATATACTCCTCCTTCGACGTGCTCAAAGCCTGACGAAACAAACGGGTCAAAAGCATGTGCCTAGAGGATACGATTCTGATAAAGGTGGATGGAGGTTGATTGCCGTCTCGTGTCTTCGGCCTATACGTGAGTCGCCTCGCTACACTTGGGACATACGAGCAGGGAATGTGGCTTACAATCCAGAATACCTCTTTACCGAGCCTATCGTTTCCGCTTTGTCTACGTGGATTGGTTTCGCATGGGCAATGATTTTCCTCGGTGGAACTTCTGTAGGTCTGGTGTTCAAGCAGTATGGGTGGAACCAAGGTCAACTCGGAATGGCTCAGTTGTACGTCTGCCTTTTCATGTTCGGATTTTCGTCCTCTTTACGCGGTTTTCTCCTGTAGAGTGGTCCCTGACGATTCACAGACCAATCTTTATCGGTGGACTATTAGGGATGATAGCAAACGATCACCAGGAATATCTCTACCGCCGTGCCGGTACAAAACACGGTGGGAAATCTCCTCCTGAAGCTCGACTTTATTACGCAGCCTACGGCGGGCTTTGTTTCCCACTAGCAATGTTCGTCTTTGCATGGACGGGCAGACCAGATATACATTGGATCGTGCCTGCCCTTGCGCTGGTCGTCTCCAATTTTGGCATCTTCACAATTTACGCTGGCGTCTTGTGAGTAGGCCAGTCTCGGTGTGCGGGTCGAGGAATTGATGGACAGCAACTATCTTGCCGATGCGTACGAGACGTATTCTTCCTCCGCGCAAGCTGCTCAGTCTCTCGCTCGGAACATCTTGGGCGCCGTGTTTCCACTCTTCGCTTATCAATTTGTGGGCTCCCCTCTTTGTCTACCAGATCTGCGCTGAACTATAGTACACCGGTATGGGTTATGACCACGCATCGACTTTGGTGGCTTGTGTAGCACTATTCTTGGGTATCGCACCGTTCATCTTACTCAAATACGGAGCTGAGCTGCGGGCTCGAAGTAAAGTAGCGAGTAGTCTACGGCCCGAACCTCCTCGTGAGATAGAGGGGGATTTCCGACCGGGTCTTTAAGTGAGAGTGAGCTTGGGTTGTGCATGTCGTCTTGCGCGTGCTGCATCTCGTAAATCATTATGTATCTATATATCATCGCGCATGGGTTTGGCGTAGATAATTTCGTTGATGGTCCATTCGGAGCAGAGCATCATCAAGACGACTCTGCTCCCTACTATTCCTTCTCGCCTCACCGTGGTGTGCACTACAAGGACGCCTTGGTCCTCGCTGCCCACATCATCCCGACAAAGCTCTGGCCTTCCGGACTCCTGGCACCGTTGATCTCCCATGGTCCCATTGGATTTACAACAGACGTCAACCATCCTTCCGAGTCAATCTTGACGACTACACCGTCGAAAGCCTTTTCTGCGGCCGCGTCGGTTGACGCGGAGGCTTGGTCAGGGTACATGTTGATGAATCGGTAATACGCAGCGACGACGATGGCGGTTCCAGCGGCTTCACCTCCTGACATCGCTGCTTGGTCAGCTCGAATCATGGGTCATGGGATAATGTTAAGGCTGCTCACCGTAAGACTGGTCCCAATACGACATGTAGTTTGGCAAAAGTCCCTCGTTCTGGGAATCAGTATCGGACTAGAGGGAAATCAGAGGAGACTTACGTTGAGTTGACCCAGCAAAGCCTTGAAGACTGTTCCGAGGGTATTCTTGACATCCGCAATCTGCCCCGTGAACGCCCCCGAACGTCCAGCCTCTTCGATGTTGGCCAGTATTCTCAAACCACCATGGACCATCCATCCATTTCCAGTGGCCCAGAATAGAGGATCGAAATCGTTTATATGACGATACAAGCCAGTCGACGGATCTAACAGTGCTGAACTCTCTAATTGCCATTGGGTGATTGCCAAGGAGAGGAGGTCGTCGTTTGATGTGTCACCGCCCAGGTCTATACGTCAGTCGATGCCATGGGGCTCGCGGTATACTGACAAGCTGGGAAAGGAGGGATCATTGAACCCATATCGGCCCAGAGTTGAAAGTAGCCATCTCGCTGGGAGAGTGTACCTAGGATCAGTAAAACAACGGCTCAAACTTGCTATGGACTCACCATTTTCGGAGGCAGACCCTTGTTGGAGGTATGCGAGTTGGTTGCCACACGCCCAAGCCAGTTGAGCGGAGCTTAGACCAGAGCTCAGACCGGATCTCACGTCGCTTCTCTGGGCATATCTAGCCAACAACCACACTCCCATCCCCAGCGCGACTGGGTCACCCAAAGATCCATCTCCATTGATCAATGGTTTAGGAGATAGTGGGGTCGGAGTGGTGCTATAATCCAAGTAAGCCGCGAGATCAGTGACTGAAGCAGGGTTGTAGTTCCCCGGAGATCCCGTCCAGTCGTACCCTGCCAACCAGGCTTCTACGACCCACAAAGCCGCCCAAGGGACGTCCTTTGCAAAGGCCGTTCGGTCAAATTCGAAAGGGCCAAGTTTGGGAACATACACCTCGAGCAGGGATTCTACCAATGATCCGACTTCCCACGAATGGGTTGAAGATTCGATAGCATTGGTCATGATGGTGGGGAGGATCTTGGTTAGGTTGGTATATGATGCACTGTCGATCTTGTTGTTGGGTCGCAATGGCAGTAAAGTGACGTCCTTGCCAGAGACGAGAAGAGCGTTGGAGCTGAATCCCCATGTTGGAAGTGCTTTGATGGCGCCCGAGACCGCAGAGCCCACAGCGGCAGCTTGTCGTTTATCGTGGTGGGCATGTCGAGGGTGGTGAGGTTGGTGGTGCGAGGGTGCGGCTAGAGCGAGTGAAAGGAGAGGTGCGAGTGTGAGAAGGGGGCCAATGATGCGCATGGCGCCGGAATGCTACAGGTGGAAGATGTTGTTGTTGTTGTTGTTGTTGTTGTTGTTGTTGATGTCGTCGTCGCTCGAGGTTGAATGATGGGGATGTCGACTTTGGTCGACGGGTCTTTGTGTTCTGATAGAAGAGGGTGTCAAAATCGAAAGGACAGTGAGGCAATCAACGCAAACACTTGTCGTCTACACAGAGGACTACAGGCAGATGATGATACAAGAGAAAAGTAAAAGAGAGGAGAATGGGAGAACAAAGGATGAGGGTCGAGAGACGAAGTTGCCAAGACTTGGCGCGTTTCGAGGACAATCAACAATCCTCTTGGACCTAGGACGCTCTTCATGCATGGTCGTATCGAGCAATATTCTTCTTATTCTTCTACATGGTCTAGACCATACATCTACAAAGGCTCTGAGCAACTGACGGTTTGGTGGGTGTGAGAATGAACCTTGTCAAAGGATGGTTTCCACCACAATCTCTCGGCGCAATCGAGCACACGCTCTGCAGGTCCCGATCATTCCTATTCACCACAACTGACCCGTCTCAAAGCTCCACTGGGGCCAGGTCGACTCGACTTCTCTACCATTGCATCGGTCTCTCACGCAGCTTCAGCTGAAGTAGACCGGACTACACCTCTCGACATTTTTTTCTGCGCGTTCGTCGAGCTCGACGTGATAGAGATAAGCTTATTCCCCTTATAACACGTGCTCCCATTGAGGCAAGTCGCTTTCTGCGGATGCTGATTCCCTTACGACATATAAGAGGTCAACTTTCATGCAGCAAGAGGCAACGATGGATGGGTGATACATTCAAGCCTGTCATGCGAGATCATCAAAAGCGGCACAGCAGACCCCCGGCAGTTTGACAACACTTTACAAGTCTCCAGGTCCTCGAGTCCTTACCACCTCCCCACCAACTGCGGGGCCATCGTAGTGGGATACCCCCATAATGGCCCACCGGGTAGCGCGGCATGAGGGACATCTGCTTTACCTACAGAGAAGCAAAACCGCCTGTAATCCGGTTTGAATCGCCTTGTATATCCAGGCTGGCCGTAGACATGTGGAAGGGGAGTGACGCTTTCCCAGCCGAACAATGGGGAAGGGCCGCAACCGAGGTTCAGCAATGGTCGAGCGGGGGTGTATGGGTGAGGGATGGGACCTTGAGGGAGGAAAGCGGCCGGGTGAATAGGAGGAGCAGCGTGGACTGCTCCTTGTGCTGCGAATACCGGTGTAGTGAAGTGAGGTACGGCTTGATTTTGGCCGAAGATGGGTGGACGGTGTAGATATTGCTGCTGGCTGAGTCGAGGCGGATGTGGCGCATCGGCATTACCTCCCAAGTCAAAGTTGACCTGTTTCCTGTGTCTGTTCTTTGCACATTCCTCGCATGGACCAACCTTTTCTTCTCGCTGCTTCTTTCTGGTCTTATCATCCTGACGTTCTGGAGGGAAATGGTCAGCCTGACTGTCGTAGCCAGAATGGGACGATGAGTCTGAGGCGGCTTCGATCTCCCTGCAAACATCAGTGCTGCGAGTCCGCCTGGTCGCTCGACCTACTTGATTTGAGCCATCGTGGTCTAGCCCGTGATTGGTAAGAGGGTTACATCTCATGTCATCTTGCTATATCCCTCCTCAACATGATCATCTCATCGTCATGGTCGTTCCGTTCATTTGGCTGTCCTTTGAACGCCTACCCCTAGGTAGATCCGTCCACCATCTGATCTCGAGTGGCAAACGGCAGGCAACCAAGCGTACTTTCCCGTAGGAATCGCCCCAGCACTCTCGGCTTGACAGCGATGCGGTTTACGGAGAGATCAGGAACTATGTATGCGATGTGATAACTATGCATGATTGTATTGACATACTTTACAACGTGATTCGGTACACTGCTCATCTCATCTCCTCGATAACCGTCCACTTGGCTCGGGCATTCCAACTGGGTTCACCAATACGTCCCCGTCATATACGCATAAGGGTTGTACATTCCGGAGTAGCCCAGTCCATAATTCGGTCCATAGCCGTATCTTCCCCATCCGCTGAACATGTTGCCGTACATGTACGGGTAAGAACTGACAATCGGTCCGGCGGCAGTGTACATGTACATCCTAACGCATTAGCTCCATCATTACCTCGACGTACCTGTATAATATAGGCGTTATCAGAAACGGTAGAGTGTGGCTAAGCAAGATCACTGATCAAAGTAGTGCAAATTGGTCTGTTGTCTCGTAGATCGTCAAGTGATCGACGTCCCACGAGTCGTCGACCCTTTTATACCTTCGAGCCGTATCTACCGGCTCTTGGTCAACCGGCAACTCGAGGAGTCAACATCTTTGCTCAAATTTCGATTATGTTTCGAGGTCACCTAAACCTGTCAGACATTTGGCAATCCTTTTCGAACCTCCGTACGAGGGTTTTCTGACGTCAGGCTCGTGAGTGACATCGTCAAGCTTTTGACCTTTCCTTTCATCAACGTCCTTACAGATACGAACGTATGGGAAATGTGATCGGGTCAGTGCTCGTGAAACAGCAGGCGCATTACCCGGGGCCCTCCAAGCAGTAAAGCTAGGTCAAAGGTTGACCGTTCGAGACGTTGCAAAGGATGCTGGTCTACCTGCCAAATTGTGTCAGTCAGCTGAATGTCACTCGTCTGTCTCTGAACATCCATATTCTACGGATCATCCATCCATCTATCCAGTCCCCATTCCGATCAACCCTTCCTCACCCCTTTTCAAGTCCATCAGCCCCATAACCCTCTGGGCACCCCTCGTCATGCCGTCCGACCCAAGAGCCGCCTCGTCCTCTTCCGGCGCTAGGCCTTCTTCCTCTTCGTCCTCCTCGACAAAACCCTCCAGCTCATCGTCTTCCGATCCGAAGAAAGCGGCAGCGTCTTCATCTTCATCGTCTTCTCGCCCCTCATCGAGCAGTAGCAGCGGTGGCTCGTCATCCTCTTCATCTTCTGCCGCAAAACCCACCCAGCCCACGGCAAACATCTCCGCCAACGCGTGGATGTCATTCTTCCTATTCGTCTGTCTCGTCTTGATCATCTTACAGGGACCTCTAGGTCTTTCCGGTACAGGATCTGGTTTGATGTCTATGGGTGGGTTTGGGTTTGGTATGGGTGGGTTGCCGGGATGTGGTGGATACGTAGCTGCTGCTGTACCTTGGTGCGCTCCTGCCCCGGCTCCCGTCGCTGCGCCATACATGCCTCTGGCGCCTGTAGCCCCTGTAACACCTGCGATGCCTGTCCAAGCAATTTATCGAGCACCTCAACCTCAGGTGATAGTTCAAACCCCCCCTAGGTATCCTGCGCCGCAGATGGGAGGTCAAGGGTATGTGGCCAGTCCTCAAGGTGGCGGTGGGTACTCTTGGTATGCCAATCCATACCCAAATCAAGGCAAGTCCTCCGTCCATCATGGATGCTGACAAGTAGGAGGAGGGTATAGACGCCCGTCTCAGCCTGTATCGGTCCAGTACCAAAGACCAGGGATGCAAATACAAGTGGAGACAGGTATGCTCTGTTGGTATTTCCCATACGCATGTCAACCTCTGATCCCATACGCGTACGCCCGTGACTCCCCACCTTCAAACTTGATTGATCGTACTCATAATACTGCTCAATATCCATTGGTACCTACGACAGGTGGGAGAAGTCCCCCGGTGCAGGTCCAGCATCAAGGTCCAGCTGTGCCCGTCCAGCCTGTAGCCCCCATACCGGGTGAGTCGACCTGTAGTATTTTGGCTGACGGCCAGTCACACCACCTGCCAGCCCCGAGTTTGTAGCTGGACTAGCCAACCTCGAATCTGCCTTCTATCCATTACTTGTAGGCGCTATAGCTCTTCTGGTCATCTTTGATTACGCCTCATAGTCGATGCATGCCACTCTCACGTAATCGGACCTATGCACTACGCGACTCTCTCTCCCATCTGAAGTCTATCCACACACTTCGAAGTCTTCAACTCTCCCATGATCCCACGCAGACAGCGTCGAGGACCATGGGTATCACTTCGTACATCTACTCAGCGCCTGTATAGGCAGATTCGGGAAAAGGGGGTGTACCCCATTCTCGCTGGATTACCTCTTACGCTCGTCCGGAAATTCCGTCGAGAGGCTCGGTTCAGACTCGCCATTCTGGCTCTTGCGCTTCTATCCACTCTAGCCTACACATGCGCTTCGTCACCGCGTAATCTCGAGCCAATACTGTTTCCTCCGAGATTGACCCACCCCGAAGTCGCCTTTCGACAGTTGAGAGAGGATATAGCCGGTGGGAAGGTCAACTTACATCCTATAGAAAATGGACAGCTGGTCGTCGATCGCTCGTCGACTATACATCCCATTGAACAGCTCATCATTACCGCCCAGGAGGAGTGGGAGAGAAAGGTGGCATCTCAGAGTCGGACCTTGAAAGAAGCAGTGAGGGTTTATGAGAAACGGTATGGCAGGTCGCCTCCTCTTGGTTTCGACAAGTGGTGGAAATACGTCGTGTGAGCATGTCAATCCTTCTTCGTCTCCTGCCCTTCGTATATCTATATCATATCGAGAAGAACATGGAAGAATGGGCGCAAGCTGATACGCATTTTAGCGACAATGAGGTCGTCTTACCTGACGAATACGACAGGATCAATAATGACATTGACCTATACTGGTCTTTCCCCCATGCCCAACTTCGCAGTCTGAACGATGCATCTCAAATAGCCGAGGATACCTACACCCTCCGCGTCAAAGATGGCACCCTGACGACTTTCCGGACATTTGCTCCTGGGGCTTATCGACGAGCGGTGCAAGATCACGAACAGCAACTCGAACTGATCCGACCCGTGATTCGATGGTTGCCCGATGTCAATATCACTTTTACATTACACGATCATGGACATAGAACTGTATCATGGCAACATCGGATGGACCTCAAATCTGGGAAAGCATTGGAAGAGGGGTACAAACCCTGGCCGTTTAAAGGGTTCGAATTGGCTTGTCCACCGGATTCACCTATGGCCAAGACGAGCACGAGATATAGTGCGAGGGACGACCGCGATCAATCGGGAGAAAAAAAACTGTCGGGGAAGACGTTTACGCATACGACAAAAGGTGTAGCGGATATATGTCAACATCCAGAGTACGAAGACATCCACGGGACCACGGCTAGACGACCTCCCTCTCATGGTGATTCTATATTCCCCCAAGTCATCTTTGCCCTTTCGAAAACGTCGACTCAGGTCGAACTGCAGGGTGCGTCATTATACCTCTGGACCGATCATCGAAAAGCGCCGTATATCCCTTGGAGGAGGAAGTATCGCCGGCGGGCGGTATGGCGAGGTGCGGGGACCGGTCAGTGGTGTGCGAGAGATACTTTGTGGAGGGACGGACAGAGATTTCGATTAGTCAATCTGACAATGGATTGGGGGGATGAAGAGGTGGATCTGATCTTACCTAGATCAGAATGGACGTCCCCGACTTCTCCCTCTGCGCAGGATGGTGCGAATGTTGGGATAAACACTGTCCGGATGAAGAGGAACAACTTATCGGAAGCGTTGTTTGATTTCGGCTTCGCAACCACCACTGGGAAAGCAGTCTGTAAGTTTCGCCGTGTACCTTACTCGTGTTTCTTTACCTGAGACGTGGCGGGCTCACGTTTAGTATGCTCGGAAGAGGATGGGACTTGCGATACGATCAACAAGGAATTCCCCCATGGAAAGTATATGGATCGGTGGGACGCCGCAAAGTACAGGTATATCGTGGACGTGTAAGTCACTCCATGTCGCTCTTTCAATATCCGTCGTCGTCATCGCGGGGAGGAGCTCATGTCTAGTGACGGCAACGGATGGTCTGGGCGGTTCCAGCAACTGCTCCTTACCGGATCAGTCATCCTCAAATCGTCCATGGTCGGTGAGTCGCATATGACAGACTACAGAAAATATCATTCTTGGTGCTGATGACAAGTCGAATGGTGGCATGATAGGTTACAACCCTGGGTCCACTACGTTCCTATCAACGTCGACTATTCCGATTTATACGACACTGTAGCCTACGTGAGTCACTCCTTTGCTTTGTCCATGTCCACCTCTCAATGTACCTCTCTCCCTTGACTCTTCCGAGTTTTGCCCTCGCCATGGGCATGAATGACCATCATCTGACGGTCAGTTGCAATCGCACGACGAACGCGCGAGGGAGATTGGCCAAGCCGCACGAGAGTGGACCACCCGATCTTGGCGCAAAGTCGACCTGATAGCGTACAATTTCAGGCTTTACCTCGAATGGGCGAGGTTGTTATCGGACAACAGGGAGAGTCTCGTCTATGATCCACGTATGGAGCAGGTCAGGCGGGCTTGACGTGGTAAGAGAATAGCCTGGCGTTATAATCGTCGGGTTGTTCTTGGGCTTTGAGACTCGGGAATTGTCATGCAATCGTGTATAGGATACATGATGACTAGGACGAAACATGAACGAGTGGTAATATAAAGCTTGTATGTAGAAATCTCAGATCATAAAACGTCGTATATGTCAAACACAAATACCCAGAGCAACAATGATTCCTCCGCCCTGGCATTCCTCCGCCCTGGCATATTTTACGGTCAAATGCGTAGCCTAATCGTAGATGGGCAAAGGGAGGATCCTGTCGCTCTGCGATAGTCAGCATTGCACCTTGATCTGGAGATATCACTAACCTGGAACAGGAATTGCCCGGCGGTATCTTCCTGTTCTAGGAATCGCGTAGAGTAGAGAACTACCATTAGCCCATATGCCAATAGCAACTTGTCGTGGCTCACCCAAATGGCCCCTTACTTCATTCAGCAACGCCTCCATGTCATCCCTCTCCCACTGCTGCCATGCATCATTAGGTCCCGAAGGTTCCCTCGTGTGTCCACCTCCATTGGCTCCAGCAGCGTTCACCCCGGCGTCGTCAACCTTGGTTGACGCCTGGCTCTTTGGCGATCCAGGGGCTTTGTGTTCGACCTTGCCCTTGTGATCGCTCCCTTCTCCTTGACCTACTGCACCACCACCGCTGCCTCCTCCCCCAGCACCATGAGTCCCCGGTCCATCATGTACGACTTTTACCGGTTCGTCCTGTCCTGGTTGGGTGACATCTTCCGGAGTCCTATTGAACTTTTCAGCATGATTTGCAAAAGCCTTGTACGCCGCCCAGGTAGTGACCAGATCGTCTGGAATACACCTGAAGACTTTTCTGAAAATCTCGGTATTGTGCACGGCCGTCGCGACCCACATGTCTTTCCAGAATGTATCATCTAGCGGATCATGGAATCGATTCGGGTTGATCTTGGGTGTGGGAGTAGGCATCGACCAGGGAGAAACGCCGACTTTGGCCGAGAGGTGTTTTCGGAGGGTTTTTCGAGCTGCAATAGCCGCTTTTTCATCCTCGGTATGTTCGTCCCGCTCGATGTCTTTGTTGGGAATTGCATCGTCATTCTTGACCGCGTTGGAGGGAGCTCCGTATGGTTCTTGATCTTGGGGATCCCCTCTGACCCGGGGTACGCCACTCTTCGAAGCTTTGGGATCCTCGTCAAGTACAGTATCTTTGTGTTTGACTTCTCCAGGTACAGTCGCCTCTTTCGGGCCGGCGTTTTCACCTCCAGTACCCGCTTCTCCCTCTTCGATGAGATCGAATAGAGGCGCTCCATTCGCGTGCGAGGCAGAAGGTCTCCTTTCAAAGATAGTCTTTTCTTCCAAGGTAGGAACGATGGAACTGGCAAATCCAGAAGTCCTGTTCCCGTGTTCATCGTAGTCTTCCCGTTCATCTGGATCTCCGTTGAATCGTTCAGGCGAAGCGGCGAATTCTCCGGATTTGACGACGGCAATGGGATGTATGACTTTGTCGGCGACGCGGTGTACATTGTCGACCATGTTCTCGCTCATTCCCTTTGTGACTGAAGTCAATGCGATCCCTTCATAATATTGGACTCACTTGAGGATAGACCAGACGCAACGGTAACTGCAAACCGATCACCGGCACTTCGCTTCTTGATCTTGGTCACTCCACGTGTCATCCCTTCATCCTCTTGCTCATGATCAGGATCCCAAGTCTCCACCTCGTCATCGGGCGCGATAGGCTTTCGGTTCATGAGCTCGTCCTCTTCAATGGCATCTACGTCGACTCCTAGATGTTCACGCATGAGTCGCACACGAAGAGTATGAGCGAATCGTCCGACCTTGAAAGGCTTGCCAGCCATGGTGCTGGAGATTAGCAAGGGGCGATCGATACTACTTACCCGTCAATCATGTCGGTATCCCTGATCACAGCAAGCAGCTCGGAATCTCGATCTCCCCGCTGAGATCTCTCATTGATATTGGCCGAACCACACAAGACCAATCCTGACATAAGCATCAACACCCTATGGAGCTCTGAGCAGACTCACGATCATCCACGATCATCGTCTTTCCATGAATATACACCTGCTCCGTGGTCAAGACTCCACTCTTGAACTTTGCCCACCCTCTCAAACTGAAGAAAGTGATATATTCATCCGGATCAATCCCCTCCTTCCTCAACCTCGAGAAGATTGAATGGGTACCTCGACAAATGGTACGATTTTGACATTCCATAATGAGTCGGACGGAACTTGCTTCGCCAGAATCGATAGGATACGTGTAGCCCGGTAATAGGGGGATAACGATACATGCTCGCCAGGGTGTGTCCTCCTTGTGAGCTTTGATAATTCGGTTGACTAGGGCGTCTCCAATCTGATTGTGTATCGTCACTCCGTCGACGACGGTAGAAGTGATGAAGAATTGGTTTTCAATGTAGACAAAGTGTTCGGACATTTCAATTGCTGGCCATTAGCTGTGCCGCGATCTCCTATCCTTGCTTGATGACTCACACTTGCAGTATGCATTCTGAATCGAGTGCTCGATCTTCTCCAGTGTACCCATAGACCACGGGCCCACAGACCGACAGATTTGCACCTCGCATGTCCCTTGGAGTTTCAGATCGTGCAGTTCCCGATCGGTGAAATCGGCCGCGGGCAACAAGAATGGCATTCGACGCTTGTGATTCTGCCTCATCAGCCCTCCCTCTTATTCGCGCAAGGGGAGACTGACCTTTGTCCTGATGAGGAGATTCCATCGCTGGACGAAATGGCGGCATATATCTCTTGCAGGCTGACCGACAATTTGCAGTCCGACATCATGCCATGGCATTCGGGGCACCTTTCCTCTGTCGAAAACATCTTCGAACGGTTTGTCAAGGTTGGAATATTCGGCTACTCGCTCGTTGGAGTAATCCTTCCCTCGCCAAACGGGTCCATTGGGCCCCGAAGGCTCGGTGTGGTCCTCGTCGGTAAGGATGTGCTGAGAAGTATCCCATCGACCATAACAACTATGCTATCAGAACTGCGCAAGACTCTGATTCAGGGAACTCACAGATCCAGACCTCCCATGAAGGCAATCGTTTCGTCGATCACACACATTTTCTCATGCTACCTGTCAGCAGTTTTCTTGGTATTTCATCGGCCACTCACATGGGACCAATAGAAGGTACCCGTCTGGAAATGACTTGGTGACCTTTGGACCATGATGTTAGGGTGCAGCCCCGTCAACGTCTTTTTGGTGTAGAGACTGTCCACCGGTGTCGTCTTGTCTGAAACCTCGTTGTAGATTATGATGAAGATCTTGACGCCATCTTCCGCTTTCCTCTTGAGCAGGTTGTCCAACCTGTACCGCTCGTTTCCTGGTCGTCGGAGGTAAAGTTCCGGAGAGATCCACCAATCGTGAATGTATATCCTATCCTTGGCCATGTTTATAGCCCGACTGAGATTCCAAAAGTAATCACGACCATCGACCAACCATTGCGCAGCGACATTGACCCGTAATGGTGCAAACGAATCGAAACGATTTCTACCGGTCCACACACACTGAGCAGCGATCCGTTCCATGCTCACTATGAATTGGTGCATCTGTCGAGCATTCTTGGCCACCAATTTGAGTTTACGCTGTCCGTTGACAATGTAGAACGTATGTTGAGAAGCGTGATGCTCTTCACCGTCGTCTTGGGAGTTGCCTTTTTGGCCTTGGGCTTCTCCGTTCGCAATGACCATTTGTTCGGCAAGAGGGTTGTTCATATCGATCTCATTCTCGTCGAGCGAGTCTTTCTTCCGGAGTGACTTCATTGTCGAGTGACCAGTCATGAGGTGTAGACCGCTTCGGTAGACACGTTTTGGCCGTTCGATTGCAAAATCGGAATCAAGGACGAACACATCGTAAAATTCGGTCTGACATGTTAGAACGCGTATACAGAAGCACTGCGATCACTCACTGCCTCAGGCCCGTCTGTCGCAATAAAGTAAGAGTCCCTGACGATGAACCACTTGGGCTCTCGACTGTGCAACCAGGACGTCGGAGTCAAACCAGGTTGATTCGCACGTCGACTTGCATTTGATCCGGGAATCTTGAGATAACCTGCCTTCCCTTGGAATCCACCCCGAGGAGCCAATGACAGAGTCAATGATGACAACTCGAAGAATTTACATAATCGATTGGATTCGGGCCGGAAGATCTAGACGTCAGGTACAAAGCGCACGGATACAGGTCAACTCACGACAGCCCGGATAAGCTCGACCAGGTAGTTTTGCAGTGCGTCCCTACTTGCTTGAGCGTATTCCGACTTGCCCGCTGGCTTCTTTTCTCCTTGTTGTTGACCCCCAAACTTGTTCAGATAAGGTATACTCATCTTTGGAAAGTCGGGAATTTCAACACGTCGAGCGCTTCTGAGACCAGCGACAGATGTACCGAAATTGGCTGCTTTGTAGTGGGCGTGTAGAGATAGGAAGTCTCGGAGTTCACGATATATGACCTGACTATAAGCATCTCCACCATATTCACCGCTTCAGGTGACTCACCCATTTGACAATACCATCCCCGTACTCGCACTCGACCTTGAACATCTCTTTACCAGTCTCCCGCCCAGCTCGAAGTCCGACACTGTCACCCACTCTAAATCGTAGATTCCCCAGTAATACAGGAACAGCTCGATTTCCTTCATCGTCCCGATCCATCCACGTCTTCAGGATCATGACCGGCAGTTGTCCAGCCAGAAGCTCCGTGGTGACCGGCACCGAGGCGATAGCAGTATGTGCCAAAGCGGTCACCTTGCCTGCACCAGGAGCAGGACCCCCGTTCGAAGGTGCCTTTCCGGGTAAAACTCGGTTCCGTAAAGCCGACCACCTCTTCTGCGCATTCTCATGGGCTGCCGGTGATTGAGGTAGATCTTCGTCGGATGTATCACGGTGAGGCTGGGGGTGACCGTCTGAATGGGCTGATTGTCTGAAAGCGGAGAAACGATGTTGGGAGGAAGAACTGGGTCGGATGGGCGCGTCCATCCCGGTCGTCCAGTGACCGTTCTCCTGTTGATCCTCGTGCTCGTCCGAGAGATTCTCAACATCATCATTCCTCATTTTCTCCTTGGATTGCTTTCGAGAGGGTCCCTGCGAATGGCCAGGTGTCTGACCGGGAGGAAGTTCGTCTTCACCATCGGGAGTGACCTTGAGTATCGGGCCTAGCTCGATTCCCTTCCCAGTCTCATCCTTCTGCGCGTGGTACTAGGTATCAATACGGCAGATGCCTAAGTAGCAGGTCGCTCACGTGTATATGAGTGATCCGTGGATCAAGCACAATCTCCGTCCTCGGTCCAGGCGGTTCTTCCCCCTTGACACCCTTCAACCCCATAGGATATCCCCCCACTTCATCTGTCAATCGCTTGTAGGGCTCCTGATCCCTCGATATGACCTTCTGCTCGGGATCGTCCCCGTACGTCAAGCGATTCGAGCCTCCTTCGTGTTTGTCTCGCTCGTCGATCGTCTCTTTGGCTCCCTCCCCGGCATCCCTATGACCACCGCCCCTTGCTGCCCTTTCACCATCCTCATGATTCGCCGATCCGGGTACAAGACTCCTATCCTCATCTCTATCCATTGGTGGGGAGTTTTGGTCATCCGCTATAGAGCTCTTCTCCTCTGTCGGACTGTCGAAAACTCTCCCTTTGCCATTATCCAGAATCCTCCTTTCATGTCTTCCAGGTCCATTACCGAGTGGCCCTTCCTGATCTTCCTCCCTTTCCGGCGTAGCATCCGATCGCGCATCACTCGGTATAGAGCTACTGGAGCTCGCTCTTGAACGGTGTCGACGTAATCCATCATCCGCATCTCCCTCTCCATGCTGTTCCTTCCATTCCTGAGTATTCCTCTTCAACCCGGTTGATGGCAGCTTTTTGCTGGGTCGCACTCCATCGGGCGTAGGATCTTGACTTTCTCCAGAGTGTTTCTTCTGCTGTAGCTTATGCACTAAACCTCCGAACCCGGCAGAGCTGGTGGATCTGCTAGAATCTTGATGAAGGAGGTTGAGCCGACTCGTCAGGGGGGTACCGTGATGCGCCGCGGCTGCCCCGCTGCCTGCTGGGCCTGACATCGGTCAAGATAACTCAAACTTGTCACTGCCGTGCTAGCAGGACGATCCAGCTGGAGGTTTCGAGGAAGAGAGAGAAATAGATGTAGAAAGAACGATGGATACGTCTGAACCCCCTTGTCTTGTCGTCGGTGGCTGAAAGAGTGACTGGAAAATGACGAATACTCCCCCCTTTGGTGCGCTTTAGACCCGCAGCAGGCACTGTGTCTGGCCATGGTCTGCATATGCATTTCAAGCTTCGATATAGGGTAGCAGAGGGTCATCACGACGGCAGACCATGCAGACCACATGCATGCTACAAGAGCACCAGGCGGGATCCGCAGAAATCACCGGGATTGATACTGCGCACATCGCTTGGCAGTAACCCGCAGTATTCAACCCCTATGCGGCACCCCACACTGTATCATTCCCATTGAAAATCATGGCCAGGTCCAGATCAACCCCTTCGAGCTGCAAGAAAGACTGAAAGTCAAACCCGTGGTCAGTGTTCAGCGGATCTAACGGCAGGTCATTCGCGATGTCACTGGAACAACGTCAGCCTCGTCTCGCATCGATGACTCACGATGGGAGCGAGACACCGGCGACTCTGCACAAGTCGCGCACCACTTTAGCAAGGTAGGATGTATGTCTGATCTCAGTGAGATCGGTCTCTTGGAGGGTGACTACTGCCGTGTCGATGTAGTGAGGGAGGACGGCTCGGTCTACTGGGATAGTATGAGGCCAGACGTGCAGCCGGATGAGAAAGACGGCAGCCTGAGCAAGAGATATCCCAAAGTACTGGCCATGAACATTGAGCGCACGTGGTAGAAAACAAGCTCACGTCGACCGCGCAAGATAACGCTTGACCGCGCTTGGCTATGTCCGTATGGATTTGGACAGTGTTGATCGCAGCATCCGCAGCCTTGTGTAGGTACTGCTGCTCGGTCTCAACTTCCGGTCGAAGGGTCAACGAGTTGAGGCATAAGCGTATATGCTCCGCTTGCAATTTTGCCAATACCCCCAGCTCGCCCAGCTGGATACATTGCAGTGAGCCTGAGTATCAGCACGGGCAGATCCGTCAGGGCCGTGAAAACGCACCACTCCACGTCCAGATACTAGCCCATTGATCCAGCTTCGCGTTCAAGTCGCGCAACAAGCTCTGGATGGATTTAAACTCTTCGATATTCGGGCGTGGGTCCACATTTGCATGTAGCGTGAATGTGAGTTCGCGGGCCATCTGCCATGAGCACCATCACTAGCTTCCGGCAGGGAAAGGGAGATGAGCATCTCAGTATCTCACCTGAGTGAGCTGGACGAAGCTGGCAATGTAGGCATCAGATGCTGAGGGTCCTATCGATTGCGACAATTGCAGAAAGCGATTCTCATTAGGCGGATCCAGCCAGGTCGTCTGCGGTCGACCATATCCAAGACTCAAAAATCCATCGAAGCTGCGCCAATCAGCTCTGACCGACCTTTCAAGGGTCATCACTCACTGATACCAACACAGCCAGACTCTCCACTTGTTGAGCAGTTTGATCTTCTCCTCCTGGCTCTCCGGTATCGTGTCATACGGTGTTCTGTGCAAGCCCAACCTCCGGGCCAATCTGACACAATGCCCAGTGACCAACCATGGATCAGGTCCACCTCCGCTGGACTGCAATCCCCACCCGGACAGCAACAACGTAGCTTGAACGTCCTCCAGCCTGTGCTGTTTACGAAACATGCTTGCAGCCAGGTGAGAGTAAGCAAGCTGAGCACATCCGTTCGAGAGTCCCGTATCGAATGCAGCAGATGGGATGGAGTGCTTTTCGGCGTATCGAGCATAAGTGCGGGTCACGATGCTGATGATGACAGTGTAGAGGTAAGAGGAGGAGGAGCGGATGACCGTGCCGGGCGTCGTGCCGCGAAGTAAAGGTAGAGAGGGATGACAGTGTTCAAAGAAGCTACATTGATCAGTCAGGACCCCAACAGGTCGGATAGGTTAGAGTAAACGCACAAAGCGACCAAGGTGTTCCCCAGATCCTCTGTGATCCAAGCCAGCGATACAGGATCATCATTCAAACCCGCTCTCGCCTCAAATACCGGTACGCTGTCTTCCGGTCGAGGACTGGAGGGACGACTGATCTCTCTATTGTCCCAATTGGAAGGATGATATGTTAAAGGTTGAAATGGCGCATATCCCGTTGTAGCCGTCTCCAACCTAGCCTCTGGATCTTCCGGGTTTGCCTTTCGGCGGTTGCTAGATGCTGGTGAGATGCCATCCACGAACCCCACTTTCGGCTGTCGGTTGACGAGTGCATCCTGTGATGCGGGAGATAGCCCAAAGATATTGACAGGTGAGAGGGAAGGGATAGTAGGTGGGGTCGGATGAATGGTTGGGTTGATCCATTGATTCGGGCCCGCTACATTCACAGCTGACGGCTCTGACACGATGGGCGGCGCCGCTAATGTTTCCAATTGCGAGGTATTGGGTACCTGTCCTATGCTGGAGATAGCCTGAGGTGTCGGCTGTAGACCCGAGATGAGATCCGCCAAGGTCCTCTCCAATTGAGCGATTCTCGCAGTCGCTTCATCACCACCAAACGATACCGTCGTGTTGCTCCTCGTATGATTCCTCTCGTTTCCCAATACACCCGGCCGATCATCAAAGTCGCATGGATGAGATGCTCGTAGGCATTTCCTACACGGTTGCCCTCCGGTACACTTGAGCTTCTTCTGTCTGCATCGTCGACATGCTTGAGGTGCTCGGGCAGGTCGGATGGGTCCCGCGGGGGAATGTGGAGGTGTCGCCGACATGGTACCGACATAGAACTCCTACCAGAGTAACACGGAGATCAACTCGGGTGAGCTCGACTGCTTGTTCCGTCCAGACGGCTCCCCCAATGTCCCTATATGTTTTAGTGTCAAGAAGCCAGAAGAGGAGAACGCAGGACGATGCCAAGTACACCGCACCCACCCGGGAAGACATTCGGATGGAGCCGAACCTCTGGCACTCACACCTCTTGCAGCCCTCGCCCATTCGAAGCTCGAAAGTAGTTCCCTCGATGACAGGATAGGGAATGCCCCAGGATTCAAACAGTGGTGCAATCACCTTCATCAAAAATATGCATTCCAATACTTGATTCAATGATTGTAGCTACTGACTCCGGCCTCTTAGCACCAAGGAGATTTGCTCTCTTTCCGTGACGCCCTGACATACAGGCTGGAATTCATCTCCATGAGGGTCAAGGGTGAGAGTGAATGTCACCTGTACAGAGTCTACCCACTCGTCCTTGGTGATTTCCAAGAATGTATCATCAGAAAAGACTCCGTCAACTTCTGTGGTGAATCCCGTCTGATACACCCTCCCTCCTTGCCAAGAAAGTTTCAGATCATGGCAGTCAGTGCTCTTGGCCGTGGAGCCAGCGAGGGCATCATAGTAGAGCTGCTTGGAATGGTTGTCAATATGGATCTCATCAAAATATTTATTATCCATTGCAGAGAAAAGGCCGCACTGTAATGAGACCCATTCATTTGCACCTTGAGTCAAAATACCACATTCTTGTAGGTTGGTAATCGTCTCGTTTGGAACTGTCCATAAGGTCTTTGCGGTGAGCTTCCACTTGGGGGTGGTACAGCTGTTCTCCCCAGCGACAGCCTCTTCAAAAGTGGTGTGAGCAGTATACTGTAATTGGCTGTGTCACAGTGGCATGCCACTTAACCATTGATCAAGACCGCCTTTAAAAGGAGGCTTTGAATTCAACTGCCCAGGTTGAATTCAAGCGGCATATATAGCCCTCATCACAGGCTGGTTGATTGGCTAATTGAAGTCTCTGGCTGAATCTCAAGTTTCAGTTCTGTCGGAACATCCAGAAACAAGTACACTGAGTAAGGGAAGACTGGGATCATCTCACTTCGAGCTTGCTGATCTTCAAGCAAAAATGGGATTGTGGTGCAAATATAGATTGATTCTGGAACAGATGCCATTTTGCTTGACTATATGATTGAACTGGACTAATCAGGATGTCAATGACAAGAAAAATGTGATTCAAAACTAGATGGAAAGGTAGACTTGCCTTGGTATAGGGTATTGGGAGGAAAAATGTCACGTTGTTCCACTGCTAGTTACCAGCCCAACGCGTGACTAGTTTATCTAGCCTAGAAAGAGAAGGTACTCAACGATATATGTCAACTTAGTTACCAGTAACTAAGTCGCCTAAGTCGCTAAGGGTTGAGTGATAATTGGCGAGACTGAACGAGGTGGACGAGATTCGAGCAAGAGTGACTGGAGGACAAAAATAGCCAAAGCTAAAGATGACTTGATAGCAGAACTACGAGTAGATAACGAGTAGTGATGCAGAAAGCACTGTTATAGTGTTGTATTGACTCAATAACAAGAAGCTAAAGAAAAGGAATCCACCGCCTTCCTTCTAGTACTAATATCTCCCGGGTCATGAGCGAAGAGGTCCTTCGACGTTGAATGAGCGTTGAGTGATGACAAAGAGTTGAACGATATTCCACCTATCGATCTACCTTTCCTTGGACTTCTTTGGCGATAATCGGTTTCTCAGCGAGAATCGTCGAGTAGTCGTTAGAGTAGGCAATTTCAGCAAAATAGGCAAAGTCGTTGAGGTCTCGGTCATATATCCTCGGTCATTGGTGGCAAAAGTAAGTCGCGTCGAGGTAGCCTTCATGACAGTACCCCTATTGTTGTCAAAACCACCAAACATCGCCTTGTTAGATGATCTTATCCTACACCGTTGGCTACTCTCAGTCCCCAACGACCTTTGCCAAGCTTTGGCAAACTTCCTTTAGGTTAGGGCCAATCCAGGATAGGATCAACCCCACACTTCTGACAACAATGCCCATGTTGGATGACAGGCAAATCACTAGGACAGTTGTGCGCCTTCTCATGCATGATCTAGGTACAGTAGGGATCCGAGAAAAGTTGTAGGTGGCGATTGCCACCACTATCATCTCAGAGGGTATCGATATTCTTGCAACTATAACTCATGCAATTTGACAGCTAGAGACTTGAAACTTTGTATACAAAGGCGTACATAT